>CM031962.1:23174553-23284553 GCA_018749465.1 Paracanthobrama guichenoti | reverse complement strand
ACATTTAGACACTTCACCATTCAAGGCGATGCAACAATTTCTTTTTTAAACCTTTCTGGATAATTCATCCTTTGTGCATTCTTTCCAACAGACGATTCAATCTGAGGAGAAGGAACTAAATTGGATTTAAAGCCATCAAATTGGGGTTTAAGGAGAGAAATACTGCTTTCATAACATCTTGTGACTTCCAAACAAAACCACTAGAGGAGATTGGCCAACCAAGAACTGCAGTCATTCCCCCCTCAAACGAGAAGCTCTGACAGATATGTGTGTGCACTCTCCACGAGTGGGAACAACTAAGGCACAGTTATACACACAAAATATATTTCACAACACTCAGAATAAAAAACAAGAATGGGAACAACAGAGGTGTCTCTAGAGGCAAACGCCTGGGTTCACTTTATCATTGCCACAGAGGAAGAAAAGAGGGGTCTTAAAGCTATAGAATACAAATGAGAAACACACGCCTCAATGTCACAGGGATGTTACTAATGCACTGTAGAAATATCTTTCAAAGGATGCTAATGAATATCCTATTATCCGATGAATCATTAGCCATTCAGATGAATCGTTCTGATTTCACACATGCTCACTGTAATAACTTTTGCTTGACATAACTCAGGCTCATATTGTTTATTTAAATTCACATCTGTTCTTTTTGAGGAAAATCTGTAGCCTATAATTTTGCAGAAAATTTACTAGCATCAGTCAATAAGTTTAACTGTGCACGTACAGTTCTTTTTCTTTCTTACATAAATTTTACTTTATAAACTTTATGAACTGCATTGGTTCATTATTTTATAATGTTTCCAGGGGTGCACTTATAATAATCTTAGTATGATTTTTACATCAAAAAGTTTAAGGGCATGTCTGCTGTGAGGCATCAATGTAAACGCCCACTGCTTTATGATTGGCTAACATCTTTGCATATGAAATAGTATTACATTTAGAACTATCTCAAAAACTTTTAGCATGTTTTTTTTACTATTACAGGTTATCTGATTGTGAAAAGTGTTGATTATAGCATTATATTTAGATCTATGGCATTATATGCATGGCATGAATGCAGTGATCTCGTCATTGCAACTAGATTTCTGCACACTAATGAATGCTTTCATCATAACTAACAATGCAAACACAATGTAAATAAGATATTTGTTGATTATAACAGGAGTTTTGGCGAGAGTCCAGAACTCAGTCACTCGCACTGTTTGATTGACAGCTCCAGCGATTGTAAAGGGAGCGTTCTTTGATCGCTTTCTATATGTAATTTAATCACAGTTTAAATAACAGATTATTTTCAGCCTACTAAGAGAAACAACAAAGTTGACCATTTAGTCACTGGCTTGATTTACTGACACATAGACAAAGAACATCTGACTGTACATGTGTCATTACATAACAGAAATCACTGGTCACAGGTCAGGCATTAGAATTAACACGGTTACTTACATGTTGTTACATTGCTGTCGAGTTCATATTGTAAAAGTCTGTTTACAAAGCCTGCACCAAAATTGTGACTAATTTACCAAAGAATCCACAGTGAAATGTACTGAATACAAATAAATAATGCTCAACAATTCCTAGCATTAGGATCCTTTGGAAGGTAATGTTATTTTTAGTCCAGTGATGCTGTATCACTCTTCTCTCATTAACACGCCAGTGGGCGGGGCCAAAGTTGCAATGATGAAGTAGGTGTTGATTTTCTTCTGCAGAGGCAGTCTTTCACCTATCTATCTTATGCACATTCCTCAGTGAGTCATTCTCTGGGCTTGGTTACAATAAAAGCTGTTTTTGAACTAACAAGGACGTTTTCAGTTCTGAAACAGGATATTCTTATAGTATGATGACTCTTATATGTCAAGCTCAAGGAAAATGTTATTTCTCAGTTCATGACCCTTTAATAGTTTTATAGCATTGGTAAATGTAACCTTTAGCAGATCTAAATATAAATGTTTAATTATGTATATTATGTTGCAATGCCTATATTTGAAACTTTTAAAAACAATTGATTTTTGTTTATTTAGTCATTCAGTTTGGTTTTGTTCACATTATATGCAGATATATGCGGCTGTCGCTTACAATTTTGGGAGTATATCATGAAGACAGACCACACGTATGGGCCGCAGAGGTCCAGAGCCCCACACGCAGAGAATGTCTTTAATATCATGAGACAACCGCAGCGAGTACCGGTGCTGCCCAGCATGGAGCTACATCCATTGAGAGACACTGAAAGGCCCAGAATCCTGGACATGACCAGAATACATATTTCTCTCACTGAGCTTCAAGGGTGACAGACCCCCATCCAGCACCATTACATCCTATCAGCAGCACTGATCATTGCCCAACCCCTCTCATTAGCCCTTGCCTATCTGCTGAGAAATTGAAGTGGTAGTTGTCACACATGATCCAATAGAGCCAGCAGATGTTGCTAGAGCATAACGTGATGTTTTACAGCAATTTCAACCTCCATATAGAAAATTAAACCTTTGGAGGACAGCTTTTTGAAACGTGAAGCCTTTCCAGAAAGGGTCTTATATTGTAGTGTAGGCTATAACTAGAAACTGGTGTTCCCTGGGAGAATTGTGCTGCGATGCTTTAAGGCCACCTGTCAAGGACCTGATGAATGAATTCATCCGTACAAAACAACATGAGTTTGGCTCAGCATCTTCAAAGAAACTTCAAAGTGCTTTTTAAGTGCAAACTTACCTCATATTCAACATATTCCTCTTCCTCCACCTCGTAAGACACAGTCTGGATTTTCACCTCGTTTTCGTCCAGCAGTTTAGCCTGCGGGTCCTCTGTACTGGGGGTCTCCACCGCTACGTCCTTGTCTTTCTTCTCTGTGAAGGTGGTCTCACAGCACTCGTTTTTGTAATCCTTGCCCTTGCTGCTCACATCGTCCTTGTAAAGGATGAAGTTAGGCTTGTAAAAGGCCTCCACCGCCAGGTGAAGCGAGGTGGCGTCCAGTAGCTGGGCTTTAGCCTTGCCGTTTCCTCCTGAGACCGCAACCCCTCCTCCGCCGCCACCTCCTCCTCCACCTCCTCCACCAGTCACAAAGTAGTTTATAATGTTCTCCTGATACTGGTTGCTATGGAAGTCGCCACCATAACCATAGTCGGCCATAACCATATGCTTGCTGTTCTTATCTAGAAGAGGGTTCTGAAGCTCACTTAGGCTCTCCATTGTTGAAGAGCAGAGCGCCGGGACTCAGTGTTTAACAGCCGGATGGAGAATGAAGGGAAGGAGCGCTGACCTTGGCTGGACTGATGTGACAGGTGCTAATGTGTTCAATAGGCCGTGAGCTGTAGGAGGAGTGAGAGGAAAGAGAAGTGAGGGAGTGTGAGGTAAAGACATGGACTATTGAGCACATGCAGAGGAAAGTTTAATAAGACCGAACTGCCAGGATGGACAGGTGCTGGGCAATGGGAAGGCATCCATGCAGTTAACACAATGATGTCTGTGGCACCGAGAGTGGCTTAAAGTACAGTTGATCTGTGAAGACACTTATTGGGGACTATGGATTGAAAAGTATTGCAACTAAGTAGTGAGTGACTGTACAATGTCAGTCTGAAAGAGAGCATTTTTTTTTTTCTCTGATTTTCTGATGTTTTAAACACTTACAAAAAATCATCATTCCTCTCCATTTAGCTGATAAAATGTGGTTATCAGGCAGATTTCAATTAACTTAATTCTGCTGCCCCATGACACTCGCTGATAACCCTGCCGAATGGGCATGCCTGAGAGTTCATATGCCATGAAGGTAAAGCAGACATCTTTGTTACAAAGGCAATCCCAAACATGCTTAATGACCCATCCTAAATGCCTAACTGGCCAACCAGAATTGAATTGAAGGGGAAATATGTAGTTAGACTTGGCAGACCTTAGAACAAATGGCATTCTGGTCCACACTCCACACTGTAGTTTTTATTGATTTTCTTTGCCATTTTCTATTGTCATTATCTTTTATGTAATTTTGTGTCTGAAATTATTTATTTCAGATAATTATAGACTAATAATATAATAGAAAATAATAATAAAAATAGACTGGCATGAAAAAAGTAATAATGGGATGTCAGTCTCCACAAATGGTTGTGCAGAAAACATTATAAAAATGTATATAAATTATTTCAGACATATCTCAGAAAACTAGCTCTGTCAATTTTTATGTATTATATTCGATTAAATGGACTATGGATTATACACAATCGCTTCTGCATTTAGCCTGTTACTGGACAGGACAAAGCAATAATGGTACAATCTACCTTCATACTAAAGGAAGTTTCTGGAACTACTAAAACATTTTTGTGGAAATATGTAGACAATCAGCGTGCAAAGTCAATTATCTATAAATTGTTAATCGTATTTTGTATATATATATATATATATATATATATATATATATATATATATATATATATATATATATATATATATAAATTAGTACTGGGCAATCGATTAATCACGATTAATCGCATCCAAAATAAATGTTTATATAATATATGTGTGTGTACTGTGTATAATTATGTATATACAAATACACACACACGAATGTATATATTTAAGAAAAATATGTACGCACACATATATTATGTAAACACAAACTTTTAGTTTGGATGTAATTAATCGTAATTAATCAATTGCCCAGCATTATATATGTGTATATATATAGAATGTTGTTTTCACCATCTGCTCCTGATTACTAAACACATTTGTGCAGAAATAGATTGATTTAATCAATACATTTTTAGTGACAATTAATCAGTCATCAATTAATCATAAACATCTTTACTGAAAAGTGTTTGACTGAAATATTTTGACATCACTAGTAATCACTGTTTAGTTTTTCCTCAAAACTGCTCATTGCATCAATCTGGCATTGTCAACATAACTTGGAATAATGGCGGACTGATTAAAACATACTTGCGTGCCCTTACTCCGGGAAGCGGTGTAAAGTCAGCCAATCAGATTAGCCCTGGCCAGATCGAGAAACTGCTTTCCAGTTTTGTGTGCCGTGTGCATCAGACGATCAGTGGGTGGTCTGTAGGTGTGCTGTCTGAGGCTGAGACTAATATGTATCAGTATCTTTAATGTGTGACTGATGTCAAGTTAAATAGTCAGCAGGTTTATGATGCTCTTAAACTGAGCACATCAATTGTACTCAGATCTAAATCCTGTCAGAACTCTCTTTTGATTGGATAAAACGACATGTGGCCACAGTGATTGGTGTGCCCTCTCCTACCTTCTCCTCATTAATCTGTGATTAAAATAGCAACACAATCAGATAGAAAGCAGATTATTTCAGAGCTTTTGATTTGATTGTGTCGATGCCTCCGCGGATCGTCAAATGTAGGATCATGCGTCAAGAAATGCTGACTTCATGCTTGAAAGATTGTTTGAGCTCCCCAATTCTCAATACGCATTTCAACACAGTCAGCATCTATTGAGCACATTCTCCCAGTGCAATAATACTACACCATCAGAGCTAACTAATGAAAAGAGGCTGTAGTCTCTACAGATCAAATTATGAATTAGGGAATAGATTGATGATTAGTTATTCTAGGAGTCTTCCTAGTTTGAATGTCAATCTCTCTCTTTCTCTCTCGTTGCATTGATTCATGGACAGTTTCGACCTGCATCTTCAACAAAGTGTCTGCTGCAGATCCATTCCCCACATCCATTAGCTTCCTCTCCCATGCTAGTCATCATTTCTCAACCCGCCTATATAAAACAAGAGTCTATTTGTGGTGAAAGAGGCTAGTGGTAGCAAATGAAGAGTGTGCATGGACTCTGCATTAGTGGTTTGTTATGTAAGGCTGGTCCCAAAAATAGCAATTAAGTTGTTTAATGTCAAACAGAACAAAACAACAGCTAGGTTTTTGTGTATTTTTAAGTATATATGTGTTAATATTATTTCATTTTTTCCAATATATTAAATAATCTTTAAATAAAATATATTTAAAAATCAATTCAATTGTTTTTATTATTTATGGTGTCTTTTTTTTCTCATTAAAATGCAATTTGTTCTTTTCGTCATTAATAATCTGATAGCATTATTTAGTGTTGTTTTTCATAATTAAAATGAGGCCATGCTAAAATTGCATAAACTTCAAATGCCAATAGGATGTCACAGCAGACCTAATTTCCATTTCTGCTACTCTATGCTTATAGTCTGCACCACCCTGGCAATTGAAAACAGAAAAGGTTCTAACTGCCGTTGGGATCTTGGAAATGGGAAATTTCACATGGCCTTAAAGGGATAGTTCACCCAAAAAATGAAAATTACCTCATGATTTACTCACCCTCAAGTCGTCCTAGGTGTATATGACATTCTTCTGTCAGAGAAATACAATCTGAATTATATAAAAAAAAATATCCTGAATCTTCCAAGCTTTATAATGGCAGTGAATGGCTGTTTCTGTTTTGAAGCCCAAAAAAGTGCATCCATCTATCATAAAAGTAATCCAAAAGTAACGAGAGACTGGTGTTGCAGCATATGACGTAGGATGCTCCGGTGAGAATATGCTAGTTCTCGCGACAACCAAATTTTGCTCTATCCTCTGCGTTTCCGCGTTCGTCACCGGAACTTACGCTACGCCTGCATTCTACATCGTACGCTGGAACGCCAGCCTCTCATGAACGCACATTCGACAGTTAATGGAAGTTAGAGATTACAGTTTGTAAAGTTTTAAATATGGATATTTTTCTTACAGAAACGCATTGCATTGCTCCAGAAGACCTTTATTAACCCCCAGAGCCATGTGTAGTACTTTTATGATGGATTGGATGCGCTTTTTTGGAAGACCCAGGACAATTTTTAATATAACTCCGATTGTATTCGTCTGAAAGAAGAATGTCATATAGACCTAGAATGACTTGAGGGTGAGTAACTCATGGGCTAATTTTCATTTTTGGGTGAACTATCCCTTTAAAGCCTTTCTTGTCAAAAAGAGACAGGCCTTGTAGCTGAGAGGTCAGAAACTGTGTTTACAGCTATAGTCTGAATTGGTGGTAAAGGACACTTTCATTGGTGAAAAATCGTTCATTCCATTCCTGTGCAATACACTTCCACAATCTGCTGTGAACCTGAAACAACATATTTCATCCACCCGAAAGCAACTGGTTAAGAGTGTCCACTTGTTTTGCAGAGCAAAGATAAAATTTAATAACAAATTCTGTTTTTAATTGTACTGTAGATGACATTTAGCGTTTTAATTTTTCTTTACGTAATTTCACATGACAATATTATTGTAGACGATGTCAAAGTTATGTCTAGTTTCATTGAAGAGAGCTACAGTCGGCAGCTATAATTTGTCAGAATTGCTCTGTTGAAACAATTGAACAGTAGAATTGCCCATGATTCATTTCATCATTTAGACTGAAGCAATTCAGCTTAGGATAAAAAGTGTCTACTAAAGCTTTTACACTTGTGGATTTCTCTTCTATCTTCTTTTTTAGCTCCTTGAATGTTTTGTGTGGAACCTTATCACATGAAGTTGGAAAGATTAATATTAAAGCCCAGAAGACATTCAAACTGGAAACATCTTTGTAAAATGGTGATCACGGCAAACACTATTTAGCTATTCAGTGGTGTGTGCATCTCTAGAAACATCTGTTAAGTGTTTAAATATCCTTTGTCAAGGTCAGGTCTGAACGAGAGTCTGAATAGCATCCGTATAACTGTAGGCAGAGATAAACCGTATGATAAAAAAAAAAAAAAAAAAAACCTGTTTACTTTTTTTAAGAACAAGTACTGAAATGACTGTAAATAACCCTATTAGAATCCAGTCTGCCCACACAGATTCGCATCAGTCAGTCAAAATATGCATCAGACCAACAAACAGATACACAGACCTTTTATCCATCTATAATTGGCAAATAAATAGAAAATTAAGCACTTCCTTTTTTAACCTCTAATAGGGTTAAACTTGAGTATAAAAAGTCGCTGGTGAGGAGGGTCACAACATCGGTTTCCTCAGTAATTAGTATGAATATGCAAATATTGTCTCTTTCATGCAAGACAAATATAACTAATGCATATGGGTGCAGTGACTCAGAACAAACAACCACTTCATAGACTTTTACTTGAATCGATCTGTCCATTGCAGCAAAATTATTTCAAATGAGCTTGAAATGAGTAAATGTTCAGTCCTTCAACCATTTGTGAATAACAGTTCTCCTCCATCTCAATAGCAGCAAGGCAACCAAAACAGAGAGAGGTGCAACATGCTTTCATTCCTCATTGATTATAGCACCTTCCTCCTTGTGCTAAGGTGCAATCAAATCCCATGCCGGTGTCTTAGTCAATTAAGCCTTATGAGTCTCGGCCCTTCTGAATTCTAATAGGATAGAGGCTAAAAACACTTTAGCAGTGTTAATGTGTTGGGTAAAATGGATAATGGAAACTTTTGCTACTCATGTATGCACTTTAATCTCTCTGTGCACAATGCTAGTACAAGAGAGGGACGGAAGAACAAAGTAATGTGGACTTGTAATACAAAGAGGCTATTTGCACTCTAGTTTTCATTTGATTTGCATATTTATAATTATCTGTTGATGTTGTTTCACTCATAGTCATACAAGCTGGCTTGTGACTCATGCACCCTGTCGATGAAGGGTAAATCACAGCGAATTTACAAATCAATACAGATAATGAGAGCTGAATATATAATATATATATATATATATATATATATATATATATATATATATATATATATATATATATATATATATGTGTGTGTGTGTGTGTGTGTGTGTGTGTGTGTGTGTGTGTGTTTGTGAACTGTACTGGACAGTGTAGTGTAGTCTACTGCACAGAGTAGGTATTATACACTAGTAGCGTGCGTCAAACAATTTTGTCATATCACTGAGATATCAGTAACGATAATTAGCCTCATTATTGCAACATAAGATAAGTGCATGCGTATGAAATATCTTCAAATAACAGTACAGTGTACTTTTCACTCAAGGGTGCGGACAAAAGCATAAAACGTACTTTAGTTTTTAAAGGTATTCAAACTGTAATACACTCTCGCCAAAGGCTGGCTTATAATTCAGACATTTGTAGGCTACAGTATAACTCATAGGAGCAATTAACCTAGGTATTTATAATACAGTGATTCACATCAGAATATCTGTGTTCATTCCAGGGGGCAGTTTGAATGTAAGCGTTTATATTTATGACAAATTTCATCCTCATATTCGGAAATGTCCATGTCTTACCTTGCGACTCGGCAATACAGGTGTCCGGCTCATTCGATTTGATTCAGTGACAATTTGGCAGTCGACTGGCTTTCCACAGAAATGTCAAACGGTTTGAATCCGAGTCTCGCATTGCAGAAGCCCGTGAGGCGCCGGTAAACTCGGTGAACAACAATACCTCTTCTAAGGATGACCACGAGCAACGAAACAATGAACCTGCTAAACGTGAGTCATTTCTCGAGCAACATATATCCAACTTGACTAAATACAGAATATATCTGATAAAAAGCCGGTAAGATTACTGACAGTAACACAGTAGAGCTCTAAAACACTCGTACTGTACACCGCACCTCATAGTACTACGAGTCCGCGCGCATCTTTCAGTTGAATCATGAGCTGTTCACGACCGCCCGAACTTTCTTGTCCGAATCTCCGCGCGAAGCGTTAAAAACACAAAATTTGCTACAAAATCTTTCTCTGTCCCCTTGGTTTTACTCTATGAATTCATAAAGTCACCATAGATTATTGCTGTGTGAAGCTGTAAATTCCCGTTCCATAGAAGTCAATGTGTTTCGTTCTGACTACGAGAACAAGGTAAGAATGCTGTCTGTGACAGAGTGAACGGACTTTCCGTTGCGCGTCCCTCTAAACAGGACACGAAATATGTACCATGTGTCTTGTGTGTGTCGATGTGTTTCCGTTGACTCTCCTCTAGCCGAAATAAAAATATAATACGGCAGGTTTGCGTGGGACGAGGAAGCGTGTCGACTTCACATAGGTGTGAGGAAGCTCCGCTTGGGATGTTGATGATAAATATTACAGCAAAGTATTTATTTATTTCAGTAGTTGGATTGTCCATGGAAAACAAGTGTAGAGGGACATGGAGAGGGTCATTCTAGCCTACAAAAAAGGAGCCTCCTATCTCCCTCATGAACGTAGCTGTGTAAACATGACTTAAACCATGAGAAGACTACTTCTCATACACACACACACACACACACACACACACACACACATATATATATATATATATATATATATATATATATATATATATATATATATATATATATATAGAGAGAGAGAGAGAGAGAGAGAGAGAGAGAGAGAGATTATTACTATTATTATTATTATTATTATTATTTAATTATTTATTTTATTGTCGTAATTATTTTCTTGATTGTAAATGTATTCATGTATTTGTTTACTAATTGATTTATTGACTTTATTGATTTTTTTCTTATGTGATGGCCAATGCTTTGGAAATACTGTACAAGTCATGCCAATAAAGCTTATTTGAATTGAATTGAATTGAATTGAATTGAATTGAAATGAATTGAATTGATTTAGAGAGAGAGAGAGAGAGAGAGAGAGAGAGAGAGAGAGAGAGAGAGAGAGAGAGAGAGAGAGAGAGAGAGAGATTAGATTCATAGATAAACAAACTTTAGTTGACATTTTATTGATGATGACACCATTCTTTCAGGGATGTTATCTTTTTTATTTATTTTTTATCTTATATTTTGTTAGGTTTGCAACCCTAAATGGTTATCCCACAATTGCATATAGCAAATATTAAACTAGGCTATAGGCTAAATGTAAAACTGTAAATGGAATGCAAATTTAAAACCGTCAACCCTGTTACTTTGTTAAAGGCATAGCAACAGTACCAAAATATATTCAAAATTTTTTTGGCTTGAGGTGGAAAATGCAAATTATTAACATTCTTCATAGATTGAATGTTTATCATTATAATGAAATTTGCTTTGAAAAATGCCTTTTCAAAACAGATACACCACCTATTTCTTGGAATGACCCAGTTATGTGTAAGATAAGGCTGAAGACAAAGATCAGCACTCTTATAATCTCACTAAAAGGATCAATTCAAAAGATTTTGATATGGCCTTTTATTCATAGAATTCTAAATAAAGTTTCTCTGGACTATTTTCAGCTATCTATATAATGTACATAATGTAATAGAAAATAGGAGGAGGCGGCGTTTCTATAAAAAGTATGAGTCAGATGGGGATACAGCAGGAGGGAAATGCTCCAATGTATCTGAGTGCAGAATTGATGTGCCTCAAAATCCCCTTTCATGTGCTCCGTCGGATCTGTAAATGGGGGGAGGGCAAAAAAAAAAGAGGTGACATGGAGATACCGGCTGAACAGCTAGTTGATGTCATAGCTCAGTGAATAATTTCTGGAGAGAACAAGAACATAGGGAAAATAGATCGCAGAGGACTGTAATTAAAAGTGCAAAGGAGGATATGTCTATGTGCGTTATAAAAACCTAATTCAGTGGTAGGAAGCAAGTAAGCCCTGGGTGAAAGCATGCCATTTAATAGACTGCTGCCTTTTGTGGTGGCATGTGTCCACGCTTTGCTTTTCTCTTCACAAACAGGCTCAGAGCAAACAGCTGCTCTGCATGCTCTAAACCGAAATCAATCACAAAGTCTCCCACAGCATATTTGACTTGCACAGAACGAGGCAAAGCCTCATTTCACTTTTCCCTTCTGTCACTGTTTCACGTTATCATTTATTTGTGATTTCAGACCTTCTCTTTTTGTCCATTTTGCTCGGAAAGGGGAAGGCTGTTGTACCTGCGGGCTTAACTTAAGCTTCCGATGAGCATGAGATTCAATTTATTTCAGCTGAAATTACTTCAGTCCTTTTGCCACAGAACATTAGAGCTGCAAATGAATATCCTTGGGGTACACTTCTTTGGGGTCCATCTGGAAATGGCTATCAGACAGAGAGAGAATCTTTGAGAAAAATGTACAGCTATGGTCAGTTGTGCCTCAACAAGAATTATTGTGGACACTTCAGAGGAAGACACAAAGATTCAGCATTGTAGCAGCCATGACAGTATAAGACAAACTCTTTAAGGGTGTTTTCACATATAGACTTTCTTTTTTTGGTCCTCTTCAGCATTGAAGAGATCTCAGACACTTTCTTGTTCACAGTACAACCTCAAAAGAACTCTGCTCCCAGCTTTCTGTGCATTTTGCATGTCCACATTTCTACCTTCAACAACATCTGTCAGACAAGCCATCTGGGTCATTATAGAAGGGACAGGAATCCCTAATTTCAGCAGACTCCCCATTTCGACGCATGTTGTCACGGGTGCTCATGTACTTCTGTTGTAGTAGGTTTGTTTTTTTACTTTTACTTGGCTTTGTATCGCTGTTCTTTTAAAGGGGTGCATGGGCGATATGGCAAAAATAAATCACTATGTTTTTCAGCAAAATCATTTTATCACAGTTTAACCAGGACACGGACCGTAAGCTTTAATATATAATGTTTTATTAGACAGGTGAGCAACTGTTTGGATACAGAAAACTAACCATTGTTATACAAGCTCAACACAGTTAGTCTCAATGTTTAAATCTCGTTTTCATAATTTACTGCGAATACCATGTTTTACCATGCCTAATATTGATCTAGCTTACTGCACTGTTCAACATGTGTCTCATAGTACACCTTTGTTTTGAATAAGTGACCTCTAGTGGTGAAAAAATGACATATTGTGGCTTTAACAGTAGCATTCAAGAAATGGACTTACTTGAAACAAAAATAAAACACTACTCTGACGCGTCGCTCTCTCACGGCTCTCGCTCGTCCTACTCGTCACAACTACATAGACTTCACTGTATAAATTATACATTGATTCTTATTAAAGCTACTGAAGTTCTTCGTTGATGAGCAGTGGGTGATTTCTTGTCTGGCTATCACCAGACCAAGCTCAATCTTTTAAGACTGAACATTGGTCTGGGGAGTCTGCTCTGTATTTTCTACTACACAAGAGGCGTGATCAACCAGATTCAAATTACTATCTACGCAATTGGATAGTCCTTCAGCCAATCAGACCACAAGAGGTGTGATCAACAAGCATAATTCAAATGACTGTATGCAATTGATAGTCCTTCAACTAATCAGACCACAAGAGGTGTAATCAATGGGCATCGATCCATCGCTTCTCTATCCGTTGTAGCATATGGATGGTGCTCATAAATGATCAACGGACCAATACTTTGATTAGTTATAATGACTCAAACAAGACCGGCGCCGTGAAGTCTACAGACCGACAGGTTAACGGTGCTAAAAGGACACAAACCATGCCTCGTGCAGCCCACGAGAGACCATAAATAACAGCCCCCACCCCCTCTCACATACCAAAGGACATCCGAATGATTATATGACTTTTAACTGAGGTATTTTTCATTTTAGGTGTGCTGTGTGCCCTGTATGTATGCATGCTTTTTGTTATAACCATTTTAGATGTGTTTGATAGGTTAGAAACTTATAGCCAGTGAATGCGTAAGGAAGAATGACGTCAATCCTCGCCGTTCCTTTAACTCTTAAGTTAAACTCCCCATGCTTGGTCTCGAAATCTTTGTCTCGCAATTTGTAGGCCGGCTAGGTATGTTGTGTGGTACTATGATGCATCAAACTCTTTCTTTTATGCCAAAACCCCAAGGTCTGCATACCAAAACCCCAAAGGCTGCTTATCTAAGAGAGCCATAAACATGTTAATGAGGCGAGACTCAAAGACAAAGGAAGATTTCCCGCTTCTGAGTTCCTTCGCTCTGATTGGCTGTTCCGACAAAAGAGGTGTGCCCGTAATGGCCCTTTAAGACGGTCTACAAACGCTTCTTCTGTCTCTTCTCCTTGCTCTTCTTCTTGCCCTCTCTTCTTCTTCTTGCCCTCTTCGCTCTCCTCTTCGTCCCGCTTCGCCCTTCGCCTTCTTCACCATCTTCCAACGGATCTCATCACACAAAGGAACCAAAGTTGAATTTCCCGCGGACTCCAAGGACACACCCTGCAAGATTCAAACATGGACCGGATCGTGGAATTTCCCCACACGCACGAACTCGCGATCAAGGAAACATATGCAAGTATCCCTTAAGCTGTCGTTATAAAGTCTTGAGCTTATACCAATAAGTTGGACTGATTTCTTGCTTGTGCTCATAGGTTGTGTCTGTAATAACACAGTTTCCTTGTCTCTCTCTCTCACACTCTCTCCCTCTCTCTCCTTCCTTCTTTCAGTTAATTTGTGTATGTTTGTTTATTGTTTGTTGATTTATTAAAATATATATATTCACACGTGATTGCGCTTGAGTTGCTCATACATAGGTCCCTTTTACGTTGAACCGACCCTGTTACAAATTAAAAGAAAGATACTTCTCCTGGCCAGAGAAGTGTTGTTTAAGAGTTATTAAAAGGGAGATATTTGGTGGACAATTATCAGTCCTTTGAACTCAATTCTAGAATCAAAGAAATTTCTAAAAGTTGAATCAAGCCCTATATATTAATAATTGTTATAATCCGTTATAATCAACTGTTAATATCCAAATTCCCCTCTGTGCCGATTTATGCATGTTTGATCGTAACACGATTAAACGCATGCATAAATCCCGCACCATTTCCCCTGGGGCTCGATCTCGCTACACCGTCATTGTGTTAAACCCGCCAATAGCAAGCCAGGTGGATAAGCCAGTCTGTGATTGGTTCCCGCAAATGTGTAAAAGAAGCAGGATAAATTATTTTTCAGGTTTCCAGCCTGAGGGGTGAAATCAAATCGCTGACAGATCAGCCTGGGTTTACCCAGTGTAGGTGATTTCCTCTTTTGTTGCTTTATTAACATTAAAGGAACACACCAACTTTTTGGGACTTTAGCTTATTCACCGTATCCATACATACCATTTTTATCTCTGTGCGTGCCATATCTCTGTCTGACGCACCCACCGCTAGCCTAGCTTAGCACAAAGACTGGAGGTAAACGGCTCCATCTAGCATACTGCTCATTAAGTGACAAAATAACGCCAACATTTTCCTATTTACATGTTGTGATGTGTATAGATACATCATGTACTAAGAGGCTAGGCTAGATGGAGCCGTTTACCTCCAGTCTTTGTGCAAAGCTAGGCTAGCGGTGGGTATGTCAGACAGAGTTATGGCACGAACGGAGATAAAAATGGTATGTATGGACTTATCTAACTCTGGGGGATATGGTCAATAAGCTAAAGTCCCAAAAAGTCGGCGTGTTCCTTTAAGGACTAGAGGCAGCATGTTTATTATTAGGCTGCTATCACTTTGAGAGCTCATGCACGGATCTAATAGAAAAGTGTATGTCAGAACAGCACGCAAATTAAATATTTAACTGGCTTTAAAATGCATGCAAATTATAAACTTTCATATGAATAACTGCAGTGTCACGTGAGTGCAACTCTACCACTGTGTTAACCTGATGTGAATCTGCGTTATACAGCATGTTTGGACAGAGGCACAAGAACTGCTCAGGATAGAATGCACTGTAGCACAATAGTACAGTATTTTTTCAAAAGCAGATCGTGGAGACATTTTAATCATTCACAATCTAAAATCATGATATCGCATACTTTTAGCCTCTTTCCTTTAGTTTTTTTTTTTTGAGAAAACAAAAAAATATGTTGAGGATAGCTGCCGTTAAATGAAATCCTCTTTCCAAATATCAAGAAGCACACAGGTCTCCTCCTGAGACCGCACAACCCGCAACCATACATGGTGAACAGTTTTCAGCAGTGACGGAGCATGGCTGCAGGTATGGCAAGCCTCCAGATACACATATCGAAACAAAATGCAAAGTGGACCAGGACCTCATCGCTTTCACATATCACAAAGAATTCTAACCACAAACGAACCCACAAAACGACCCCAAAAAAATTGCGTCTGGGTCCTTTTAGGGGAGTCTTAGATCACTTGGTTTGTTCACACTGAACAGCTCCGAGAGCGTTTGGAGGGCTTAAATGAACTAGGTGTGAAAACACCCTAAGAGTCCTGAACAAGACTGTTGAGATTCAAATTGTATAACCTACTGTTCTGCCAGCATAATGGTTAGCCTTGGGCTTGAAAGAACTCAAGAGGGAATAGCAGAACATTAAAGATTTTGGCCAACAGAAATTCAACAAGTGTAATAATTATAAAAAAGCACATGTGAAGGGCAGTGTAGTCAGCTGGCCATACAGTAAATTGTGCCTCATTAGCTCAGTACCTCCTGTTTGCTTTGACAAGAAAATAGATCATTTTCTTTTGGTTTAAACTGGGAAAACATTTGTGGTAAATCTCCAAGGCATACTGTTATCGAAAAACTTCTATTAAAAAAAAGTGTGTTACTATCTCCATGGAGAGAGGTTTACTTTAGCTCCTTTATATATGTAGAAACTTTCCCCAAGCATTTTTTTTTCTATTTTATTCCCTAAATGAAACATTTGAAAGATAAACCACAAAGAATTTAATCAAAAGAAACATACCAAGAAACTAAAATTCAACAAATACCTTAGACTTCCATCCTAGAATCCCCATTTGAAGCTGGCAAATATGTGCTTGTGCTAAAGGATAAAAAGACCTCAAGGTTTAAGTAAGAGTGGTTTGAAGCTGTCACACCAAAAAGTGTTTTCCTGCATATCTCCAATTCCCAGCTGTGACCAAACTGTTTCTGGTCCACTGGTAGACTTGTGGTGCAGAAAAACCATGCACTTTGCCATTTGATGGAAATTAATTGAATTTTAAAGGATAAAATGACAATTCTGTCATCATTTACTCATGTCGCTCCAAACCTGTATGATTTTCATTATTCTGTGGAACATAAAAGAAGATGTTTAGAAAAAAGGAAAAAATGTCCATACAATGAAAGTCAGTGAGGTCCAGTGTAGTTTTGGACTATAGACTGTAAATAAAATATGGAAAACGCACTGTCACTCTCTTCCATTGTAGAAAAGTAAAGCCGCCAATGTCCCAATATGGCGCTGACATCTTGCGCTGATTCGGGACCTGAGTCTGAGCAGTAGTGAGCATGAAGTGGAGCCGCGGTATCAAGCAGGGTGCTAAGGTAAAGGAGCTAAACCTCTCTCCACACTCCCGCTGAATCGGTTTGTGTGCCATACTTATCCTGAAAAGTGAAGCCAAAGCGTCTCAATCGCCCCCAGGAGGCTGGTCCCAGTATAGCTCATAAACCCCGCCCTCTTCATGTATTCTAATAGGATGCGAGACAAACTAAACAATCAAATTACACTTCAAATATTTATTTTCCAACGATGGCTTCTGTCTTTTTAGGTAGTTTTATCATGCTGATTTAAAAAAAAAAAAATTATGTTTGGTTTTAGTTAGTTATTTGATGCTACACTCTCAGAAAAAAAGGTACAGTGCTGTCACTGGGGTGATACCCTAAGGTACAAAAGTGAAAAGGTACATCTTTGTACCTTACTCACCCCTAAATGGTACATATTATTACCTTAAAAGGTACATATCAGTACTTTAAGAGAGCGTATTAGTACCTTAAAGATACCTTTTTGGTTTTGTACCTTAGGGTACCGCCCCAGTGGCAGCGATGTACCTTTTCTTCTGACACTGTACACTCTAAAAAATGCTGGGTTAAAAAGAACCCAAGTTGGGTTGAAAATGGCGATTGAACCACTCATTATATCGGTGTGAAATAAACAATTATGGACAGCTCCAATCTCCTCCCGAAAATCCCAGAAAAAGTCTGTTTGTGCCTCAGTGACTACTTCACTCAGAGAAGCTGTCAATCTCAGGTGTCAATTATGAAGTCACACCCCCATTTTTAAAGCATCAAATAACTAACTAAAACCAAATTTATTTAAAGGGGTCATGAATTGAGAAATCAACTTTCCCTTGAGCTTTTGATATATAAAAGGTCATGGTAATATAAGAATATTCTGTAAGTTTCAGAGCTGAAAACATCCTTGTTAGTCAAAGAAAAGCTTTTATTGACACCAGGCCCAGCAAACGATCGATCTCAGAATATGTCAACCCTTGACGTCATCTTATGCTATGAAGGTATTTTTGGTGCGAAACAACTGAACACGTGTGAGAGTGGAATTTGTAGCTGTAGAGCATATCCACACATGTGTATCAATAAATTTGAAGTCACAGAGAAAAATCTTTTAGTAGTTGTAACACAACACAACAATTACATTCTTCACTGCAGGTGCACAAATCCTATTCTACGAATCACACATGAAGACACTCATAAGCTCACATTTTTGCTACAGTTGCTGCAGTGAATATGGTGCAACACGCATTCACACACCCGCATCAAAAATGTGAAGTCACAGACAAATTTTGCACATCCGCAAATTAATTTGTGAATCCATACAATTTGAGTTGCACAATTTGACTTACTGACACACTAAAAGAGAGACACTATGGCAAGCGAACAGCGTTACTGAAAGTGTGTTTTTCCCTGCTCTCGTTACTTCTCGAGTGGGGATACACATTTGATGTGCGGTGCACGCTCAGTCGGCTCTCGAGGGGGTCGGCCGCGAGCATTGCAAGGCTTTGCCTCTGAGGCTTTGCTCTTCGAGGAGGGTGATGTGGCTCGCATTCTCCGCGGCTCGTGCTCCACTGTTGCTGAGGCGCAGCGGCAGCTTATGTCGCAGGGTTTGCAAATGGTCTTGTCAGAGAGGTTAGAGACGGGCCAGCCCTTTCTCTGCCTTCACCTGGCAGGTCCAGTGCTGCTTCTCTGGGTTCGGGAGCCCATGCCACGGTTTCTCCCGCCCAGGGGGCGAGGCTTTGGTGCTGCAGTTGTCCAGCTCTGAGGAGGTGGATGTCTGTAGCATCGTTGCAGGGGTTGAAGACTTGCCACTTAAAACACCTGCCAGTGAGGAGCTCTTGGAGGTTCTGAGCAGAGAAAATATACCACTAGACCAGGAGTGAGCCTCAGTTAAAGCAGGCTTATGAGCGCTTCCTGTCAGTGCTCTGCTCAGCCTCCATGGGGCTTGCCGTTTTCACAGATCCCCACACTGAAGTGTCAAGATCGTGGAAGCAGCCCATGTCTTCACTGTGTTTAATCCCCACACTTCAGTATATTAAGAGAACACTTAAAAATATGTATATATACATGTATAAATAATGCTAGAGAATGTACTCAGCAGCGGGCTAGGCCCGTCGCTTGCCTCCATACTATGGCTTTCGTACAGGCATATTAGGCTGCCCGACGTAAGATCTGGGAGAAAGCCAGGGGATCAGAGTGAGCTCTGATCTTCTGCAGATTTAGCTCCGGGCAGTAAAAGCAAAGTTCAAGTCTGTAGCCACAGGTCTCCTCTCCTCTGCTGCTGTGCAGAAGCAGCGGACGCCAAGTACGAGCTCCTCACACCGGGCACAGCAAAATCAGAGCGTCACCACTCGCACTACCCCTCAGTAAGGGTGGGGCGGTGGGCGGTGCCCTCGGGTGCAATCTTCCTAGGGTAAGACAGATCTCAAGGAAGGCTGTGTCTAAGAAGCCCCTTGGTGAGCCCCAAGCAGGCTCTGGTTATGACTCAAGAAGTACAGACTCTGATGCAAAAAGAGGCTATAGAGAGGGTCCTTCTACCAGACAGGGAGTCAGGGTTTTACAGCCGGTACTGATTTTAGATCTGCGCATCCTCGACCGGTCAGTAGCAAAGCTCAGGTTCAGGATGCTTACACTCAAACAGATTGTATCTCAAACCCGAGGTCTGGTGTGTCATGATAGATCTCATAGATGCATAATCTCGTGTCTCCATCCTTCCACAGCACAGGAAATACCTGAGGTTCGCTTTCGGTGGAAAAGCGTACCAATATCGGGTGTTTCCCTTTGTTCTAGCTCATTCACCCCGCATATCGAGACAGGGGCCCGAGGCCCAGGGAGTGGAGACTCCACACCGAGGTGGCGGAGCTCCTTTGGGAGAAATTTGGCAGGGCCAAAGTGGACCTGCTGGCCACACACGAGAACACTCTTTCGTCTGTGGTTCTCCTTAATGCCTCCAGCTCCTCTTGGACTGGACGCCATGGTACAGGAGTGGTAATGCGATTGTTCTGCTTCCAGGAGTTCTAGAGAGAGTGTGCCGGGACGGGACTCGTCTGCTGCTAGTAGCCTTGTTCTGGCCAGCCTGAGCTGGTTCTCGGAAATTGTGTCGCTCCTCCACAGCTCTCCTCTGGAGATTCCATTCAGGAGGGACCTTCTCTCTCAGGTGGGCGGTGTCATCCTGCACCCAGAGCTGTGGAAACTGTGGGCTTGGCTTCTGAGGGGGCCCAGCTCATAAGTTCTGGTCTCTCAACCGAGGTTGTTGAGACCATTCTACACTCTAGAGCTCCCTCCACAAGGAAACTGTACACTCGAAGTGGAGACTCTTCACCTCATGGTGTAGAGATCGCCTGTGGGATCCAGTTAACTGCCCCGCGAGCGCGGTGCTGGAGTTCCTGCAGGAGAGGTTCTCCGCTGGGTTAGCCCTCCACAATAAAGGTGTCTGTGGCGGTCTTGGCAGCTTACCACACTCCTTTGGGTGGTTTTTCATGTGGGCTACATCCTCTAGTTACTCGTTTCCTCTGTGGCGCTTTGAGGCTAAAGACCTGTAGTACGCACCAGGGTGCCAGCCTGGGACTTTGTCCCAGACCTTTCTGAGGCTCCTTCGAGCCACTTGAAGAAGTTTCTGAAAAGTTTCTCCCTCTTAATAGGTTCATCCTTCTTGCTTATGATATCTGGAAGTTTAGGAGTTTTTCTAGCCCCTCTGTGGCACCCTCGGGCTTGGAACTACTCCCGGTCTATGAGTAGGCTGGGTTATGTTCCGTAGGTTCCCACTATCCTGTGAGACCCTTAGTACATCAGGCCTTTGTCTTCTTCCTTCTGACGTCAGACCGGGAAATTTCTGCTTGCCTGTTCGCGCATTAGAACAATTGTTCATCTGTTATGGGCCACCCTCGAGAGGGGGTCTGACTTCAAGCAGAGTATGAGTAAGTGGGTGGTCGAGGCTATCTCACTTGCTTATGTGGCGGCCAGGCAGCCTTCTCCCTGGCTGTCCGGGCCCACTCAACTAGGAGTATGGCTGCCTCAACTAGGGCTGCTATGGCTGGCACTTTTGACCTCCTGCATGATATTTGTGATGCAGCAGGATGTTACCTCACCACACACCTTTGTCAGTTCCTACAAGCTAGACATTAACGTTACTCCGGGGGCTCAGGTGCTCACCCAGACAGTATCACAGACGGGCATTCCAGCTCCTATGGGGACGTGTGTATTCTCATTCCCAAAGCGATCACCCTGCCATACTCCCCGCATGCCCGCAAGCGTCTTGCTTCAGCCTTTCTCAGTAGCTAGCGGTGCCGGTATGCTTTATACCTTCCGGGTCTATGACGTCACCCGCCTATGACGTTCCGTCTCTCCATTGGACTGATTACACACATGATTCACGACGCAATCACGCAGAAGCATTTCCAAAGCGGTGACACAGCATCTCGTTCCCTATTCAGGGAACTACGGTTACAGTCGTACCTGAGACGTTTACATGAACTCGCCTACTAGTCATACTACAACACTTAGTTTGATAAAATGTGCTTTTGCATAATTGTTATGGTGCGTTCACACCAGACGCGAATGAAGCGAATAAATCACGCTATTCGTGCATAATTGGACGCTTGAACATTTTGAGTTTACTCGCTTTATTCGCGCGTGACATTCACTAAACATTTGTGTCATGGGAGGGGCTTCTGCCAGGCGGATCGACTCATTGTGAAATGGTTTTAAAATATGGCGAATGAGCTCAGTTTGCCGGCTTTTAGTCTTAATAGGGTGAATTCAGAGTGATTGTGAACACTTTTTTCAAGTCATGTCAATGGCAAAAAGTGTCCCAATCACCCTGATATATATATGTATAGTTCAAATTGAGTAAAGAGCATTTTTTACAACTTACCAGATTGTCCGACTTCCTCACTCACTTTCTTCCAAGCAAGATCCTTTTTATTCCTGTTTCTATAAAGTACGAAGATGTAGCTACCGTACAGCTCCAGGTATACACATATAATTTTGTCTTCATTGTTGTCTGGTCTGAATGCACCATTAGGATTTTTTTATTATGAAAAATATTCAGCTAACTTCACTGAAATGCACTGTACTGTCACCAAATTCAGTTCATACATCACACTCTCCTGCTGGTTATACTACAACGCTTACTTTGGCAAGTAACAGCACATAAAAATAAAAGTAATAGCACATAGCTAAATAGGCCTATTATTTACACAAATTATGTTGGTGCCCAGCTAAAATACAGTAATTGCAATAGCTTTTGTATGATTATTGCTTACTGATTTTGATGGCTTTACACTGTATAACAGTGAAGTTATTGAATATTTTTTTCTAATAACAGTGAAGGTATTGATTTTATTTTATAATAATCATAAATATTATGCAAAAAGACATTTTATCAAACTAAGTGTTGTAGTATGACCAGTAGGAGAGCACTGATGTGTAAACTGAATTTGGAGACACTGCAATGTGTAACATTGTTATTGCCTATTTTGTACTAACGCTTTTCGGGTTTTGTACTTTGCAGATGGTCCCTTCATACATGTCTCTCATATTATAAGGCTCGTTTTGAGGAAAATTGGGTTGTAAAAATCCTCCCTTCCTAAGTTTTTCCACCACCACATCCCGTTAGGGGTTCCATACAAATGAGCTCTTCTGATTGGCCAAAATGCTCTGCTTTCTGAACAGGGCCTGCCGCAGCCTCACAGATGCACAAATCACTTTCGTAGTAGCCTATATGGTGCAAAAGTGAGAGTGTGTGGAACTTTGCATTGGCGAAAAAACTGCATTTAAAACTCGTAGCAGCAGATTCAAGCAGTCGTAGTGATTGGACTTGTGATTGTGTTAGAAAAATATCCAAGAAAAGTAATGCATTTGTGACCAGATATTCTACAAGTGTGCAACTCAAATTGTATGGATACACATATTAATTTGCGGATGTGCAAAATTTGTCCTTGACTTCACATTATTGATTACGGGTGTGTGATTGCGTTTTGCACCACATTAACTGCAGCAACCGTAGCAAAAATGTGAGCTTATTCTGAGTTTCTTCATGTGTGATTCGTAGAACAGGATTTGTGCACCTACAGTGAAGAATGTGTGAAGGTGTAACTGTTGTGTTGTGTAGGAGAGAAAAAAGCTACAAGTTTACAATTCCTAAAAGATTTTGAACATTAAGAACAATGCCTGATTCTGTGGCCCTGCCCACCAACTCGTGCCACTGACATGACATAGTTCTACATAGACCTAAACCGGATCGAACTTCTAAGCAATAAACATACTGCATAAGCTTCATTCGGATTCCAATATTATGAATGCATTAATGAACTTTATTTTTAATGAATATCCAGCTCACGTGGGGTAGACATTGCGTGTTTGTTCCTACATTTCTGATCACGGATTTGTTTGTAAACAAGAGACAGGATGAGATTATATGAATGAATGAAGCAACACAGTAATGTGAGTACATTTTTTTTTTTTTTTGTGATAGTATTGCTTTGTTACAGATCGTTTGATATAGATCTATTGATTATGTGGATGTGTCTAACAGAACATACACTCACCTAAAGGATTATTAGGAACACCTCGAACATTCAGTTTGGAGTTCAGGAGATTGTCTTGACCAGGACCACATCCCTAAATTCATTGAAGCAACTGAGAAATGAAACAGGTGGTCTAGGGTTTACAAAGAATGGTGTGAAAAGGGAAAAACATCCAGTATTGGGCAGTCCTGTGGGCAAAAATGCCTTGTTGATGCTAGAGGTCAGAGGAGAATGGGCCGACTGATTCAAGCTGATAGAAGAGCAACTTTGACTGAAATAACCACTCGTTACAACCGAGGTATGCAGCAAAGCATTTGTGAAGCCACAACACGCACAACCTTGAGGCGGATGGGCTACAACAGCAGAAGACCCCACCGGGTACCACTCATCTCCACTACAAATAGGAAAAAGAGGCTACAATTTGCACAAGCTCACCAAAATTGGACAGTTGAAGACTAGAAAAATGTTGCCTGGTCTGATGAGTCTCGATTTCTGTTGAGACATTCAGATGGTAGAGTCAGAATTTGGCATAAACAGAATGAGAACATGGATCCATCATGCCTTGTTACCACTGTGCAGGCTGGTGGTGGTGGTGTAATGGTGTGGGGGATGTTTTCTTGGCACACTTTAGGCCCCTTAGTGCCAATTGGACATCGTTTAAATGTCACGGCCTACCTGAGCATTGTTTCTGACCATGTCCATCCCTTTATGACCACCATGTACCCATTCTCTGATGGCTACTTCCAGCAGGATATTACACCATGTCACAAAGCTCGAATCATTTCAAATTGGTTTCTTGAACATGATAATGAGTTCACTGTACTAAAATGGCCCCCACAGTCACCAGATCTCAACCCAACGGGAGGTTCGTGCCATGGATGTGCATCCCACAAATCTCCATCAACTGCAAGATGCTATCCTATCCATATGGGCCAACATTTCTAAAGAATGCTTTCAGCACCTTGTTGAATCAATGCCACGTAGAATTAAGGCAGTTGTGAAGGCGAAAGGGGGTCAAACACAGTATTAGTATGGTGTTCCTAATAATCCTTTAGGTGAGTGTACCTTAGCACACTGTCAAAGGCTGAAGAATCCTTTATTTGTGGTTTTGTTGGTTCATTGTGATTCGGGATCAGAGTCAGACATGTATGGGCCAGGGCTCGTAATGCCCAACATCTCGGAGCTATGTGTTTTCCAGACGGGCTACCAAAACATAAGCCCAGCCTGCCAACAGACTATCTTAAATAGTGAAATGACATTCCTTTCTTGATGTGCATTGTTCACTCTCTTGACTTGATATTTGAAGGAAAAATACAATCGTGGAAGTTTTGAACATGCTATCTGCAACATACTTGGTATGTGTGTGTGTACGATTCGCACTTATATCCACCGATCGGACGGGCTAAGTAATAAAAATATAACATTCCAGTCAATCGCAGGTGGATGAGAGATAAATCATTGTGTTTGTTTGATAAAGACATTTTGTGAGCCCTGCGGGATGAATCATTCTGGTTGCCGTTTTCCCACACGCACTCTTTAAATATGCAAATCTTATCCAATCCTAGCTGTGGGCGTTTACTTCCAAGTCTTCAGTGCGGCACACCCATAAAACCCGAGCGTTGCAGGAGAGAGCCTCAAAACCACCGTAGAAAATAACCTATTACCTATTCATTATGATTTTTGTTTTTATGTAAAAACCACGCAAACGTCATAAGTTGACCTCAGACAACAATATAAAAAAATTAAACCCCTTTAAAAAACAAACACTTTAACTTTTATCAGCGTGATAAAAACTACCTAAAATGACAAACTATCTTGTTTGTCCCATTCGATTACATGGAGAGGGTCGGGTTTATGACCTATACTGGGACCAACCACCTTTGGCTTTATTTTTCAGGACTTGTGCACCGCACTTGTTTTGGACCCTATTGACTTTCATCATATCAACAAAACAGCTTAAACATTCTTCAAAAAAAAAAGGGTTTTTTTGTCTGTAAAAGAAATAAAGGTATGGAAACATTAGGGTGAATACATGATGACAGACTTTTGGGGGGTGAAATATTCTTTTAAGATCAACTAACTGATCCAGTAACAATCCAATGTTTTTAAGCCCACGTAAATATTTCAATATTTAATATAATATTTAAAAGAATAGAAAGGATTTTTTTAACTGTGATAATAAATGATTTGTTTCTCTTTTGATAAACAGCAAGTCTGCCCTCATATTGCTGTGTTAAGATTTTGATCCTGATACCTATTTGTATGAAAATACTTTTTAAGAGAAACATTTAATTATTCACTCTTCTTTCACATGCACTTGGGAGAATGTGCTATATATACAAAATTAGCAGAATAAATAAAATGATTTACAACTTTAATTTTGTGTAAAATTAAGAGACCGTAGGCCTCTCTGAGATCTTGTGTGAAATATGACAGTTCACATCAGATTACTGGGTGTTATCCCCAACTCCTGTTCCTCATTTACTCCCTTAAATCATCCATATTCATGGCATGGCTAAAAATACATCTAGCGTCTCTGCCACTTACGCTGCCCCCTGCTCCATGGAGGCTCCTAGCAGAAGAGGTAGTATGAGGTGGAATTTGACATGGGTCACAACCAACAGTTTCTCAAAAACAACAGGGCTTTCGGGCATAGCAGGAATTTTTCTTCAAAACGGATGTGTTGGTGAAGCAGATTAGAGCTTGCTCTCTGTGGATGAGGTGATGGACAGAACCGGCTCAAAGGCAAGTTTCTGTTGGATGCATTTGAGTGCTGCCACATGGGAAAGAGAGCCCTGTGCTTCCACGGTGTTGCTGCTTTAATAAGAGTCCAAGGACCTCAGGTGCACTTAAACAGTGGCTTGGAAACTATGATACTGCATTATGTTCACTGAAATAAATACTCGTACATACTGTTATTGCAATAAAAGTGAAACTTAAAGGCCCAGCTCGTTTTGAAGGACAGCTCATGATGGCGTTCTTAATCAGCAGTTCCAACTGTTTTCTCTTTTGTGCTGGTACCATGATGCTCTACCAACTGGCACAGAGTCATTCATACTGGAGGCTCTTCATAACACAACAGACTTCTATGTGCAGTTCCTCCTTTTTGTGCAAAATTTTCAAATGTTCAAAAATTATTTTTCTCAGCTATTTTTCTCTTAAATATTGTGCAGTGTATACCTACAGTAAAAGTGATGTCCTGCCTAACTGACATCTTCACCCTTTATTCAAATATTATTACAAACTTTATTAAAGATTTTGTAAGTATATTGTGTAGTTGAGCTTGAAGTCAATTGTTTTATTTGTGATAACGTAATTATGTATCCAGCTATCCTCAGTCTGCTATGTGATTCACGCAAGCACCACAACGCATGTGATGTGATCATAGCATCATGCTCTGTCAATAGTGAGCTGGTGTTTTGCCATAGGAAGCGCTGTACTTTGTGAATAGCCCAACAAAGTGAACAGCGTAAGAGAGTGACAGGGAAGATAAGAGATTGTTGAATAAAGTCATTATTTTAGTTTGTTTTTGCGCACAAAAAGTATTCTCGTTGCTTCATAACATTAAGGTTGAACCACTGGAGTCACTTGGACTATTTTAACAATGTCTTTACTACCTTTCTGGGCCTTGAAAGTTGCAGTAACGTTGCAGTCTATGGATGGGTCAGAGAGATCTCGGATTTCATCAAAAAATATCTTAATTTGTGTTCCGAAGATGAACAAAGGTCTTACGGGTTTGGAACTACATGAGTGTGAGCAATTAATGATAAAATTTTCATTTTTGGGTGAACTAACCCTTTTCTCTAGATAAAAAAATATTAGAGGATATAGTGCCAAAAGGTCATTACATTACACTGGATACAATATAGAGATGCCCGTTTACTTTTCTCCATACGCTTGAGTCTGCCATCAAGAAGACAAATGGAAGGTTCGCTTTGACGCTTCCAGTTAAAACAGCCTGTTTGAGTCTCTGTACAGACTTCAGAAGGATGCCATCGTCAGGAATAAGTGGATGGTTTATTTTTAATGGTGTCCTGGATTTCTTTAGAGGATTATATGTTTGTTCACACACTTTGACCATAGATCGTTTTGTAAATGAAGTACAGTTTAATGGAGTGTTTGAAAACCTAAAGAAACATATTAAAATAACTGAATAATCTGGGCACATCAAGGCATATCCAATTTCCCAGCATGTTTGTCATTAGGCGTGATGGATATTTCCAAGAAAATATTTGTAATTAATAATCTAATAGTTTTTTGTTATTAATTATCTTGTCAGTGAATTGGCAAAGGAAATAGAGAGCGTCTAAAGAAAAAGTAGCTGTAAAGATAATCAGTGAGCAATTAAATTTTCCAAATGCAGAAATGACAACCTTTCTATCATGAAGACGAGGGTGAGTGGATAAGACATTTCTATTTCAGTAAAATACAAATAAAATTGAAGTTAGAATCAGAATAATTTAGACCTAAGCAGACATGGGAGCAAGATTTAAAAAAATAAAATAATTATAATTATAAGCTGTAGAAAAAGTTGCTTTAATAATTCATAAGATCAATCTAAAATGAAAGGAACATGATTATTACAAAGTGCATACTGCAGATAGGGAGGATTGTTATCAGTATACCTAAATTGTTTCTATATCCACAGTGACAATAGAACAGTTGGATTTGGGGTATGTTTGGCTGAACAACATCCAGAAAAGCACAAGGAATAAATGAAAAACAGAAACATGAAAGGACTATAGTACAAAGAACACCATACGCGTCAAGTTACAAAACAAGAAGTTAGATAGAACTGAATCATCCAGCTTACCATGTCTTTACTTGAAGTCCACATCTTTTAATTTGAAAAAAAAAAAAAAAAAAAAAAGGTATGTAATGCAGAGAGAGAATGTGTAGAACAAAGTGTTTTATTATAATTATGGGCCTTTTAAATGGCTGTCTTTTTCAAAGTGAATGCTTTGACTGCAGCATTAACTCTAAGAAGGAATTAGACTTGAATGTCAATTCACACCCACTGAGCTTTATCAAGCCAAAACACAAATGACTTCTCTTTGGTTTTATCGACCTTTTAAAAAAACGAGCTTTACCAAGATATTGAAATTGCAGAAGTCCATTAACATCTCGGCATCCTCAGTCTTCGTTTTGTGAAGATCAGAGCTTCAAGCCACTGAATCACAGTAAGATTACTAATAAAGAATATGTCTTATATGTCTTACAGCCTTGTAATATTACATGGGTGGGGGTGGGGGGGGGAGTCAATATTTTAGCTTTGACAGCACTGGACGTACTGTTGGTGTTATGTGGTTTGACCTACCCAGACCTGCAGTCTTGTTCAGCTTTATTTATTTCTGTCTGGTAAATCAAGTTTATCAGTAGGAAGCAGAAAAGTATTTTATTCTTTTGTTGTTGACATCAAAAGCAGTGCACCCAATCAAACTCTGTATTGTGCAATATTTTAGTGTAAATACATAAAGAAATTCAGTAAGTAGTAAGCCAAACTAGCCTTGCACATTCTTGAAAACCATGATTCGATTGTGACCCAGACTGCTTCAAATGCTTGCACTGAAGATATGCATGGTTTGTGCAGACCACACAACTGTAGCTACTTACATATCTCGCACTTGACGTTGAGTCGCGCTGCTAAAATTTGCGCTCAGCCTCATCAGCTTCTGTGTGAACATAAAGCCCGCCTACTCTGATTTGATTCTCAAATATTTTGACATTGACGAGCGGTGACAGACCAATGAGGCTTATATGAATGCACACACCTCTGCTTCTGACGTGCTTTCTGCTCGGCACCGTTGCAGATTGAAGAACGCGCTGAGTAATGCAGACTAAACGACGTGGGCCCGAACCCTCCCACCAGTTTCATATGTTTTAAAGGTTAATCACATATTTTTTAGGGGTGCTGGGCAGAAAAAGGGCCTAGTGACGCCCATGAGCTAAACTGTAAGAAATAGAAAAAATAAAAATTTCATATTTGACAGCTCCTTTTTTAAGTCAAAATTGTTAAATGACAAAAATATTCAGGCAAATCTAAACTTTTGTCTAATTTAGCCATTTTTAATTGAAAATAGGCCTATGTAATGTGATTCATAATGTAAGCAAATTAACAAACAAGAAATATTAACAAAGCCATTTTCTTCAGATTAGGCATAAGATTAATAATGATTGTGTAGGCTACATATTGTAAATTAATGTAATTCCATTTGTAGCCTTCAGTAAATTGAAAAAGATCAGCTTTTTCAGCCTATATTGGGCATAAGATTAGTAATGAATGTGTGCATATTGTGAATTAATTTAATAAACTTAGTTACCTAGCTTTCCTGGTAGCCTTCAGTCAATTGTGTCTACGAAAATGATTCATAAAACATATAAATAACAGTTAACCATGTTTACTTTCTTCACCGACGGAAATGGAAAAACTATATTAGTCATATCTGCCCACTGACATGGTTTTCAAGCTATTGTTATCTAATCTGTTGGCCTTCAGAACATCTTAAAATGCACATATGCAGATCATAGAAATAAAACATTACTCTGGGGAGCATGCCCCTGAACACCCCTAACTACCTCACATTTGGGATCTCAGTGATTATAAATCTGTCTGCATTCCTGGGTACGATTAAGAGATGTACAATATGGTCATGTAGAATTAGGCATTAATATCTGTTTTATAAGTAATAATAAACAGCCAATATCCTAATATGCATGCTAATAGACTACTAGTTAATAGTGAGAATTGGACCCTAAACTAAAGTGTTACCATTTTTTTCATACCCTCACTGGGGGCTAAGCCCCCCTAAAATAAAAATCCTAGAATCGCCCCTGCTGCGTTACTGACTTATTATTATGATTAATATTATTTTAAATATTTAATTGATTATTAATACAGATACACTCACCGCTATACGCTATTCCCGGGTTGGACACCCTTTTGCCTTCAGAACTGCCTTAATTCTTAATGGCATAGATTCAACAAGGTGCTGGAAACATTCCTCAGAGATTTTGGTCCATATTGACATGATAGCATCTCCCATCCCATCACATCCCAAAGGTGCCCTATTAGATTGAGATCCGGTGACTATAATGAACTCATTGTCATGCTCAAGAAACCAGTTTGGGATGATTTGAGCTTTATGACATGGTGCGCTATTCCTGCTGGAAGAAGCCATCAGAAGATGGGTTCACTGTGGTCATAAAGGGATGGACATGATCCACAACAGTACACAGCTGTGGCATTTAAAAGATGCTCAATTGGTACTAAGGGGCCCAAAGTGTGCCAAGAAAATACCCTCCACACCATTACACCACCAGCAGCAGCTGGAATAGTTGATACAAGGCAGGATGGATCCATGCTTTTATGTTGTTTACGGCAAATTCTGACCCTACCATCTGAATGTTGCTGCAGAAATCAAGACTTTTCAGACCAGGCAACGTTTTTCAATCTTCTATTGTCCAAATTTTGTATGCCTGTGTTAATTGTAGCCTCCGTTCCCTTTACTGAGCTTACAGGAATGGCACCCAGTGTGGTCTTCTGCTGCTGTCGACCATCTGCTTCAAGGTTTGATGTGTTGTTCAATCAGATATGCTCTTCTGCATACCTTTGTTGTAACGAATGGTTGTTTGAGTTGCTCTTGCCTTTCTAACAGCTCAAACCAGTCTGGCCATTTTCCCCTGACCTCTGGCATCAACAAGGCATTTTCGCCCACGGAACTGCCGCTCACTGATATTTTCTCTTATTCAGACCATTCTCTGTAAACTCTAGAGATGGTTGTGCATGAAAATCTAAGTAGATCAGCAGTTTCTAAAAGACTCAGACCAGCCTGCCTGGCACCAACAACTATGCCATGTTCAAAGTCACTTAAATCCCCTTTCTTCCATATTCTGATGCTCAATTTGAACTTCAGTCTTGACCATGTCTACATGCCTAAATGCATTGAGCTGCTACCATGTGATTGGCTAATTAGATATTTGCATTAACGCACAGTTGAACAGGTGTACCTATAATTAAGTGGCTGGTTACAGGCCCGGTTCTAGGCACCTATGGGTGGGCATGCAGATCCTGGGAGGGCTTTTTTTTTCTTGATGCAGGGATGGGGGTTATAGACGAGATAGATGATTGTGTGGAAAGGGGCAATTAAATGCCACACAGAATGTGTTCATTCCATTGCGCTACTTTTCTAAATGATAAATGAGGGAGATACACAAAATGTGAAGGGCTGGGGTGCCTCCAGGACAGGTTTGAAAACCACTGCCCTATACGTCACCCTGTTTGACTGTTGCCCTCGCATCTCGCTTCCATACTTTTGCAGAGTATCATGCAAGCATCCAATGAGCTAGACTGAAATAATACAGATTATTTGAGGAAAACTCTCAAGCTCAGTCAGAGTGTTCAGCGAGTGAAAATATATCTATGTTAAACTCATACTTAGCCTCTAACAAACACATTGGCGAGTAAAATCTAAGCATTTATTAGCCAATGGCTAATGATAGACATTATTTAGTCTCACAGAGTGAAGATTTAGTCGCATATGCCAGTGATTTACTCGCATTGTAGAAGGTTATTTAAGCAGATAGCAGATTTAGTTTAACAGCATTAACAGATAACAAGGTTTCAATGCATTTTAAACACTTATGCAATTTAAACACTTACATTTATGTTCTAGCTCTGTCCATGCAATAAATGCACGTTCATAAATGAGCAAGGTTTTTTTTTTTTAGCTAATTTAAACTTAAAAATCAAATCAGAACTGTATATTAATATTTACAAGAATCATGTTCAATAATACAACTCTCGCTTGTGTGATTGTCAGCCTCGCTTTTCTGCTACAGACTGAAGCGTGTGAGTATGTAACGCGCCACGTCGTTACTTTCAGTTAATAAAGGAAAAAATACTGCAAATTTCTGGTTATTTTTGTGATTGTTTGGGCATTCTACAGCCCTTCATCAAACCTTTCAGCACTCAGCTAGTTTGTAATCATTTTAATCACAATTCATATGCACAAATCATAAAACTAAACTGTAAATTTTGACATGTACAAACATGAAAACTGCTCCTAAATTTTTATTGTGTGGGCAAGGCAGACGTTTGCCCATGCTTAGAACCGGCCTCGTCTGGTGAGTGTATTTATTTATATAAAATCTATTTTATTTATACTTTTGTGCCATACAGAACTCTGATTGATGTGTCCCCACTTGTACTTACCACTTATTTTTCTTCATTGTATACAGGACAAGAGTTGTGGATTTATCTAGGCTGTGGTTGGGTTGCTTCTCCCCCCTTAACTCTTCTTTTTGTCTGTGCCATCTTTTTGAACAATTGTTATTCGACTGACCTTAATCATATTCTCAGTGTTAAAATTGGGTTGAACTCTGATGTTCTAATTTTGCTGAATTTTAAATGAGGGTGTAGCAATGTTCTTTGTTCAGGGAAGGAGGCGGCGGGAACCGGCGAACATTTAAAAGACTTTTAATAAATAATTGAACAAAACGAAAGTAACACGGGCAGCCCTTCACGGATGGCTGCTACACACATAATAAAACATAAACAAACCACAACATAAAGTCCAGGCCTGGTCCTCTCTCGTCCTTCACTGGTGTCGCTCGTCCTTATATGCCTCCGAGCTCCCTCATGAGAGGACTCGAGACCGGTGTGCCTCTCAGGTGACGCTCATTCTCAATCACGCACCGGTCTCGCTCGCTCCTCCTACGTCTCTCGCTCGTCCACCACGCCTGTATGTTTTTTTTTTTTTTTTTTAAGAGAAACAAGAAATCAAGGCCATAAGCAATGACCTGGGAGTGTATAAACTCGCGTTGGTTGTCAGGACGTTGAGTTTGGGTAGCTGCCAAAGTCTTTGTCAATCATGAAGGACTTTTACTTCTCCAATGTTCCACTGACGTACAAAGGCAGATGACTTCAGGCTTGCTTTACATTATGAGCATTGTTGTTTTGTGAATGTTGTAAGGTCAGACACAGTATATTTTAAATAATCCAGCTTTTTATTAATCATACTGTATAAAGACAGACTAGTTTTGTAATTTAATGCAGAGGGCATATTTCCTGAATGTATTTCTCTAACTATCTAGAATCAAAAATAATAAAATCACGGTATCATATATTTATATATTTTTGTAAATATATGGGAGATATTTTATATTTATTACACAGCTCTCTTGAATGCTTGATTATAGCCTATAAGTTGACATCAATATCAATACCTGTATATCATTGCCTATATAATATTAGCTTTCTTGTTCTTAATTTCTTGTTCTTTCTAGATATTAAACTCAGTGTCAAAACTAAGATTTCTGCCTGAGCAGAGTCAAATTAAATGTCAAAACATTCTAGTTATTGAGTTTCACTTGACTGACTCCCTTGATTATGTACTTGTTTGAGACCCTTTGAACTTTGAAATTACTTTTGAGATACAGTTCCATTTGACTGGTTATATCATGATCATGTGAAAAAATGACATCTATTGTGATTAAAAGCAAAATGTGAGTAGATTTTTCTGTAAAGATGTCTGTGTTGTTGTAGGATAGGAGGATTTTATTGAAGACCTGTTTGAGTTCAAAAGATATCATCAAGGTTCCTATCAATAACACACAAGGGCAGAAAATGCTTGCAAGTTGTTTAGATCATATCTGAGCTGACATAAGACTGTCAATCTCTTATTTCATTTCTTTATTTTACCTCATGCATCTGGTCTCTGGAAATGTATCAAATTCAAAGACTCAAAAGGTTTGATGTTGCTTGTCCACACATATCAAGGTGAAGGTGTCATATATATATATATATATATATATATATATATATATATATATATATATATATATATATATATATATATTTTTTTTTTTTTTTTTTTTTACCTATATTTATCAGATGGTTGCTCTTGCAATGTGCCTTGTAATGAGATGTATTTTACTTCAAAATAGCTTAGTCTTGTGTTTCAGAATGTCTTGATGTAATTTGAAGCAGACGATTTAAATTTTCTGCCTGTCTGCCAACCAACAGGCCAAAGAGTCACAGAACTCCAAAGTTTTAGGGTCATAACATTTTTTTCTTCTTCAATCAGTTCTAGAGGAATTTAATGGGCCAGGCATTGATGGAATAGCCTGAGGTCTCTCTATACCGTTAAAGTCTAAAATACAAGAGGGGGCAATGTCCTGTATTATTATGCTTCTAAAACATCACAATAAATGATTGTGTGTTGCAGAAGGGAGTGGTATGCACACTAGCCGTGCCGAATCAATAGTCATTTCCTCCATATTACACACTCTTCTCTCTGGGATTCAAATAACTCACAGTAGCTGGGAGTTATAGATTTCTGCCCCATGGATTCATCCAGCATTGATGAGTTTGGTTGTTGGCTCATTACAGCTGTCAAAGAGTAATGTTTGCACACAGCTTTCTCAGCTCCGCTTCTATAAAAAAAATTAAAAAAAAATCACTGGGTAATCTGTTTCCTTGAGACTTCTTGCAACCCAGCTCATGTCAGGAGCATATTTTGATGTGACATGATGGTGAAACTTACTTCTTAGACACCTACTCTCCAAACTCGAAGTCTTCCCAGCAGCAAATGCTCAATTCTGCTTGAAAAGTAATATTCCAGGTTCACTGCTAGTTAGGCTCAATTAACAACACCAGCAGAATAATGTTGATTACCACAAAAATGTACTTTAACTTCTCTCTCCTTTTCTTAAAAAACAAAAAACAAAAAAAAAAATCAGGGTACGCTCAGGCACTTACAATGATAGGTCCAATTCGTAAAACGTGAAAAAAAATCACTGTTTCAATAGTATAATCACAAGATGTAAACAATATGTGTTAACATCAAAGTCCCTTTCGAGGAAAGTCAGTTCACATGGTGGCCATATTTGCAACGCCTCCAGGCAGCTATTTCAGGCATCTAAAACCAAGTCCTATCTACTTGAATGGGTAAATTCTGAAATAAAAAAACTAACTAAAGGCACGTTTCACACGTTTCAGGACAATGACTGTTTCTATGGCAACCAGAGCTTCTAATGGCAGCTGGTGATATTGATTAATGACTTTACTAATTGGCAATTGGCTCTTAGAAGGTGGGACTTATTCCACAATATTTTGAAGAATATTTTTGAAGAATGGCGCTAATGTTAGACTCTCTGTTTATCCCGAGGTTTACTGCAGTCAGCCGGATCCAGGCCGTATCCAGATCAGATGGTGGACCAGCGCCTGGACATGACCAACGCATCCCTGAAATGTCTGCAGAGAGCGTGTCAAATAAACTCCCCCCGTAAATGCTGCATCGACACGTCATCCTCATTAAACCCGTCTTCGGCGTGAAGACTCCAATCTTTTGAATAATCCTACGAATATCTATTTACCTAATATGACTTCTGACCTGCAATGTTGCCAGAATTATAATCATACACTGTTTGTTCGTCGGCCAGAGGAGCACTGGCACCTCGACTGATCCTGGTTTCTCCCAAGGTTTTTTTTTTCTCCATTCTGGCCCTGAAGGAGTTTTGGTTCCTTGCCACCGTTGCCTTTGGCTTGGCTTTCTCAGTTGGGGACACTTAAATTTCAACTATATTACCGATCTGCCCGCATTGGCACCATATGATAATTTCCTGTTAACAATGTGAAGCTGCTTTGAAACAATCGGCACTGTAAAAAGCGCTACATAAATAAAGGTGATTTGACTTGACTATACATGTTAGAGAACAACTTTACATATCAAATAATACACCCATTTTAACAAGTTTTAGAAAAATAAAAAAATAAAAATAAATATATATATATTACAAGCGTCACGTTTTTTGCTTTAAAATCATCATTATCACTATGTCTTATGTAACTTAAATTTTTGCTTTTTTTTAAAGAAAACATGGATGAATATTTTTGGTCATCAATTCTATGCCACAAATACTGTCTAATGATCCTTTTATTGAACCTGGAATGTTGTATGTGATAACAATTTAAGTATCAGGTTTAAATAGAAAACACTATCTTTTGTTTTTTTATGGACCTAGACTCATGCAAACTCAGATTCAGGTGTTCCACCTTTAGTTTCTATGGACCTCAAAGCAGTTTGTTTTTATCACTGTAAAATAATTTACTGAAGTGCAAATATAATGACTGTCAGCTTTGATATCTGAGTGCTTTCCATCAACTTTCACTCGTCCCTTTGTCTACCCTTGATCACTTCCTTCCCTTTATTGTTAATTTTCAGAAAGCCTGAAATCCTTAAAGGAGCAGTAAGCAATATTTGAAAAAACGCTGTTGAAAAGAAGTTCAGACCAAAACAGATGTTTCTCCTAAAATTCCTTAGGAGAAATACAAGTAGACACAATTGAGACATGAGAAAGTTCTGAGAGGAGTCCAAATATTAATGGACTATGAGAAACATGGGAGATCTCTTTATTGTCTTGCTGTAATCTCTTTCAAGACACCAATATAAAAATGTTTTATTGCTTAGAAGTTGCTCTTTTATTACATTGGAGTTTTTCACTTGTAATGGACAGGACAGTAGGCAGGAAACAATAGGAAATGTGAGAAGGGAACAAGAGCAGGAAAGTACCTTTAGGTTGCTCTCAAACTAGTGTTGTCTGAGGTGCAGCTGTGTATTTGTCGATGTGTTGCCCACAAAGCTATGGCTCTGGCAGGAGTGCTCTAAGCTCAGAATACTCTTATATGTCATTTCTGTCTAGGAGAAACAAATGTGAGACCACCAGAGTCTTTCGCTTAGGAGAAAAGTCTGAGCACAGTGTGTGATGTTGTTTAGATCTCTTCTAAACTTTAGTTTAGGAGAAAAATCTGAGCATAGTGTCTGATGTTGTTGAGGTATCTTCTACATTTTCAAAGGAGACCAATTTTAGAGTTCCAGTGTCTCTAGCTAAGGAAGCAAATATGAGCACAGTATGTGATGTTGTTGAGGTCTCCTCTAAAACTTTACAGGACACAAATGTAAGACCACCAGAGTCTTTAGTTTAGGAGAAACATCCTAACACAGTGTGTGATCTTTCTGAGCTCTCTTATGAAACTTAAGAGGACAAGTTATTGTCTCAGGAGACAAGTGTGAGAAGCAGGAAACTCAAGCAAAAGTCTTCATTAAATGTTAAAGTAACCTCATTTCTGTCTAGGAGAAACATTTGAGATGTTGATGTTGATCTAATTTTTAAATTTTTCTTTCCTCTAAAGGACCCACTTTAATATTAGAGAAGATTTCGAGCACTGGAGAGAACTTAAAGAGTGAGAAGGCCTGAATACAGATGCCAAGGTTGCTTTATTTCTTCTTGATACATGAGTAACATTGGATTTGTTGTATTTCACAGAACTAAGATGTGCTGTCTTTTGTTTCAATATATATATTGATTTTTGGGATGGAAGGGATGACAAAGGAGTACACTCTAAAAAATGCTGGGTTAAAAACAATTGGATTGTTCCCAGCAATTGGATTGTTCATCTTTTTCTGTTTTTTCTTTTTTTCCTTTTGTTTTTTTTTTTTTTTTTGGTGATCAGCAAACAATTAAATGTGGCATGAAAATATAAATATTATTAATAATCCTTTAATAGTTTCAAATTATCAATGCTTTAATAGTTCCAATGATCAGATCATAAGCTATCCCCTGTAGCCCAAAACTGGTTTCCCACTGAAGCTAAGCAGGGCTGAGCCTGGTCAGTACCTGGATGGGAGACCTCCTGGGAAAACTAGGTTGCTGCTGGTAGAGGTGTTAGTGAGGCCAGCAGGGGGTGCTCAACCTGTGGTCTGTGTGGGTCCTAACACATCAGTATAGTGATGGGGACACTATGCTGTAACAAGCATTGTCCTTCGGATGAGACGTTAAACCAAGGTCCTGACTCTCTGTGGTCATAAATGGCTGTCCTTCGGAAAAAAAAAGTAGGTTTAACCCTAGCATCCTGGCCAAACTTGCCCATTGGCCTCTGTCCATCATCACAGCCTCCTAATCATCCCCATATATGATTGGCTTCATCTCCACCAATAAGCTGGTGTGTGGTGGGTGTTCTGCAATATGGCTGCCGTCGCATCATCCAGGTGAATGCTGCACATTGGTGGTGATTGAGGAGATTCCACCCTTCCATATGTTAAGCGCTTTGAATGCAGATAAAAGCACTAAATGTAACAAATTATTATTATTAATTGGATAAAATTGAGGACAAACTGTAATGTGCATGTATCAGAGTAAGATGGTCATTTCTTTCTCTCAGTTCCAGTTGTCATGGTGGTCACAGTGATCCTGCATATTTGCTTCTAAGCTGTTAATGCTGTTTTTCTCTTCTCCTCTCAGTCTGTTAACAGCTCTGTATTGATCCATTCCTTTAATCCGTTTTGAGAAGAAGCAAACACAAGGAGATTAAGGCTATGACCACAGCGCACAGCTACAGAGTGTTGAGGGATATACACTGCATCTATTTCCGTAAGGCCAAAAAGAGAGGAGAGAATACACTGTCACTTTTTTTTCTGACCAACTAAATCCTAAATAAATGATCACACTATTAGTTGCAATATGCAGGCCATAGTTTATATGATATACAAAGATTTATAAATGGGATCACAGGGCATTCTGGAAGCAACAACAACCACCTGTTGAGATTATTAAATCAGTGGAGTACTCGTTTATTCGATATTATACCCTCAGTGAATAACGCAAATGAAAGAAATATAGGACATACAGTTCATAAACTCTGTCATCTTGTATTCCATGCTAAAGGGAGAAATGTTTTCATGAGGGAATTTATCATCAGAGCTATGGAAGCACAGTACATTTGGATGAAAATGGAAGAGATTCATCTAATATAAGGGATCGTTTCCCTAAATGAGACTGCAAAACTTAAAGCCCATTTCAGAATATGTTACTTAATTTAATGTACCTTTCTCATCCCTGCTACTTTGAATATGGGAGATTGGTTAGTTGTAACTATTTTTGCTTTAACATCTGTTACTCAGCGGGTTTTGTGCTGTTTATCTTAGGATAGTTCATAAAATATTTTTTGCAAAAGAAAGTTTTAATCCTTCAGAAATCTGATTTGCTGCTCAAGAAACATTTATAATTATTATTACTATCAATGTTAAAATGTTTTTGCTGCATTTTTACCATAATGTCGTTTAAAGAGTAGACAAAGTACGATACAGTTTTCAGCGATAATACAATACCCTTACAATAACTGTTTTGTTATATCCCTCTGTCAGTCCAACTCTCCGTGGGTGGGGATACAAAAATGAGGAAGCATAATCTGTACTTTTCGCAAAAACCCTGGAGCTGACAAATAAACGTGAATTGATTGTTCCAAGGGTCCGTTCTTCGTATGTGAATTACTCAATTAGCTGGATTTCATTGTTGACGATTTGACATGATCCAGGATTGTTAGGTTCTTCGAAGCTCATCCAGGAGCTGCTGTCATGGCAACAGGCCTGTAAGCTCAAACCTGCTTGGGAGCAGGCTTATTAATTTATGTAAACAGGATTAGACTGCATCTTTTTAAACTGAGGTGATACTTAAAGTCTGTCCCAGCCACTGCTTCTTTTTTACAAGAGTACCTTATTGAACCAGGGACAATAATTTAAAATAATAATAATGATTTCAAAATAAATTTGTAAATAATATTATAATGTTAAGTCTATCATAATAATCATAATACAGACATAGTTACTTACAGTTACAGTTAGTTACTCTAAAGCGTAGTCTACATGTACACAGGTTTTTTTATAAACAGAGTTCTTTCTGCTTCGTATAAAAAAAAAAAAAAAATCCACATAAAAACGCAAAAATACGATATGAAGCGACGTTAAGAGCATGCCAAACCATCAGGTGGCAATATGACCCTAACCGTAAAGCCATGTTGGGCAATCTGGAAAAAAGGTTATTACCGGTTCTGGTCTGACATCACAAGCCAAAATCTACACCTCAACATTGCAACCGGAGTTTCTAAAAATCTTGGCCAAATGGCCAAACCGCATAGATACAGCTGCGGTTTTGAAAATACCTGTTTGTGTGGACAGTGTCCACACAAAGTCGTGCATTAATTTGAACAGCTATTATGGGAGTGGCTTGATGCAGCGCAGGAGCTGTCTGCAGTGCCATTAGAAACATGTTCTTGACCCTTAAGAAACTTTAATTAATGCTGTTACGTAACACGGCTGCTTCACATGCAGGTAAAATTAAACTAATTGCTAATTACAACATTGAAATGAAGCCTGTACAAATACTAGAAATCCTGAAAAAATTTAAATAATTTTGAATCATGTAACAAACAGTACATTTCATTCATGTATTATATATGTATTATATGTCATTTTGGTGGCTTGAATGTTTTCTTATAAAGGTCCAGAAATTCATCAAGTTTTTCTTCAGGTGTGTGATGTTATTTTTTAATATGACATTATGGTGCTGTCTTGTTGCCAGCCAGTCACTGCATTGCTGATCATGGTTTAGATGCCCTTTCTAATGAACACAAGAAGGTACAGTAATCTCAGACAATGTAATCCAGATATATCAAATCCCCCAAAATTAATTTGAAGAACCAAATTAGCCATAGAGCAATTGTCACGATTAGAAGATCTGGCATCTGTCAAATCATCTCAGATGTATTAAGCGAGGAACGAAGAATGGACCCTAGGTAACATAGAGAATGAGTAAACATGGTAATTTACATACTGGCGTTGTAACAATACAAACGGGTTAAAAATCTGCAAAGTTACACTTTAACATCCATAAACCTGTAACCCATAAAACATTACAATCCATAACCATTTTTATACCCCATTAATGTTTATACCCACATAATTGTAAGTAGTTCTGTAACTTATAACTTCAACCATCACATTTGAGGATGCTGGTCATAGTGATTTTACTTAAGTGGTTAAACTGATGTTGTTACAACTTATCCCATATATAACCACCCCAGTCTCCCCTATTCAAAACATATTTGTTTTATCTGCAGATCGTGTCAACAGGCTTTGGCTTGTTCTCCCCCCAAAACCTGAGACCTGTCCTGGAGAGAGACAAAAAAATCTCTCATTCTCACCTTCTACTCATGGTGACCCCAAATTTCAAACAAATCAATTGAAATCCATTGATTCAACCAGACAGGTACTTCAGGCACAAAGCTCAGGTTGTGCTGCTCTGCACCGCATGTAGGAGAAATTTAGCTCAGCTGCTAAATTTGGGATCTTAAATGTCAGCTCAAATGAAGTGTCTGCTGTTCCACTCCACTGTGAGTTTTAGAGGTTGAGAGGAGACGAGAAAATGAAGGGCCGGTGGCAGGAACAGAGCCCTTAACCATCATTCAGACAGATGAATGTGAGTGACCTGCCTTGAGAAGCCAGGACACAGTAACACCCCGACACTAAAGCTTAAATCAGTCAGAACCACGTCTGAAGTTACTGAGGGCCAATTGAGATTGTTCCACCTGCTGTTGATGCTTTGAAGACAGGGCGTTTTAGAAAGGTGACATGCCATCATTTGGTAAACACTTCAGGATGCCATAGCTGGGGTTATTTGTTAGATTACTTAAACAATTTTGCATGGTTTGAAAATTCAAGGAATTTGAGGCCCTGTATCTGAAGTGCCATACTGCCATACGTAAATTGTTTGTTCAATTCAAGCAGTTTTCTTTGTGTGACACTTGAGTGACTACAAGTATGTAGGCAACCACTTCCACCATGTTTTTGTAAAGACTTTGTCCTTGAAGAGCTGAATACACTGTAAATCCTGTTCAGAAACTATATTAGTTTAATAATTTTCAAACCTGATATTATTATTACTTCCATCTGAGCCCAGGTAGGCTTTACACTTTTGGCATAAAAACAAGAATTTAGCCAGTTTCATTGAGGTTAGTTAAAGCAATAGTCTTCATTTCATTTCAGGTCAGTACAAGTTCAACCAGCAGCATTTGTGGCAATGTTAGAAATGTCAGGCTTACAAATGCACTTAATGTACTTTAATTGTCTCATAGAATTCGAGCTGTGTTTAAGCTGTTGTATTAGGGCTTAGTCAATATGTTGTCATGTCAACAAAGTTAAATTAGATATAACTTTACACAGGTATGCACTGTTTTTATCTTAAAGTCATGTTAACATTGTTTATATCTTGTGCTTTTCTATTAATACAGTATTGTTTAGGAATTGGCCCCATTCACTTCCATTGTGCCCCATTATAACCCAGATTTTGTTCTTAAATAAAGTGGAAAATATTTTTTGTGGTAATCAACATTATGCAATAAATTCTCTCAAATGAGCTTAACTTTTAAGATTGGCAAAAACACTTAAGCATGGGAAAACATAATTTTGCAATATATGCCTCAAAATATATTGCAATATATGTTTTATTCTAAGGGATCTCCCTCAAACAAGATTCTATCAAGGTTAAAACAGGTGCACTTTGGGACCTCCTTTACCTTTTTGCATCACAGCCATTCTCATTCAGTACATCAGCACCATCTTCAGTTTGGCTGCAACATCCCTAATGTCCTATATGCCAGAGTGAAGATACTTGAAATTTGACTTCAACCACAAATCATTTTTAATGAATCCCACTGCTCCTCTTACAAAAGACTCTCCTGTTTCCAGCCTCAGTTACTTGCAAGAGATGGAAGGGGATAAAATAGAGCTGTGCTTCTTCTGTGCTTTGTGCTACAAACTATTTTTGGTCACAAAGAAATCATCTTTAAGAGAAAAGACCTCCATGAAGACGCGTCCTTGCACCGTAAACAGTCCAGCTGAGTAGGGGGATGGGGGCTATTGAGAAGGACGAGGGGCTGGTTAAGAGCAGAAAATAAGAGGAGATGGTAGTGAGAGAAACCAGAGCAACGCTCTGAGCCAGGCTGAGACCCAGACCACAACCAGGATGTAGGCCCACGGCAGATTTGACGGAGGGAGGAGCCATGGTGGAAACTTGACTAATGACACCAGGGGGATGATTGACGAAGATAGACCCAATGGATCAACACCGATGGTCTTGGAGGCCGAAGCGGAGCCACAGTGACGAACATACAAGGTGGAACCAGGGTGCACAGAGGACTGAACTGGAGCCAGTGGGACTGAGGATCAAGGTGAAGCCGGAGGGAAGGTGGTGCCTGATGAAGCCGAAGGGGTGGAGGGACAAAGCATAGCTGAAGGACCATAAGTCCATGGCACAGGCAAGGAGTCGAGGGGCTAAAGGGAACCAGCACTGGCGCGGCAGATGACCTGGCTTATTTTGTAAGAGGAGGTGGGAGAGGGAGGCTGGGTGGGAACACTGGATACACAGGAGACTTCGAGCTGGGCAGAACCATTGGGGGCACAGGAGACGGTGCTGGTCTTCCTCCATTCCCTCAAACTCTACTAGAACTACATCTGTGGCACGTGATGTTGCCGGCTTTCACACCAGGTCAGACTCACTGTGGGGCTCGGGCTCAAGAGTGATGTTTGGCTTAGTCCTTTTTGCTGGCGCTTGCTTGAGCATTGCGGAAGGCTCTAGCTCTCTGTATGCTGTGGGCTCTGGGGTCAAGTCCATGCAACAGAGTGATGGCTGGATGGGGCTGGTGGTGTCCTCCACGGAGCAGATTCACCAGCACCCACTCCACAAATGCGGCTAAATCCGCTCTAGGACTGTTCACTGGAAGACATGCCTTGGATGCAGCGCGAGCAGTCTGTATAATGAGTTAGGCATGCCGGATCTAAAATGTCCCTTGTATGATCCTCCAGTGAATGGTCCTTCTGCTCCAGGCAGAGCAGTTGGACGGCAGGTAGGTATGAGGGGGTAGAGGAAAAACAGAAATATGGGTGGCTGTAATGATGCGCGTGAAAAAGGAGATAATTTATCAGCAGTCTTTAATAATAACTCTTTCCAAGATACCAGAACACACAGGAGATAATATAAACACAAGACTGTAGAATAAAGATGATACCAGACAAATGAACTAGGGAAAATTAGGGCTTAAATACATACAGGGATAATTAATGTAACCAGGAACACATGTGAACTCAATCAAAAACAATGGTGACAAATAGCAAAGGGATCACAGGCAAACAGGAAAAGAATACAGTGAAAACTAATCCAAGGGTGCATGTTAGTCAGCTTCCAAGTTCGGTAGTCAGCACACTGATCAGGGTGTCGGCCATTTTAAGGGCTGTCTCAATCACAGAATCCTTCCAGTGCACTGAAATGTTTGCTCCCTAAAAAGTCCCACAATTCACCGCAAAACCCAGGGTGCATCGATGCTCACTATGTTCCCTTAACGGAAGTTCTAAGGTGCGAAACTTAAATCATGTGAGCCAACTTACTACACAAAACGGCCGATAACGACACACAATATATGTTTCAAAAAACAAAACATAATTTTATTATATTTCAGCATAAACATACATTGTTAGATAGGTACTGAACATGCACTCTAAAAAATGCTGGGTTAAAAACAACCCAAGCTGGGTTGAAAATGGACAAACCCAGCGATTGGGTTGTCTTAAGCAAACATTTAACCCAACTGCTGGGTTAAAACAACCCAATTGCTGGGTTAGTCCATTTTCAACCCAACTTGGGTTGTTTTTAACCCAGCATTTTTTAGAGTGTAATCTTGCTGACATGTATAATTTATTTACGGCTGAAATGTTGCACATATATGTAATAAGCAATGTATTTATCATAATGTACTTTAAATAACATTACAAGTAATGTCAGAAAGATATCAGTCCTGCTGTTGTCCATAAATACCAGTAGTGATATTGGAGTCATCTGTGTCCCAATGTGTAGTGAGCCAGAGTCCGTTACTGTCCTTACCAGTGCCCAAATTCGTGTACACGATATACTGATTCACAAGCTCAGGAGCTAGGGAACTGATTGAGACGCACCCCAAAACTGGACATACACGTGACTAAATTTGTTTAACTCATGACTAAGTTTGTTTAATTATCATAATTTGAAATGATCTACTCAAGAATAAAATTAAAAGAATTAATGAAAATTAAATGTATTAGTTAAATGTTGATTAATCTGTAATCACTGAAAATGAAATGAACGTTATAATGAAAGTATTATTCAATGGCAGATAATACTCAGGATAGTGCACTTTATCTCTTTTTATTTATTTTATCTATTATCATTATTATTACTTTTGTTATGTTCATGAGTTAATGGTAGCATACATGTTATTGCTATATTAGTTCATACTTTTATAAACAAATGACTCAAACATTTACAAGTTTGCATTTTACACCATTACCAATGATATTGGTCTTTGTATGCATTTGTATGCAACTGTTCTATGGTTCCATTAAATATTAAAAGCACCAAAATAAAAAGTTTACCTTTTTTTATTTAAATTAAAAATATTACAGTGCTGTTATACATGGTTTACTGTACGTGACTATGTATATTATTATCATACAATAATACATGTACAATACAATACATTTACGTTTACATTTCACTGCCGGTTGTATATTCTGTATATAACTGTGTATGTGACAAATAAAACTCTTGAATCAATAATACATGGTGCAGTGCCATTTTAGTACAGTGAACTCATTGTCATGTTCAAGAAACCAATTTGAAATGATTCGAGCTTTGTGACATGGTGCATTATCCTGCTGGAAGTAGCCATCAGAGAATGGGTACATGGTGGTCATAAAGGGATGGACATGGTCAGAAACAATGCTCAGGTAGGCCGTGGCATTTAAACAATGCCCATTTGGCACTAAGGGGCCTAAAGTGTGCCAAGAAAACATCCCCCACACCATTACACCACCACCACCAGCCTGCACAGTGGTAACAAGGCATGATGGATCCATGTTCTCATTCTGTTTACGCCAAATTCTGACTCTACCATCTGAATGTCTCAACAGAAATCCAGACTCATCAGACCAAGCAACATTTTTCCAGTCTTCAGCTGTCCAATTTTGGTGAGCTCGTGCAAATTGTAGCCTCTTTTTCCTATTTGTAGTGGAGATGAGTGGTACCCAGTGGCATCTTCTGCTGTTGTAGCCCATCCGCCTCAAGGTTGTGCGTGTTGTGGCTTCACAAATGCTTTGCTGCATACCTCGGTTGTAACGAGTTGCTCTTCTATCAGCTTGAATCAGTCGGCCCATTCTCCTCTGACCTCTAGCATCAACAAGGCATTTTCGCCCACAGGACTACCACATACTGGATGTTTTTCCCTTTTCACACCATTCTTTGTAAACCCTAGAAATGGTTGTGTGTGAAAATCCCAGTAACTGAGCAGATTGTGAAATACTCAGACCGGCCCGTCTGGCACCAACGACAATGCCACGCTCAAAATTGCTTAAATCACCTTTCTTTCCCATTCTGACATTCAATTTGGAGTTCAGGAGATTGTCTTGACCAGGACCACACCCCTAAATTCATTGAAGCAACTGAGAAATTAAACAGGTGTTCCTAATAATCCTTTAGGTGAGTGTATATAGCAAAAAGTCTTAGCTGATTTTTCTCATTCTGTACTTATTTGGATATTTGGTAGTCATCATTCAGGCATGAAATATTTGAAATTCAAGTATACGGCACCCATTTGAGTAGAAAATTTTCCACCATTTTATTACCCTACTTTGGTGCTTCAAGCGCATAAACCTTCCTCATAGCCATGCAAGGCACTCTGCTGCAAATTTGGAGCAAATAAGAGCACAAACCATCCGTGAAAGGGTGAGAGAACGAGAAAGACACCGAAAGCATCCTGTATTAGGGAGATCTCACATTGATGGATAACGCATTCATTTAAAAGTCATTTTGAAGTCTTCATCATGCACAATGGGTCTTTGCGGTGCTTTGCAGCTTGTTATTAATTCTAAACGTAGGCTAAGGCACATTCATCTTCAGGTGCGGAGAGGGAGGGCCACTCATTTATACAGGGGAAGAAGTTAAGCATAGTCTCCACTGGGAGATGAAACACCTACCAGCTCTGATGTCATCATTCACCAATGTCTAATAGCTCAGAAAAGGGGTTATTATTAATCAGGGATGACCTTTCATCTTGGTTCTCTACATGATGTATTGCATGAATGTAGACACTACCTGCTTAATAAGAGCTTGGATAATACGTCTATTTTTTTTAATTTTTTTTTTTACTTCTCGTTACTACAAAATACACTGATGCATATGATAAAATATATCTATTGTTTGGTAATTGTCGATAAATGATTTAAAGACTCTGACTTTCATTTAAACTCCACCATCATATAAATATGTGTGTGAATAGGTCAGTTTTCCCCTTAGATAATAATGCAGCACTCTCTAAGTGTCTAGTATTAGCCTTAAAACATGTAGTCGGCACATTACAAGGGAAAATGATCTCTTGTTCTCCGTATTCTCCTCCACTTTCTCTCCTCACATTGCTTGATCTGAACAGAATTCTTTATTATTGTTGCATTAGGGCAGAAAAGATGGGAGTTGGTGAGATGGATTTTTCTGGTCATCTTCTGCAGATCACTGTGTAATGTGCTAATGGATTCCACAGCAGCTCAGACTGTTCTGTGAGTGGGCATGTTACTATAAATCCATTGCCTGCAAGCCTTTGATCTCCCATCAGTGCATGAAACACTTTTGAATTACAGTGTCTTTTGTCTGCACAACTCTGTGGCATCAACAAGTCTCATTTGATCTACACTTTCAGAGCATTATATGAATATCATACTGAAATGCCATATAAAAAAAAAAAAAAAAAAAAAAAAAAAAGTTTTATTTTGTAATACCCTTGAAAAAATCTCTGCAGAATGTAAGCAGCATATTGAATGTTTGAATGTGAGGAGAGATACTGTAGCTGTTGTCGGAAGTAATGCAAAAGATGACTGGTAAAAATAGCTCGCTTTGGTTTTTTTCTTATTATATACGATATGACTGATTCATTAATCTAATAAATTGCAAATAATACCAAAAATATATTTGCATAGGTATTTGTATTAATGCTTTTATTCAGTAAGGATGCATTAAATTGAAATCAAACGTGATGGCAACAGTGTTACAAAAAAATCTATTTCAAATAAATGTTGTTCTTTTGGACTTTCTATTCATCAAAGAATCTGGAAAAAGGGATCACAAACATTTTCCACAAAACTATTAATTGGCATTTTAGAATGATTTATGAAGACTGGAGTAATGACTGAATTCAGCTTTGCCATCACAGGAAAAAAATACATTGTAAAATAGAAAACAGTTATTATATATAAGTATAAGAGGATTTAAAAATCCTATGTCCACAGTATATACACTCACCTAAAGGATTATTAGGAACACCTGTTCAATTTCTCATGAATGCAATTATCTAATCAACCAATCACATGGCAGTTGCTTCAATGCATTTAGGGGTGTGGTCCTGGTCAAGACAATCTCCTGAACTCCAAACTGAATGTCAGAATGGGAAAGAAAGGTGATTTAAGCAATTTTGAGCGTGGCATGGTTGTTGGTGCCAGACGGGCCGGTCTGAGTATTTCACAGTCTGCTCAGTTACTGGGATTTTCACGCACCACCATTTCTAGGGTTTACAAAGAATGGTATGAAAAGGGAAAAACATCCAGTATGCGGCAGTCCTGTGGGCAAAAATGCCTTGTTGATGCTAGAGGTCAGAGGAGAATGGGCCGACTGATTCAAGCTGATAGAAGAGCAACTTTGACTGAAATAACCACTTGTTACAACCGAGGTATGCAGCAAAGCATTTGTGAAGCCACAACACGCACAACCTTGAGGCGGATGGGCTACAACAGCAGAAGACCCCACCGGGTACCACTCATCTCCACTACAAATAGGAAAAAGAGGCTACAATTTGCATGAGCTCACCAAAATTGGACAGTTGAAGACTGGAAAAATGTTGCCTGGTCTGATGAGTCTCCATTTCTGTTGAGACATTCAGATGGTAGAGTCAGAATTTGGCGTAAACAGAATGAGAACATGGATCCATCATGCCTTGTTACCACTGTGCAGGCTGGTGGTGGTGGTGTAATGGTGTGGGGGATGTTTTCTTGGCACACTTTAGGTGCCTTAGTGCCAATTGGGCATTGTTTAAATGCCACGGCCTACCTGAGCATCGTTTCTGACCATGTCCATCCCTTTATGACCACCATGTACCCATTCTCTGATGGCTACTTCCAGCAGGATAATGCACAATGTCACAAAGCTCGAATCATTTCAAATTGGTTTCTTGATCATGACAATGAGTTCACTGTACTAAAATGGCCCACAGTCACCAGATCTCAACCCAATAGAGCATCTTTGGGATGTGGTGGAACGGGAGCTTCATGCCCTGGATGTGCATCCCACAAATCTCCATCAACTGCAAGATGCTATCCTATCAATATGGGCCAACATTTCTAAAGAATGCTTTCAGCACCTTGTTGAATCAATGCCACGTAGAATTAAGGCAGTTCTGAAGGCGAAAGGGGGTCAAACACAGTATTAGTATGGTGTTCCTAATAATCCTTTAGGTGAGTGTATACATAGTGGTCTTAAAGTGTAACTTTGCAGATTTTCGAACCGCTTTGTGTTGTTAATGTAAATTAACCATGTTTACTTGGTCTCTGGCATATACCTAGACCGATAAATTTATGTTTATTTGTTAGAAAATTTATTTCGACAGCTGCAGGGTTTTCGTGAAAACAACAATTTCTTTCAGTTTTTTCCTTCCGTTTTGCCTAAAACACTGTGTTTTGAGTCATTCAGTTTAAAATGCTGACTACAAACAGGTTTCCGTCGCAGCGTTCTCTCTGTATTTACGATTCTTCACAGTCTTTAGCCACTGCCTACAAAGTGATGGTTATTACCACTAAACATTTACGAATTCTTGCTCTCAGAAACAACACAAGTGACACCATTATAATTAAAAGTTTCCTAAGAAGTATTTCCTACTAAAGCAAAGGTGGTATTTGACTCTGGTAAGCGTATCCCAGATCATGTCCAGTGCAATATGGGTGTTGAAGTTTTCCTATTTGGCAAATAGGAAAACAACAATCTTTTTTTCTCTGTTTTCTCTAGCAGCACCGATTTAAATTTTTTCGCCTTTCTACTGTAGGCAGCCAAGTTTTTTTTTTTATTGAAAGCCCATTTTGCCAGTGCTGAATGGCTGAAATAGATTTTTCTCGATTTACCCCAAAAGAATAGAAGTGAAATGTGACAACAGGCCCTATAGGTGGGGTACATTGTAACATGTGAGGGGCACAATGTAACATGATGATGATATGACGATAAAATACCTGATTACCTGATATAATAAAAAAATATATATATTCAAGACAAACTAAAATATTTTGTCAATAAAATACAATTAACTGTTTAAAATAAAATAATGGAATTTTTTAATCATTAGAAATCATTGCTAATTTTTGAGTTTGACAACAAACACGTCGCTAAATACAGCTATACAGCATAGTTTAAAACATAATAATAATTCATAATTTCTGAACATTGACTCTCACTCACTCACTCGTCTTTATTCTCCCTTTTCTCATGGTTTCTCAAAAGAATTCATAAAAGTATAGAATATAATAGCGTAGTTCTAATAGGGGCTCATTGTAACGCAGTGTTACAACGCACCCCATCTGCACAACTGGGATTTAAACCCGACTCGTGTCTTCTGCTGGTTAGATCAGCATTAAAGAACGAGCTCAACTGTTAAATAACAGATATAAAATTAAAATAATATCAGATTTGTATTATTTTAAATAAACAAAAAACGGATGAAAAATAAACTTAAGTAAGAAATTTACTTTTGCTATGGTTAAATAAATGTTCAGCGATATCTTCCAAAGATGTTTACATTTTGGCATTTTTTTTTTCTAAATAATGGTGATATGGCAACTAGTAAATACACTAAGTTTCGTCATCCTGGCATGTGTGGAAAGTTTTCCATGCGTGTGACAACTAACCCCGTGTTAGGTTGTGCCCCGCGCTCCCCTATTTCCTTTAATGTGGTTACAATTAAGTGTAGCAATGTTAAGGGATCAGGGAAGAAAGAGGTGGGAACCGGCAAACATTTAACACACTTTAATTTAAAAATAAACAAACACAAAATGAAAGTAAACAGCAGCCCCTCACAGACAACTGCCCAATAAAAACATAATAAAAACACAACATAAATAGTCCAGGCTTGGTCATCGCTTATCCTTCACTGTCGTCGCTCCTCCTTTTATGCTCCTGTAGGTCCTCCATGAGAAACTCAAGGAAGGTATGACATGCAGGGGACGCTCATTAACACTCTCGCCACTTGCCTCACTCTGTTCCCAACGGCTTTCGGCCTCGTACTGCTTGCCACATTAAGGAACCATTGACACTATTTAGAGGTCTGGCAGTAATTTAGTTCCTCAGAGGACTTTCCTGTTTGAGAGAGTGCCTGGAGGTTCTCCAGGGGATTGTGCCACTGTGGTGGTCTGAGAAACCAAAATCGGCTCTTTAAAATTGGCTCTTTAAAATCGTCTTTTCAGTTTTATAGTGTTTCTGAGTTAGATGTAGAGTAATGTCCTTGTATCTTTCCTGTAGCTCAAACAATAAGAGCATGGCACTAGCAACGCCAAGGTCATGGATTCGATTCCCAGGAAAAGCAAGAACTGACAAAATGTAAAAATGTGCACCTTGAATGCAATGTAAGTCGCTTTGGATAAAAGCATCTACCAAATCTTCTGTGCCATTTAAATTTTTTGGTTTATATACATATATATGCATCAATTGGACATATTCGGTCATTGGGCCCTATTTTAACGATCTGAGCACATGGCCTGAAGCGCATGGCGCAGGTCCACTTAGGGCGTGTCCGAATCCACTTTTGTTCGTTTCAACAACAGAAAAAAACTGTTGGTTCACAAGGCACATGGTCCAAAAGGGTTGTCCCTAGTCTCTTAATGAGTCATGGGTGTGTTTTGGGTGTAACATGCAATAAACCAATCAGAGTCTCATCTCCCATTCCCTTTAAAAGCCAGTTGTGCTTGCACAATGGCAGATTTGCTATTTACATGGCGGAATTTGTGAGCGGAAAAATGTTTTTAAAAAATGATTGTGTGCTTCTGCGCATCGCTGTGTGTGTAACAAGCAGAGTGTACGCACATTACGCACCCGCCTATAGGCGCATATTACTAACGCACCCTTTAAATAACACCAAAAAATACTGCATTTTCAGTTGCCTCAAAATAGAAATGCGCCAACAATGCACCTGAACACACCTCGTTTTCAGACCAGCACGCCCATGAGTGAACAATTGCTATTTAAGCAACGTGGGCACTGGACCTGAAAATGATAACCGCGTTGGGCTAAGCAAAAAACACTTGCGTCGCGCTTACATTGTGTGGAATTTATAGTGGATACAGATCAAGGGACAAAATTAAATGCATGTTGTTATTTAATTTTTTTATTAATTATACTATAAATTAAGTGTTAAACTGACAGTAGTTATTTGTTTGAATTTTGTTACTTGATATGGAGCTCATGAGTAATAGAAATTGACACTGTCTGGACATATAAAATGTCAAACAAGACGAATGATTGCGCGTTCAAAGGTATGCTGTTGAGAAATCCAAGGATTTGTGTATTTTAGGAAGCCTGTAAAGTTTCATATAGGTCTGATTGTTTAAATTAATACTTTAAGACACATGTATAGCAATCACTATCTAAAATTGAAAAACAGACACATTCAATCTCCAGTCTTTGTAATCCTCTGATAACACAGAAGAGACAAACTAGGCATCCTATTGTCATGGAAATGAGAACATGATGTGCTTCCAATGAGGTACTTTTGCAGATGGGCTGCTATTGAAAAAAATGTAAACATAATTAAACACTAGAGATGATAAATAGAAGTAAAAGTGTATAGTATATACTCAAGTTCTGATTATAGCTGTAAACTTTTTAGAAAAACCTGAAATACATTCATCAGCATCTGCCCTTCTTAGGATAAAGTTTGTCTCTGCATAATCTCTCCTTTTTATTAGTCTCTCCTTTTTATTAGTCTTATGAATTCATTAAAACAAGCCATGTTTTTCCCCCATCTTTATGTGTTTCATCTATGGTGTTTGAGATAGAGATCCTGTTTCTTCCTCTTAAAAAGCATCTATCCTTTTAGCTGGTCAACTGCAGCGGGATAAATGAAGGGCATCCGCTGGTCTTGCAGACCTTTGATCAGCTCACTCTTTTTTTACTGCAGACATACACAGATACTATTTTTTTTTTTTTTTTTTTACCTCACTTTGCATTTTGATCAATATCCTCAACAGCTAATATGTATTGTAAAGAATAAGAGAAATCAAGCACTTATCATATATTGATAATTCCCTGAAATAATAGCAATCTTGCTGTGGATTGAGTCTGTGCTTCAAAGTGGCAGATCCAACCAGAGATTGACTCTTCAATGCTGAATCACGATATGTCAAAGTGTATTGATTCAGACACATACAGCAAATCTCACTGCGCACTTCAATTGCTGCCCAGGGGGCAAAAACAGAAGGTGCAAAAGATCTGTCATAAGATCATAAATGAACCATGTCAGATAAATGAAAAGCTGTAAATCTCTCCCTCTCTGTGCTTCTCGCTGCCCAACTTTCTCTTTTTGAATGAGGCCGTATCACTCATTTGACATTCTTATATTGAGGAGACTTGTGAAGTACATCTTGACCCACTGCCACCCCTTCAGACGGTTCCTGCTTAACCCTAAGGCCATGTCCCTCCTCTCCACAAAACCATATGCATGTTTACCCAGCACAACCCACAAGGACTCTCCTGAAAACATGTCAGTGTGTGTTACTCCATTTTTTCAAGTTAGAATGGCAATACACATATCTAAGCATGAGGAAAAGCTAGATGAGTTGTGATTGCAATTGCAATCAAATCCATCCTTGACCCCTGCCTTTGAGATTACCACTCACATTACAAACTCCTCTTTTTGCTTGATATATTAAAATCCCTTTCAGTACTGTACAATCTCAATAATATATCAGTATTATAGAATAAAAACCAAAATGACACAATTTTTCACCTTGGTTCATCTTCGGAACACAAATTAAGATATTTTTGAAGAAATCGGAGAGCTCTCTGACCCCTCCATAGACAGCAATTTAATTAAGACTTTCAAGGCCCAGAAAGGTAGTAAATACATTGTTAAAATAGTCCATGTAACTCCAGTGGTTCAACCTTAATTTTATGAAGTGATGAGAATACTTTTTGTGCGCAAAAAAACAAGCAAAAATAACGACTTTATTCAACAATTTCTTCACGTCTGTGTCAGTCTCCTACGCTGTTGATGTAGTAAATACAATACAGCTCTTCCAAGTTACGTCAGAGCTACACCAGTACGCCAGCTTACCATTGGCCGATACTGTTCACGTGAGCACCACAACACATGCGTATGATGCTGACGCAGGAGGATATTTGTAATATTCCTCTGGCTATTTAATAAAAACATTATTTATTTTATTTTATTTATTGTTTTGTGGAGTGGAGTGGAGTCAAGTGGAGGTTTTAATATATGTTCAAGATTTCTGTGGTTATTTAATGAAAACATTTAGGTAGCTTTATTGAGGCCAATAGCTCTACCAAGTTACTCAAATGCTACTATAACTGTCAACAATAGTGTTGTGTTCTTATAAAAACATATAGACATGCAGTACAGTTAAATATTGCCAGTAACCTCTGATGTTGACTGATCATTGGAGCAGCGTCCCACCCACCCCCCGTGGTCACATTTGTGCCCAATACAGTATCTGTCTGTTTTCCTCTGAATCTTCCGTCATTCTCCTGTCTTTCTCCTTCTGCTGACAGAGTTCATCAGTACAATGTCTTACTCTGCAGCAGTCCAGATGGGACAGGAATGGGAGGGCGCAACTCTGCACCTTAGGTTGTGATAATTGAAGCGACAGCATGGGCCTCGGGGATGTTTCTTGACAGCTACATAGTTTCGAAAAAGATGTAAATTGCCTTTGAACATGGCAGGCCGAGCGTCATTTGCACAGGTCAGCTCTGATGCCAAGAGCCTCTTACTTCTTCCTCCTCAGTGGGTTAGTGGTTTTAATTAACCCCCTGGCACCCTTTGCGTCCTTAACACATGGACAGGAATGTTTTACAGACCTAATTTCTCCCACAATGCTGTTCCAGCACAATAGATTGTTAGGGAAGCTACTATGAAACTGTAGCTTGTACTGTTCTACAAGCTACTGACAATTTAAAGTAGATCAACTACTGTCAAGCTATAGTTTAAAAAATATATATATAATTAGCAACAGAAAACAAATATGATTTTCTAAAAAAAAAAAACTAAACTAACTAAATTGAAGCAAATTAAGTGGAAAATGTATTTTTAACTTTAATCATTCAACCATTCAAAAGTCGGGGCAGTAAGATTTAATTTTGAAAGACATTTATATTAAGACAAATCAAATTGATTAAAAATAGCAGTAAAGACATTTATAATGATACAAAAATATATATTTCAAATAAATACTGTTATTTAAAATCCTGTTCATCAAAAATCTTGGAAAGTAATGTAATGATCATGAGTAATGATCACAGATGAATATATAAACGTTACATTTTAAAATATATTAAAATAGAAACCAGTTATTTTAAATTGTAATAATATTTCACAATATTACTTTTATTACTGTATTTTTGATCAAATAAATGCATCCTTGGTGAGCATAAGAGTTGTCTTATTAAAAAAACTTAAAAAAATGGTTAACACTTTAGTTTAGGCTCCAATTCCACTAATAACTAGTTCAGCTAGCTAGTCACGACTGTTTCCCGAAACTGTATTTTCACTTTTTTTAAAAAAAAAACACTTTTTACACTTTTTGCTATAAATTATGGACATGGCACCTGAGGACTGAGGACCTATTCTTATTGTTCTCAGTTATTTTGCTTTATTTCCAGATTCAATCATAGGCTCGTTCTTACGTATTAGAGCACGTCCGCACATGCGCACTCTTCAAAAAAGGTGATTTAAATCTCTCGACAAACTAAAAGACATAAATTACATTTGTATGTATTCGAAATAAAAGATATAGATTGTACTAAATGTCAGCTTGCTTATTTTGCTCAAGATAAGGATTTATTAAGTCCACGTCATGCAAACAAGAAACTATGCTTCTAACCACAGGTCGAGAGCTGTTGCAACCACACAAGTTTGCGATGCTGTTTGCGATGCTGTGAACTATGTTGATAACAACGGAACTTGCGACCATAGTTGGCTAACGATGCTTTTGGGAAGCACCCCTGAACAACTACCTTACCAACTATTAATTAGCAGTAATTAGGAGTTTATTGATGCAAAAGTTGTAGTTAATGGTTAGTTAATAGTGAAAATCTGACCCTAATCTAAAGTGTGACCAAAAAAATATGATACATAAAAAAAAAAAAAAAAAAAAAAAAAAAAGATAAACAGGGGTGTGTTTCCCAAAAGCATCATTAGCCAACTATGGTCGGAAGTTCCGTCGTTTTCAACATAGTTCAACCAATCTATGTTTCCCGAAACCATAGTTCGAACAAACATTCGCAAACAGCATCGCAAACTTGTGTGGTTGCAACGACAGCTCTCGACCTGTGGTTAGAAGCATAGTTTCTTGTTTGCAGACGTGTGGACTAAATAAATCCTTATCTTCAGCAAAATAAGCAAGCTGACATTTAGTACAATCTATATATTTTATTTCGGATACATACACATGTCATTTATGTCTTTTAGTTTGTCAAGAGATTTAAAGCACCTTTTTGCTCTAATACGTAAGAACGAGCCTATGATTGAATCTGGAAATAAAGCAAAATAACTGAGAAAAATAAGAATGTCCATAATTTATAGCAAAAAATCTAGCATGAATTTGATCTCAAACTAATTCATTAAAAGCAGTTATTACTCCACCACCTGTGACTTCATTAACCAACGTGGTTGAACGACAGTGGTTTCAGGAAACAGTTGTGACTAGCTAGTTGATTTCTTCAACGATGCAACGTACTATGGTAGTTAAGCAGTGAGCTACGTCATTGTACGGGAAACGCACCCCTGATCTGATACCAAACTTTTGAACGGTAACGGGAACATAACCTTGAACCTTTTCTGGAACATAAAAAGCTATCCTGAGAAATCATATATTTGACACTGTTAAGCTCTATACATGCCAAAAAAAATTAAAAAAATAAATAGTAATGGGGATGGCCTATGTTGTTTAACAAAAATGTTTGATGACGTCTTTGGAGGGCTGGGTTTTGGAGAACGGAAGGCAAAGGTCTAATTTAGTGAAATCACTTACAACACCTTTAATTATAAATTACTCTGCTTTTGCTCAAATTTCTGGTTTGGTGCTTATGCACAATCAAGAGGAAACAATATAGCTTATAATGTCTCTTGTATTTGAGAGAAAGACGTATTGTATTTGAGCGTGTTTGATGATTTCTTCAGGTACGCAATGTGTTATATATAAAAATAAAATAAAAAACGCAGAAAGATTCTTTTCTTTGTCAACAAGTACTGCTGTTTGCTGTAATGTTACACATAAATAAAACACTGACTTGTTGTATAACCTTGTGTATCATTGTATATGAATAGCTTTTAAAAGAGTTGAGCTACTGTCGTGGTGCTAAGTTAGCTTTTAGTTAGTTATTCCCCAAAAGTGCATCATTAGTGTATTCTCAGTATTTCTACCATTGTAGGGAAGCCATTTCTAAGTAAGATATTCAGTGTTGCACCAAGTCAGCAAAGCTTCAGCCTCCAGACTGTTATCCGGTTTATATGGATATTCATTTGCATGATGCTGTCATACTTCTGCATATTCGTAGTGTAGCCCTTGACATTGCTGAGGATGATTTAGTCAAAGAGGTAGTTGAAGGGGGCTTGTTGTGATTTCATTGTAAGGCAATGCCTCTTTGTGAAGCAGATTTAGGTCAGTTCAGCACGAGCACCTGCTGGAGAAGTAAAAATTTATCCTCATCACAATGCCCTTCCCCTAAGCTAGAGCTGAGTAAATAATCAGGCCAGTGCTATAAATGTGATCACTAGCTACTGGCTGCAGGGTGACAGTTTTGTGTCTTTGTTCCACACATGTGTCAAACTAACATACTAGACCCAAACACAGATCTGACATTTTGAAATGCGCCACTGTCATAGTCAGAGTTGGTGAAGAGTCAGCTGGTCTGTTGGCAGAAGAAGGCAGATGGAGCAGAGATAGCCAGCGGGTTTGCTACATGATGGGTGTGAACCATGATGAGGTGCTAAATGGAAGCATTTGGTGAAGTACAGCAATGCTGCCCGGTGGCTGTAAAGAGATGTAGAGGACAGCCACATTATGAAGATGAGGACAGACCCGCCTGAGACGGTTTGACGGACCCTTGCCTTCATTCCAGCCATCATGACGAATGTGACTGCATGGGGATCCATCAATCTCAAGCTGAATCAGTTCGAACCTCATACATTCGCATAACATAATAAATGCACATGTATGCATATCATAACAATAGTTTAATTTATTCGTAACAGATTGAATGCGCTTCATATGTGACCCCAGTCATTATGGAGGTATTGTATGATAAATGGAGGCTCATCAGTAAACCTCTAACAATAACCGACATAGGCTTATTCAAGAGCCTCTGAAATAAAAGGAACTGATTGCTTGTTGAGAAATATAGACAAAAGGTCATGCTGACATCTGTGAAGTCCCATAGGTCCACAAAATTGTATTTTTGACAAACTCTTATTTGTTATATCTATTTTGCATTGTTTTTGGCATATATTTTGTCCTATTATTTTTGATGTTTGTATATGTGCTGTTTGCAGTGAAAGGCTTTTTGTATAGAAATGTCTGACAACAATGCTTGGTTTGCAGATACCGTATGTAGCTCGGCCAACACTATAAATATCATGTAAATACATCACAGGGAAAGAGGAAAAACATGCAGTGAAAATATAGTGCTTTTTGGTTGCTAGGAAACTGACAAACGGAGCTCTTTTACACTAATGCCAAGCACAGCTGCATATTATCAGGGGCTTTCAGATTGGACTATTTTCAATTGTAATGGGGAGACGATAATAATTCAGTCAATTTCTGGCAAATGTTCATGATGCTGCACTGCACCTCATTTAAAAAAAAAAAAGCCGGATGAGGGCAAACCAGCCATTATGCATAATTTCAGATGTAACAATATGAAAAATGCTAGGCCATCTGTGTTCAAAACCATTTATTGCATTAGGGATGGTAATTTGCTCATTGTCAAGGCTGAACTGTCCAAATTGATTAATAGCACACCTCATGAAGGAAAGTACATGATTGCAGTATTATCAAACAAAACACAAAATTCCTTAACGTCAAACAGAGAAGATCTTTCCTGTTGTAACTCCTGTGCCCTTCAGGTTAGATACTGAATTATAATTATGCATTCCAAGCAAATGAATGACAGTGGAAAACTCTAAATAATACATGAGTTGCAGGTCATAAGGAGCATGTCCATGTGATACATGGTGGAAACACTACAATATAATATAATATAATATAATTCCAGTTGTTAGTTCATACCTTTGGGTTTTGCCTTTTAAATGAACTTCTAAGTTCGAATTGAATAAGCATCTATAGATTTTCAGAATGTTCCTATGGCCATTTGCTTCTTTGTTTTGGGTGTAGTCTGTTTTTGTTTTTTTATTATTTATTTTTTTATTTTTTGTAAATATTGACAGCTGTGGTGAGTCAGGGTATCCCTAAGGCACTGTGCCCCAGTGTCACCACTCATCTGCTCCACACATGCTTACACTAATTTAGGGAAGCTCTTGGCACCATCTAAAGTGCTTTCGCTTTGACTATCCAAAGAGTGCTGGAGTCTGCTTTGAAAATGACACAAAACAAAACAACACCACCAGACAATAAATAAATAAATAAAAAACTAAAAAGCAACACCACACATTAAAGTGCTTTTGCAATGTTTTATGAATACAAATTATTTTATAGTTCTCTAGTCTGTTTTTTTTTTTTTTTTAATATATATATAGCTTTCTAAAGAGAACCTTCAATGACACTTTGTATTTGTGTTGTATCTTGGGTGGTACATTGTGTATTGAGGGGTTGGAAGACAATATTCTCTGTAAATATGCTTCAGAACAATATTTATTGTGAAATGTATTGTCTTAATTTTGTGAACAGCATGTTGTCTTATAATAACATGCTTTTTCTCATGGGTCATTGACAAATAAAGCATAATAGTTGTATGTATGTATACTGTAGTTGTACCACCTGACTTAGAAAGTGTACCAACCTACTCATACTTGAAATGAGCAGTTTTTACCAGTATCTGAGAGAGATCTACAAACCGTTTCACTCCCTTTAGTCATCTGGATGATGCATTATCATGTTTACTGTTATCACCTTGTCAATTCATAATAAAAGAGCCATGTTTGCAGTTGTGCCACACTTTTGTGAATATACAAATTACTGGACAAATTTACTGGACAAAGGGTCAAGGCCGGAAAACCATACTGGATGCCCGTGATCTTTGGCCCCTTAGACGGCACTGCATCACATACAGGAATACTTCCAGAAAACATTGTCGATGAACACAATCCAACGTGCCATTCGCTGCTGCTGGCTAAAACTCTATAGGTCAAAAAAGAAGCCATATCTAAACATGATCCAGAAGCGCAGGTGTTTTCTCTTGGCCAAGGCTCATTTAAAATGGACTGTGGCAAAGTGGAAAACTGTTCTGTGGTCAGACGAATCAAAATTTGAAGTTCTTTTTGGAAAACTGGGATGCCATGTCATCCGGACTAAAGAGGACAAGGACAACCCAAGTTGTTATCAGCACTCAGTTCAGAAGCCTGCATCTCTGATGGGATGGGGTTACATGAGTGCGTGTGGCATGGGCAGCTTACACATCTGGAAAGGCACCATCAATGCTGAAAGGTATATCCAAGTTCTACAACAACATATGCTCCCATCCAGACGTCATCTCTTTCAGGGAAGACCTTGCAATTTCCAACATGACAATGCCAGACCACATAATGCATCAATTACAACATCATGGCTGCGTAGAAGAAGGATCCGGTTACTGAAATGGCCAGCCTGCAGTCCAGATCTTTCACCCATAGAAAACCTTTGGTGCATCATAAAGAGGAAGACGCGACAAAGAAGACCTAAGACAGTTGAGCAACTAGAAGCCTGTATTAGACAAGAATGGGACAACATTCCTATTCCTAAACTTGAGCAACTTGTCTCCTCAGTCCCCAGACGTTTGCAGACTGTTATAAAAAGAAGAGGGGATGCCACACAGTGGGAAACATGGCCTTGTCCCAACTTTTTTGAGATGTGTTCATGCCATGAAATTTTAAATCAACTTATTTTTCCCTTAAAATGATACATTTTCTCAGTTTAAACATTTGATATGTCATCTGTGTTGTATTCTGAATAAAATATTGAAATTTGAAACTTCCACATCATTGCATTCTGTTTTTATTCACAATTTGTACAGTGTCCCAACTTTTTTGGAATCGGGTTTGTATTTTGTGTTTATTATTTTATTGATAAGACACCATTTTTAAATAGTTTTCTTAGTCTGTTCATTTGTTCGGGATTTTAAGATAACAAAATATAAAATAATATGTATTATTTAAATGTACTAAAAATGAATTCAAACTAAATAGGTTTAAATTTGATATAATAAAGTGGTATATGTCATGAATTTATCAAATAATTTAAAAGTAAATAACGCACTTGACCACAAAAATGTTGACCCTCACACAGTATAAATGAGCCTGATTATAAACTGCCTGATTATAAATCTGGCAGTTTTATGATGTGGTGACTCTTCGTTAAAACTAAACAGCTGAGATGCATTGAGATGGCAGAATGCTTTGATAAAAATAAACAAATGAAAATTATACATTTGAGATAATTCCAAATGACAAGTGGGTTACATTGACAGTTTTTCAGATAACACAAATATATGTTTGTCAGTGAACAGAATATTAGCTTTTCAGAGTCCCAAGAGACAACAAAATAGCGCCAAGCATTTTCTTTTAAGCTAAAGATTAAGGTCTGGAGTGACTAAAATCCATCAGAGAATTATAAGTCTGAATGGTTTTGCATCTATTATCATCAATCAAACAAAATCAACTTTACAAGGAACAGACAAAGCTGATAAAGAAACTCATTAGCTCATTAATCTGCTGTAGAATATTATTAAAATATCTGCAGATCATTGATCGCTACATAGTGAAAAAGCAAAGTCAGTTTTCATCACCATACACAATCAATCAATCAATCAATCAATCAATCAATCAATCAAAAAAAAAAAAAAAAGAAAGAAAAATTATATTCCATAATGGCAGAAGATTTTCCACTTGTCAACCTCTGCACACCTCCACAGCCTCACCACACTAGGTCACCTTTGGCCTCTTTGCCAGGACCGAGCTCAAGAGATATGTGGACATGGCCTTTCGCCCAAGTTCCCATGACAACATTCACTCAAGTGCTTGCAATTTGGATAAGAGGCACCCTGTCACCTTGTCCACCATCTGCCTCCACAAGATGGAATTTGTTTTGTGTCGCTCCATAAGGAGGTAGCAGATTTGGCTGAGCACCAGACATATCCTCTGCTTGTTCCCCTAAATTATGCATGTTTTCTGATGCATAATGCATGTGTTCTGAAATGCACGCAAATAAAGCAGCTGTATTGTTTCATGTCTATGTAAGCAGATCGCTTATTTGGCTGGGTGCATCGTAAGCCTAGTGTTTCTACCCTTTCAGCAGTAGATTTGGCATTGAATCCAACCACGGCTTTGTTGTGTGTCCAAACAAGCAGTGCTGTTGTCAGCGGCGAGTGTTGGCAAGCCGCAATGTATGTACAAGACGATGAGAGTTAGACCTATCCGGCCGGTGTGGCAGTGCGGTACTTTTCTAATGTGCACATGGACAGAAGAAAAAACATTTTTGAGTACCTGGCATGAACAGAAACTGGCGGCATGGCTCATTACTGGGCAATGTTTTGTGTTTTTCTGCTATTAGCCTGGAACTGTGTCTGCGCTCATTCCTTCACATGCAGATTACCACTGACCACTGTGTGTCATTTGCCTCATTCATATACTGATTGATCTGGCATTATACAGTACAAAATACCTGATGCCATTTCAGTTTACACCAAAGCCAAAGATGTATAGTCACATTTAATAGAAAAAAAACTAATTTATTTATTACATTTATTGTCAATAGCGACAAGAAAATCTGACCTTTTGTGCCAAAAGGTTCACATGTTCAGTGTCACAAATTTCCTAAGAAATACTTCTCATGCCCATCTGTTCACCCATGCTGGTCTGAAAATGAGGTGTGTTCAGGTGCATTGTTGGTGCGTTGCTGTTTTGAGGCAACTGAAAACGGGCCCTATTTTAACGATCTGGTGCAGGTGCACTAAGGGCGTGTCCGAATCCACTTTTGCTAGTTTAATGAAGGAAAAAAACTTATTTTTTGTTGGTCAATGGTGCAGTCGTTTTCAATTGCCTCAAAATAGCAACCAGCCAGCAATGCACCTGAACATACCTCATTTTCAGACCAGCACGCCAATGTGCGTTGTGTCTGGCATTGCATTGTGCCAGGTGTATGATAGGGCCCATAGACTGCATTTTTCTCCTCAAGTCTTACAAACCTGATTCCAAAAAAGTTGGGACACTGTACAAATTGTGAATAAAAACAGAATGCAATGATGTGGAAGTTTCAAATTTCAATATTTTATTCAGAATACAACATAGATGCCATATCAAATGTTTAAACTGAGAAATATATCATTTTAAGGGGAAAATAAGTTGATTTTAAATTTCATGGCATCAACGCATCTAAAAAAAGTTGGGACAAGGCCATGTTTCCCACTGTGTGGCATCCCCGCTTCTTTTTATAACAGTCTGCAAACGTCTAGGGACTGAGGAGACAAGTTGCTCAAGTTTAGGAATAGGAATGTTGTCCCATTCTTGTCTAATACAGGCTTCTAGTTGCTCAACTGTCTTAGGTCTTCTTTGTCGCATCTTCCTCTTTGTGATGTGCCAAATGCTTTCTATGGGTGAAAGATCTGGACTGCAGGCTGGCCATTTCAGTACCCAGATCCTTCTTCTACGCAGCCATGATGTTGTAATTGATGCAGTATGTGGTCTGGCATTGTCATGTTGGAAAATGCAAGGTCTTCCCTGAAAGAGATGACGTCTGGTTGGGAGCATATGTTGTTGTAGAACTTGGATATACCTTTCAGCATTGATGGTGCCTTTCCAGATGTATAAGCTGCCCATGCCACACGCACTCATGTAACCCCATACCATCAGAGATGCAGGCTTCTGAACTGAGCGCTGATAACAACTTGGGTTGTCCTTGTCCTCTTTAGTCCGGATGACATGGCGTCCCAGTTTTCCAAAATTTTGATTCGTCTGACCACAGAACAGTTTTCCACTTTGCCACAGTCCATTTTAAATGAGCCTTGGCCTAGAGAAAACGCCTGTGCTTCTGGATCATGTTTAGATATGGCTTCTTTTTTGACCTATAGAGTTTTAGCCGGCAACGGCGAATGGCACGGTGGATTGTGTTCACCGACAATGTTTTCTGGAAGTATTCCTGAGCCCATGTTGTGATTTTCATTACAGTAGCATTCCTGTATGTGATGCAGTGCCGTCTAAGGGCCTGAAGATCACGGGCATCCAGTATGGTTTTCTGGCCTTGACTCGTACGCACAGAGATTGTTCCAGATTCTCTGAATCTTTGGATGACATTATGCACTGTAGATGATGATAACTTCAAACTCTTTGCAATTTTTCTCTGAGAAACTCCTTTCTGATATTGCTCCACTATTTTTGGCCGCAGCATTGGGGGAATTGGTGATCCTCTGCCCATCTTGACTTCTGAGAGACACTGCCACTCTGAGAGGCTCTTTTTATACCCAATCATGTTGCCAATTGACCTAATAAGTTGCAAATTGGTCCTCCAGCTGTTCCTTACCTCTTATTGCTACCTGTCCTAACTTTTTTGGAATGTGTAGCTCTCATGAAATCCAAAATGAGCCAATATTTGGCATGACATTTCAAAATGTCTAACTTTCAACATTTGATATGTTATCTATATTCTATTGTGAATAAAATATAAGTTTATGAGATTTGTAAATTATTGCATTCCTTTTGTATTCATAATTTGTACAGTGTCCCATTTGGAATCGGGTTTGTAGTTAAGGCAATCTGAGTAAAACTTCTCTACATAAATGTCTTGACTCTTGTGTAAAGCATTGTTTCCATCACTGGAATTCTCTTGCAAGAAACAGATGTATTCCAAGCCAGGAACATTTTGAAATGAGCTCCATGGTGTATCTCAGCACTGTTGGAGATTTACCTACAGCAGCTTGATTTCACAGTGGAACAAGCATGCCGTTATTTTAGTTCGAAGATTTCCTTCTGTGCTCTTTTTCAACAGTTCTTTCAAAGTTTGTTTGGCTATATGCCGATCCTGTGGGCATTGCTGTGGTGACGTGGGTAATGCTGATGCAGGTCATGAACTATGCATACTCTCCATCAGTGAAACATGTTCCACGGTCTGATTTTACCATTTGTGTGATGTCATGCTGACTCAAGGTCCTGAACAATAAATCTCACTATGGTACAAAAGCTGAACCACTGAATGTGTTTTTGTTTAGTTTCTCAGTATGAACTCATAGACTAATGCCAAGAGATATACGTAGTCCCTTTTTATAGCAGCTTACTGCAACCAAGGTCGGACAGAAAAGGGGTTCTGGGAGTGGAGTCTTATCTATTTTTAATGTGGATGGCAAGCATGGAAGTATCTGTAAACATCAGCTTCTGTCAGATTACTTTTCTTTAGTATTTAATCAATTATCTGGCCATTGATGTGATATACACTCACCTAAAGGATTATTAGGAACACCTGTTCAATTTCTCATTAATGCAATTATCTAATCAACCAATCAAATGGCAGTTGCTTCAATGCATTTAGGGGTGTGGTCCTGGTCAAGACAATCTCCTGAACTCCAAACTGAATGTCAGAATGGGAAAGAAAGGTGATTTAAGCAATTTTGAGCGTGGCATGGTTGTTGGTGCCAGACAGGCCAGTCTGAGTATTTCACAATCTGCTCAATTATTGGGATTTTCACACACAACCATTTCTAGGGTTTACAAAGAATGGTGTGGAAAGGGAAAAACGTCCAGTATGCGGCAGTCCTGTGGGCGAAAATGCCTTGTTGATGCTAGAGGTCAGAGGAGAATGGGCCGACTGATTCAAGCTGATAGAAGAGCAACTTTGACTGAAATAACCACTCGTTACAACCGAGGTATGCAGCAAAGCATTTGTGAAGCCACAACACGCATAACCTTGAGGCGGATGGGCTACAACAGCAGAAGACAATTTGCAGACAATTTGTACGAGCTCACCAAAATTGGACAGTTGAAGACTGGAAAAATGTTGCCTAGTCTGATGGGTCTCGATTTCTGTTGAGACATTCAGATGGTAGAGTCAGAATTTGGCGTCAACAGAATGAGAACATGGATTCATCATGCCTTGTTACCACTGTGCAGGCTGCTGGTGGTGGTGTAATGGTGTGGGGGATGTTTTTTTGGCACACTTTAGGCCCCTCAGTGCCAATTGGGAATTGTTTAAATGCCACGGCCTACCTGAGCATTGTTTCTGACCATGTCCATCCCTTTATGACCACCATGTACCCATTCTCTGAAGGCTACTTCCAGCAGGATAATGCACCATGTCACAAAGCTAGAATCATTTCAAATTGGTTTCTTGAACATGACAATGAGTTCACTGTACTAAAATGGCCCCCACAGTCACCAGATCTCAACCTTATAGAGCATCTTTGGGATGTGGCTTTGTGCCCTGGATGTGCATCCCACAAATCTCCATCAACTGCAAGATGATATCCTATCAATATGGGCCAACATTTCTAAAGAATGCTTTCAGCACCTTGTTGAATCAATGCCACATAGAATTAAGAGAGTTCTGAAGGTGAAAGGGGGTCAAACACAGTATTAGTATGGTGTTCCTAATAATCCTTTAGGTGAGTGTATGTCGTATGTGACTTGATTATTTTAAAGGAATAGTTCACCCAAAAATTTTAATTATCCCATAATTTACTTACCCTCAAGTAGCCTGACAAGCCAGACCCACATCAAGATGTTGGGTCTGGGAACTCACCATTGGCAGGGCTCAATCGGGTGGGATCATGGGATAAACGGTTGTCTTTCAAATTCTCTCTGCAAGCAATAGGACAGCTCTACATCCAACCAGAGCAACGAAGAAGGTGAAGCGGAGCTAGTTCATAGATTTAACTTCCGCCTTATCCGGTCGACAAAACTCCGAACACTTCTTCCTTTCAGTGCCATTCTTTTTTCTTTTCTCAAAGAAAAGCTTAACAGCAAGTCTTCCAGAGTCATGGCCAAAGCCAATTTGAGAGACCGCTGTTCGCCAGCTTCTTTGTTTTCAAGTAGCACGCGGAATCGTGTCAACTCTGCTGTCATTATGTTAAGCCCGCCCCCCGACTCTATACACGATGTGATTGGCCTAACCAGAGTTTGGTTTTTCCATCTTGCAAGCCAACGGAGAGTTGCTAGAATGAAAATTAGATTTGCTGCCACTAGTGTGCATCTAGATTTCTAGGCTAACCCTCAAGCTCTCCTTGGTGCATATGACATTCTTCTTTCAGACGAATACTATCAGAGTTATATTAAAAAATGTCCTGGCTAATCCAGCCATTATAATGGCAGTGAATGGCAGCCCAAAATCTGAAGCCATTCACTATATATATATATATATATATATATATATATATATATATATATATATATATATATATATATATATATATATATATATATATATATATATATATATATATATATATATATATATATATATATACACACAACCATAGGATGGCTTGAGGGTGTCACGACTACCAGTCCCACAATCTCCCTCAGTAACAATCAACGGGTGCCCTCGCCTGAATACTGACTGTCTCCCGAACTCCAAATCCCACAATTCCTCACTCAAGCACTGATTCCAATTGTGCCTGTGAGTAATGATATATAAACCACACTCACAGCACACTCTGTGCGAAGTCTTGTTTCACTGTTGTGTGCATCTCTGAGCGGTTTCCAGAAAGTTATCCTGCCTGTGTTTACGACCTCTGCTGTAATTCTCTCTTTGATTGTCTGCTGCCTGCCCTTTGACCTTCTGCCTGTTTCCTGGATTCCGTGTCGTCTGCTGCCTGCCCCTGACCTCTTGCCTGGCTCCCTTCTACGCCTTGCCTGCCCTGCTACACTGTCTTCACTGGTATTGGACCCTTGCCTGTTGACTTTGATTAATAAACTGTTGCAAATGGATCTGACGGGGGGTGAGTTTGGGCTAATTTTCAGTTTTGGGTGAACCATCCCTTTAAGAAGATTTGGTAGAAATCTGTACTGATATTTCTTCAACTTAAAAAACTACTTCTTTTTTTTTCCCCATCTTTTTTCAACCCATGTCTTTGACATTATTCACTGTCTCTAGATGACCTTTATGTTTGTAACCGAGAATGTCTGTTTTGTTTTGTTGTTCATGTAATGTCACAAGGTGTAGCATTATGACAAATTTGTCTTAAAATGCCCTTACCAATCTTTTACATTTTTATGAGATTCCCAGCATGCATTGTTCACGCTGCTGTCAAAAGCTGTCAACAGTCCAGAATAGACTGCTTCCTTGCAAGTATTATTCTTAAATTTCTTCTCATAGATTTTTCACAGCCCTTTTTAGCAACTCCAGCTACTTTTGTCACCATAAGTGTGCAGACACAGAGCAGATAGGTAAATCCTGATTTTAACTTCTTGTCTAATGATTACAACTTACACTTTGCTGTCTCTGGTCTATAACTTCTTTGTTCTGTCTTATTTAGGTGCTTTGTCTGTCTGTCTGTCTATCATATATGATATGATATGATATGATATGATATGATATGATATGATATGATATGATATGATATGATATGATATGATATGATATGATATGATATGATATGATATGATATGATATGAAATGAAATGAAATGCATAGATATTGGGAATGAATCAAAGAGCATCTTGTGGTACAAGAACATCTGACCGTCAGTACAAAGAGTTACATGATCAGTCACACATTTGTTTTGATTATAGTGCCCTAGAAATAGTGCAGAACTCTTCTTATTTATTGTGTTTCAACATTTATTTGTTTTTAAAAATGGTAAATTCCCAATATGTAGGCTAGTCTTTAAACAATTTTTAGATCTGTATAAAGTCTAACACCTTGTTATGGCTATGATATTCTGGGACATGATGCAACAACGTGGTTCTAGATTATGTAAGGGTTTTTTTTCCTATACCAAACAAGCAATATTCTTCTGTGAAAGGGACTAATAACATACTATGTTGTATTTCACTTCATAAAAATAGTACTGTGATTCTTCCTACACTTAGCAGAATGACAGATTGACAGATGTCAAGTTGGTCTGCAGATAGACAACCAGCTTTACACTCCCATGCATGGTAGCAGACCCCATTCACAGACCAACGAAAACACATTAGAACAAGTTCAAAGCCTTTGCCAACTTGAAAAATCACAGAAAATCTTTTGATAGCACAAAGGGTGAGAGACTGTGCCCCGCACCCATATTCATCAACCCCATGTAATACCTCAAGTTTGGGTTTGATGCCACGCTCAGTTTATCAGGTGTTTCAGCTGGTGTCAGCTCCTCACCGCAGCCACACATAGCTCCCAGGGGGCTCTGCTACAGACCACTGAGCGCAGTGAAAAGAACTAGGCTGCATGAACTCGCTGTCTGGCACATACAAATGGCCCACTTTAACCGCGTTCTTGTAGCTTTCTCCTGTGAGGAAACAGCCATAAGTCAGATGAATGAGTGCTGATGACCCTCTGGGCACTTCTAAAGCCACACTATGGGCCTGAAAAAAAAAAGAAAAAAAAAAAAAGTGTTCTTCAGAGTCTGTGAGCTGCACATCAATGCAGTAAAATCTACACAGACAAATGTAAATGCAATATTTACTATGACTATTGTTTTTGTTGTGTGTAAACGTGTTGTCAGTGTTATTTAGTATTATTTATTTATGATTATAGTTTGTAGTGATAATTTTTAGTGAATTTGTTGTGGTTTTGTCAGATATATTACTATTTATATCATTTTTATTTCAGTTGCAATTCTGTTTTAGTTTTTGTATGTTTGTTTGTTTCTCATTTGGGGTGAATTATTTTTTTAATTAAAAAAAATAAAAAAATTTTGGTACCCTGTTCCGATCCGAGTCATTGAAAATTGAGTATCTGCCGAAACTAAGCCCTGATTCGATACTTGCATTTTCCAAGTGCTTGGCGCACACTTCAAGTACATTAAAATCTAATGTGTACAGGGATGTGAAGAGAGTTTCTCAGGGGCTCAAATGTTAAAAAGGGAACAGCTATCACTACAGAGTAATTCCAATATAACAATTACTACAGTTATTATATTTATAGGCCTATACAGTATATATACACACACACACACACACACACACAGTCTAAAAACATTGGTAGATCTGTTACAATGGTACACATTGTAAACGGACTGTGTGGTCATAATTATGAATATTGGTCTACTCATATAAACTTCTTGTTTTAGTATGTACAGTAAGCAAAATAATTGCAAGAAAAAGTAGATAGGGTGGAGATAAGGTTAGAAAGCATGAAGTCTTAGTCTGACGGCAGATAAAAATAAACTGTAAATAAATGACTTTTGAGTGATTCAGTACAAAAGCGGACATCAGCTATGATAAACACGGAAGCTTGAATGTGTGTGTGTGATGCCCTAGAACAGACCTCATCCCAAAAACCCACACTTGCGGGCTTTTTTGCACTTGATCACTTGTCTACTTAAAGGGGACATATCATGAAAATCAAACTTTTCCGTGTTTAAGTGCTATAATCAGGTCCCTGGTGCATCTACCAACCCAGAAAACATGAAAAAGGACAACCCAGTAACTTTGTTTTGTTAAGCCTTTTTCTGCAAGCACGTGAAAAAATGAGCCGCTCAGATTTCTCTCCCCTTCTGACGTAGGAAGGGGATCTTATTATAATATTACCATCCCTTAATCTGCACGTTTCCAGCCACGGCGCTGACAGACTGTTCCGTATTAGCAAGTTTCCGCCTTCAGCCAGTTGTACACTGTCCGTCATTTTCTCTGCGCTCGAGCAGCTGTATCGACGACAATGTCTTGTAAGCAATGCAGGTGCATTGCCTGAATGAGGGACAATTCGAGTCAGGTTTTGCTAAAAAAAGCTAAAGCTCAAGGATGGACAAACTGTTACTGTTAGTCGTAAAGGAGTGTTTTTGTGTAATTTGCTGTGTATGCTGATGTCCGCAGGTGTATAAAATCAAGCACCTAGGCAGGCTGCTTCTACAAACAAGAGCTCAGTGAATTCAAGTGTGGTACTGTGATAGGTTGCCACCTGTGCATTTGTGAAATTTCCTCACTACTAGCTGTTAGTTGCTGTTAGTTGCTGTCACTACTTTTATAACAAAGTGAAAGCAATTAGGAACAACAGCAACTCAGCCACGAAGTGGTAGGCCATGTAAGATCACAGAGTGGGCTGAGGTGCAGAGTGCGCAGAAGTCACCAACTTTCTGCAGAGTCAATAGCTACAGACTTCTAAACTTTGTGTGGCCTTCAGATTAGCTCAAGAACTGTGCATAGAGAGTTTCATGGAATGGGTTTCCATGGCCTAGCAGCTGCATCCAAGCCTTACATCACCAAGTACAATGCAAAGCGGTGGATGCAGTGGTGTAAAGCACACCGCCACTGGACTCTAGAGCAGTGGAGACGTGTTCTCTGGAGTGACAAATCATGCTTCTCTGTCTGGCAATCCGATGGACGAGTCTGGGTTTGGTGGTTGCCAGGAGAATGGTACTTGTCTGACTGCATTGTGCTAAGTTTAGTGGAGGGGGGATTATAGTGTGGGGTTATTTTTCAGGGGTTGGGCTTGGCCCCTTAGTTCCAGTGAAAGGATTTCTTAATGCTTCAGCATACCAAGACATTTTGAACAATTTCATGCTCCCAACTTTGTGGGAACAGTTTGGGGATGGCCCCTTAGTATTCCAACATGACTGTGCACCAGTGCACAAAGCAAGGTCTGTAAGGACATGGATGAGTGAGTTTGGTGTGGAGGAACTTGTCTGGCCTGCAGAGTCCTGACACTTTTGGGATGAATTAGAGCAGAGACTGCCTTCTCGTCCAACATCAGTGCCTGACCTCACAAATGCGTGAGGAATGGTCAACAAATTCCCATAAACACACTCCTAAACCTTATTTCAATGTTTTTAATAGTTTTAATTAACAATTGTCTTTGTTTAAATTTTGGAGCTGCTAAAGTTATCTGGTATGATTTAAAAATTGCTTAACAGCATAACCTGTTTAGTGTAATGTCATTGCTATTTTACTGTCAATGCTGATGTTACTGTTTTTGCTATTTAGTTTAGTTTTCCTGTTTAATGCAGGCGGGTTGTAAAGGTTTCAAGTTTTTATAATAGAAAAACTGACCTTAACCTATTGTGTATTGTGAGAAAGTAAACAATTTAAAAAACAATCCATCAGTACACTTGAAAAGAAAAAAAGAAGAGTATGTTTCTTTGTCTACATTCCCACAGTGTTAGTGAAAAGAAAAGGGAACATAAAAGAAATGGGTAAATGCATATTTAGAAAAGCAGTGAAGTGAACCATCTGGCAGAGAGAAACCGCAAATAAACATTTGTGAGCAGAGACAAGACAGTGTGGAGGGACGGTCTGCACTTGTTGTGGCAGTTGCTTAGATTTAAAATGTAATCAATATGTAAATAGTTTTTCCCAGCACAAAAATTCTGGATTGTGGCCATCTCGGGAATAAAAATAGCAAACGGTTTCTTCTGCGCACAACAAGAGAACTTTAAGGAATCCCATTTGGATCTGTCTGAACTCATCTCAAAGTTCAGGAAAGAGAACAGTACTAGACAGTAGCTCATTTATAATGCCCATGTCTCTGTTTTATGGTTGATTATTCATGACTGATTCCTCATACTGGTTCTTTTTTATATTACTGGAATTACAGTTATGCAGCTCTGTATTTCTAAGTAAATATTTATCTCTAATTCAATTAAAATGTTAAATGTTAAAAATAAAAAGGTATACATTTTATTAATATAACTGAGAATGCCTTGTAAATTTGCTTGAAACTCGTATACACTCACCTAAAGGATTATTAGGAACATCATACTAATACTGTGTTTGACCCCCTTTCGCCTTCAGAACTGCCTTAATTCTACGTGGCATTGATTCAACAAGGTGCTGAAAGCATTCTTTAGAAATGTTGGCCCATATTGATAGGATAGCATCTTGCAGTTGATGGAGATTTGTGGGATGCACATGCAGGGCACGAAGCTCCAGTTCCACCACATCCCAAAGATGCTCTATTGGGTTGAGATCTGGTGACTGTGGGGGCCATTTTAGTACAGTGAACTCATTGTCATGTTCAAGAAACCAATTTAAAATGATTCGAGCTTTGTGACATGGTGCATTATCCTGCTGGAAGTAGCCATCAGAGAATGGGTACATGGTGGTCATAAAGGGATGGACATGGTCAGAAACAATGCTCAGGTAGGCCGTGACATTTAAACGATGTCCAATTGGCACTAAGGGGCCTAAAGTGTGCCAAGAAAACATCCCCCACACCATTACACCACCACCACCAGCCTGCACAGTGCTAACAAGGCATGATGGATCCATGTTCTCATTCTGTTTACGCCAAATTCTGACTCTACCATCTGAATGTCTCAACAGAAATCGAGACTCATCAGACCAGGCAACATTTTTACAGTCTTCAACTGTCCAATTTTGGTGAGCTCGTGCAAATTGTAGCCTCTTTTTCCTATTTGTAGTGGAGATGAGTGGTACCCGGTGGGGTCTTCTGCTGTTGTAGCCCATCTGCCTCAAGGTTGTGCGTGTTGTGGCTTCACAAATGCTTTGCTGCATATCTCAGTTGTAATGAGTGGTTATGTCAGTCAAAGCAGTTATCAGCTTGAATCAGTCGGCCCATTCTCCTCTGACCTCTAGCATCAACAAGGTATTTTCGCCCACAGGACTGCCGCATACTGGATGTTTTCCTTTTTACACCATTCTTTGTAAACCCTAGAAATGGCTGTGCGTGAAAATCCCAGTAACTGAGCAGATTGTGAAATACTCAGACCAGCCCGTCTGGCACCAACAACCATGCCACGCTCAAAATTGCTTAAATCCCCTTTCTTTCCCATTCTGACATTCAGTTTGGAGTTCAGGAGATTGTCTTGACCAGGACCACACCCCTAAATGCATTGAAGCAACTGCCATGTTATTGGTTGATTAGATAATTGCATTAATGAGAAATTGAACAGGTGTTCCTAATAATCCTTTAGGTGAGTGTATTTTGTATTTAATGCATCATATAGACTTGGTCGGCATTACTGGGAACACCCACAAAAACGTCATATCCATTTATGCCGTGGGGGAAAACAAGGTAGGGGAGACCGGGTATAGTTGTAACACTACCAATTCCACGAATCACGGGTAAGATAGAAGTCATATGACAGTTTCAGTTTTATCTGGCTTCCTTTACGATCCCACATGGAGGTTTTCCAGTCTGTGTTGCTATATCTCCTGAAAAAAAGATATTTTGTTTAGTACTTCTACCGTTGTAGATAATGTTGTATGAGTTATATCAATTCAAAGTGTAGTTTCTCTAGTAAAGAATGGTGTATCAACCTCCCGCTAATTTCAAAGCACCATTCTAATACAGCTAGCTAAACAATGAGTGACAGTGTTTTTGAAACACATTTTGAAACAACCATCCACTTACATACAACTAAGAACATTTTTGTGATTTTTAATAATTCTACAGAATGCCTATGCTTATGTTTATTTGCTCTCGCTCACACACACACACACACACACACACACACACACACACACACACACACACACACACACACACACACAAAAAAAAAAGGTACAGCGCTGTTACTGGGGTGGTACCCTAAGGTACAAAAGTGAAAAGGTACATCTTAGTACCTTACTCACCCCTAAATGGTACATATTAGTACCTTAAAGGTACATATCAACATATCAGTACTTTAAGAGTGCATATTGGGGCATACCGCCCTAGTGACAGCAATGTACCTCTTTTTCTGACAGTGAATGTGCACGTACAGGCATGCACAAACCAACGCACACTTGTGTATGCACACACGATATGCACATACACTCCCCATATTCACACACATTTTATTGTTGCAGCCATTCATTTAAAATAAAACTGTTGTTGTGGCATATCACTTGGAGTACCCTTAGTTTTTGTGCATTTTGTCTACCTGTTACAACTTATCCTAGTATGTGTAGTAGTGGGGTAGGTTGTAACAAAGGACCAATTAGTATTTGTCATCATCTCTCAAAGTCTGTGATACAATTGAAGAAATTTAAATTGTTGCCATTTGTAGTAGTCAAATGTGGATAGTTTTAGGTGCTGAAGAAAAAAAGTGTTACAACCTCCCCTATTGGAATAAACGCACATAGACGTTGTTAGATGCTTTATCCTTACTTTTTGTAATGATTACGATTGATTTTTGTTTGGTGCAGTGTCAAAAAGTTGCTGTGTGGTGTTCTGCACCTCTAACAAAAAACAACAACAACAACAACAAAAAAAAAAAAAAAAAAAAAAAAATTATCTGAAGTTTTATACTGCCGATTAAACAGACGGAGCCATTTGTCAATTCTGAAAGCATGTGTAATATGTCCATTACAATTAAATATTTGCACTACATGATGCTGGTATTATTGTAAAGATGAAAAAATAAGGTAAAAGTTGAACAAAAACGCCAATATAGTCATACTGTCACGGTTCAGGGGTTCATCGACTCCTCCCCCTCGTTGTGTGGTAATGTGGGGGCGTGGTCACTGATCACCTTCCACTCATTCCAGCTGCACCTCATTTCCTCTCTCTATTTATCCACCCTTCACTTTTCTCACGTTGTCGGTTCGTTGCAGATCGCGCTGTTCTTCGGTCGCGACTGGTTGCCTTCCTGAGGATTATTTTTATGGTCTCCTGTGGATTCTGTCCTGTTCCCTGGCCGCTGTGGTTCCTGCATCACCGCAGCCCATACGAGCGCTCCCGCTTCCTGCCCAGCCGCTGTATTGGACTCAGAGACTTTGCAGTTCGCCTTCCTGGATTGTTTATTTTCGGTGTCTAATAAACTCACTTTTCGCAATTGGATCCAGCGTCTTTTCTGGTGTGACCGTGACAGAACGAACCGACCAACGAGATGGATCCAGCGAGTCTACAAGAACTGCAGAGTATTCTCTCCACTAACGAACAACGCATGGAGAGACAGGAGGAACAAGCGCTCAATACCGCTCGGGCGGTGCAGGCATTGGTGACGCAGGTGACCGAGCTCACTACCCGGATCCAACAGATTACCATGCCCACTGCGCTACCGCCACCACCACCACATCCTCCCGTTTCGGCAGCGGTGATAAGCGGTTCCGAACTGCGGATTCCCACGCCGGAGAGGTATGCGATCTTATGCCGATCTTTTTTGACCAGGTGCTCTATTTTTTTCTCCTTACAACCTATCACTTTTGCCACTGAGGCTTCCAAGGTCGCACTGGTCTTGACACTGCTATCGGGGCGCGCTGCCTGCTGGGGCACGGCAGTCTGGGCCAACAATAACCCATGTGTATCATCATTCCAAGCATTGTCGAACGAAATGACTCGGGTTTTCGACCGCGCCATTGCTGGTCGCAAGGCCGCCCGCAGACTCGCCAGCCTCCGCCAGGGCAGTCGATCTGTATCTGAGTACATGATCGAATTCCGCACCCTGGCGGCGGAATGCAATTGGAACAAGGAGGCGCAGTGGGACATGTTCCTGCATGGGCTGGCTGACCGTGTTCACAAGGAGATCTACGCCCTCGAACTACCCCGGGAACTCGACGATCTTATGGACCTGGCGCTGCGGGTGGACACCAGGGTCCAGCTATACCAGGAGCAGGCGCGTTCCAGCATAACTCAGGGGTTCCAGGAGTCTGTCCGAGAGAACACGGCCAGTCAACAGGACCAGCACGAGCCCATGCAGGTAGGACGAGCTCGGCTTTCCCGAGGAGAGGGAACACGGCGATCCAGGGGCTTGTGTATTTACTGCGGAGGTTCGGGCACTTCATCAACGACTGCCCCAAAAGACTCAGCCCGACAGTAGAGCTGAGGTTACTGTCGGGTGGGCTCGGACTCGGTAAAGCCTCATCCTCCACCCTCCTCTCGGGAAGACTGCAGTGGGACCAGGGGGCATACGACTGTCAGGCCTTGGTGGACTCGGGAGCGGAGGGTAACTTTCTTGACTGTTCTCTGGCCACCTCACTCCAGATCCCCATTGTTCCCCTCCACCACCCCATCACTGTGCACGCCCTTAATGGACAGAGACTTCCTGACATCACCCATTCCACGGACACCCTCACCCTGGTGGTGTCTGGCAATCACTCAGAGAGGATCAATTTCCTGCTAAATCCCCCCTGTTCCCCATGGTACTCGGTCACCCCTGGTTGGTTAAACACAACCCCAGGGTGGACTGGGGGTCTAATTCGGTCTCTGCCTGGAGTAATCAGTGCCATGCCTCTTGTCTTGTGTCTGCTTGTACGTCTGTGTCTAGTTCTATGTTACAGGAGGAGCCGGTGGACCTCTCTAACGTGCCCCGGGAGTACCTCGACTTGAAGGAAGTGTTCAGTAAGTCCCGGGCTGCTTCTTTACCTCCTCATCGTCCCTATGACTGTGCCATAGAATTACTACCAGGTACGTCTCCGCCTAAAGGCAAGCTTTACTCGCTCTCTGCTCCAGAGAGGGAGGCCATGGAGAAATATATTTCTGATTCGTTAACTTCTGGGTTCATCCGCCCTTCCTCATCTCCGGCGGGGGCGGGGTTCTTTTTTGTGGGCAAGAAGGACGGATCTCTGCGACCTTGCATTGACTACCGAGGACTGAACAACATCACGGTAAAGAATACCTACCCTTTGCCGTTGATGTCTTCAGCCTTCGAGAGGTTGCAGGGAGCATCCGTGTTCTCAAAATTGGACTTTCGTAATGCTTATCATTTGGTCCACATAAGGAAGGGGGATGAATGGAAGACCGCGTTTAATACCCCCAAGGGACATTTTGAATATTTGGTCATGCCGTTTGGGCTGTCCAACTCCCCAGCGGTTTTCCAAGCACTCGTAAATGACGTACTCCGAGACATGGTGGATCAGTTCATTTATGTCTACCTCGACGACATTTTGATCTTTTCTTCCTCTCCAGGAGCATGTTCAGCACGTCAGGCGAGTGCTCCAGAGGTTGTTGGCGAATGGGCTTTTTGTCAAGGCGGAGAAATGCGCATTTCACGCACAGTCTGTTCCTTTTTTAGGGTATATCGTCTCATCCGAGGGAATGCGCATGGATCCCAACAAGATTAAGGCTGTGGTAGATTGGCCAAGCCCAGATTCCCGTAAGGCCCTGCAGAGGTTTCTGGGGTTCGTGGTGGAGGTTGACGCATCAGAGGTGGGGGTAGGAGTGGTCCTTTCCCAGCGCTCCCCTTCGGATGACAAGATGCACCCTTGCGCGTTTTTCTCTCATCGATTGTCTCTGGCCGAACGTAACTACGACATTGGTAACAGAGAGTTGCTGGCAGTCAAACTTGCGTTGGAGGAGTGGCGTCATTGGCTAGAGGGGTCAGGGGTACCTTTCATCGTCTGGACTGATCACAAGAATCTCGAATACATTAGATCGGCCAAAAGACTCAATTCTAGGCAGGCTCGGTGGGCACTTTTTTTCGGACGTTTTGATTTCTCCCTCTCGTACCGCCCGGGCTCCAAGAACATCAAGCCCGATTCTTTATCCCGCATTTTTGATCGCTCCGAACGCCCGTCTACTCCCGAGTGCATTTTTCCTGAGAGTCTCATTGTCTCCACACTCAATTGGGAGGTCGAATCGAGGGTAAGATCAGCCCTAGAAGGGGTAACGCCTCCGCCTGGGTGTCCACCGAATCGATTATTCGTGCCAGAGGGTTTACGTCCAGACGTGGTTAAGTGGGGTCACTGTTCCAACGTGGCTTGCCATCCAGGGGCTAATCGGACCAACTTTCTGGTCAAGCAACGATTCTGGTGGCCCGCCATGACTCGGGACATTCGGGAGTTTGTTTTGGCTTGCTCAGATTGCGCCATGGGTAAGACTTCCAATCGCCCCCCGGATGGGTTACTCCAACCGCTGTCTGTCCCTTCGAGACCCTGGTCCCACATTGCGCTAGATTTTGTTACTGCCCTCCCGCCCTCCCAGGGCAAGACAGTCGTTTTGACTGTCGTGGACCGGTTCTCGAAGGCGGCTCATTTCATTCCCTTACCTAAATTACCCTCTGCTAAGGAGACAGCGGTGGCTGTCGTAGATCAATTCTTTCGCATTCATGGTCTCCCGATAGACGTGGTTTCCGACAGGGGTCCCCAATTCATATCCAAATTTTGGAGAGAGTTTTGTCAATTACTGTGAGCGACTGTAAGTCTGTCTTCGGGTTTCCATCCCCAGAGCAATGGTCAGACTGAGCGGGCCAACCAGGATCTTGAGAGAATGTTACGATGTCTGGTTTCCAGAAATCCTTCCTCTTGGAGCCAGCAGCTCTCTTGGGTTGAGTACGCACATAACTCGTTACCAGTGTCGGCCACGGGTCTGTCGCCTTTTGAGTGTAGCATAGGGTTCCAGCCACCTAATTTCCCTAGTCTGGAATCCGAAGTCGCGGTCCCCTCCGCCCACGCCTTTGTCCAGAGGTGCCGTCGCACATGGAGCAGAGCCCGTGAGACTTTGCTCCACGTGGGAGCGCGCAATAAGGCCCAAGCCGATCACCACCGGTCCAAGCCTCCCGTCTACGTCGTTGGTCAAAAGGTGTGGCTTTCATCCAAGAACATTCCTCTCCGCTCCGTATGTAACAAGCTTGCTCCCAAATTCATTGGCCTGTTTCCCGTCACCAAGATTATTAACCCGGTGACGGTCCGCCTCAAACATCCATCCTGTGTTTCATGTCTCCAAGATCAAACCCGTTTTTCACTCTCGCCTTAATCCGCTGGCTCCGGTTCCCCCCCCGCCGCGACTCGTAGATGGGGAACCAACTTATCTGGTCAATCGTATTCTGGACTCTAGACGGAGGGGACGCGGATTCCAGTATTTGGTGGACTGGGAAGGTTACGGTCCGGAGGAGAGGAGTTGGGTTCCTGCCAGGGACATACTGGATCACTCTCTGATCGACGACTACAATCGACAGGTGGGTCCTCCTGGGAGCGCCAGGAGACGCTTTTAGGAGGGGGGGTACTGTCACGGTTCAGGGGTTCATCGACTCCTCCCCCTCGTTGTGTGGTAATGTGGGGGCGTGGTCACTGATCACCTTCCACTCGTTCCAGCTGCACCTCATTTTCTCTCTCTATTTATCCACCCTTCACTTTTCTCACGTTGTCGGTTCGTTGCAGATCGCGCTGTTCTTCGGTCGCGACTGGTTGCCTTCCTGAGGATTATTTTTATGGTCTCCTGTGGATTCTGTCCTGTTCCCTGGCCGCTGTGGTTCCTGCGTCACCGCTGCCCATACGAGCGCTCCCGCTTCCTGCCCAGCCGCTGTATTGGACTCAGAGACTTTGCAGTTCGCCTTCCTGGATTGTTTATTTTCGGTGTCTAATAAACTCACTTTTCGCAATTGGATCCAGCGTCTTTTCTGGTGTGACCGTGACACATACTTGTCACAGGACTCGAACTACGTCAAAAAGCAGTCATTTTATCGTTAAAGCAGTTTTTTCACAATGACAGAATACATGAGGTTATTGATGTACAAAACATTCAAAAGTCTTTATTTCATTATGTACGACAAAGTGTCAAAAAATTTACAAAATTACATTTTTATTTTATTTTTTTGTCAAAATGCATGCTGCTTCCCCCAAATATTACAGGACATAATAGCCTACTTCATAAACTACCCGGTCTTTTAATGAAGACGGTTGCTTTAAAAAAGCAATAAACTTTGCTATTGTCAGTAATTGAGAGTAATTTGAGAATAGTATTGTGACACTGACATGTCAACTCCAAATTTACTTTGCATGGCTGTACTAACAAGAAAAACGAATGAATAAATAAACAGATAAAGCTACATGCATGCAAGATAACAGAAAACTGACAGATGTCTAAACTTTATCTAAACCCATGTCATTGATGCCTAACAGCTCATCATATAACTAGAGCTTTTGACAAATGTTTGATAAACGTGGGACTACAGTAAATTAACATTTAGACTCATTTCATGTTTATATTCTAGCCCAAACAAACTAATACATAAACAAATAGCCTTTGCATTGCACACGGCATACTCAGTTTTTCTATACATCTTGCTCTGTCAAGCGGCAGAAGTGATTCTACGTAGGCTATACTGGGTTAACATCATGCATTTCCAGTGTGGGGGAATTGATTGTTTTCCCCCACACCGACTCCGCCCCACTCCACACCCCCAGCTATGAAACGACACAGACCAAGTCTATTTATTCAACTTCCTGCAAGGTGGGCAAATTCAATTCAGATTCACACATGAATTGAAAGTGAGCCCATTCTTCAGTTTTAAATGTCTGTGCATGCATTCCCTGGGAATTGAACCTATGACCTTAACTTTGACTGTGTGAAGCTACAGGGATTTTTCTCACAAAATAAAGATAACTCTAGTTTGGACTACACGTTTCACTTCAATTACCAAAGGCAAACTGGGAAATCTGGCTCTGGACAAGTGCTTAGTGTTGTTTAGCACTTGAGTATTTGGTCAGTCCTGATTGCTTTACACAACTAATTGCTTTCTATGCTCAGAGAAGGTGTAGTTGCCAATGCTCCACCTGCTTCAGGGACTTGTGTTCTCCAGCCTCGTCCTGGCAGCACTAAAGCAGTCCATCGGTGCTGCGCCATCAGAACCTGATGAAGACGTTATGGTGTAATGAGGAGGATACAAATAGCGGGAAGAGGTCACAATGTCATACAAATCCCACTCCGGGGTTACGGTTGTAAAGGACGAAGGAAAAAAATTAATGAAGAGGAATTGTCTGTGTCTGCTCACATTAGTCAGCATGGGTCTCAATGCAAGCTGTGAAATCCATCATGTTAGGATATCTAATTATGTGTTCGTAATTGCATCAGGCACCATACACCGACCAGGCATAACATTATGACCACCTTCCTAATATTGTGTTGGTCCCCTTTTGCTGCCAAAATAGCCCTGACCCATCGAGGCATGGACTCCACTAGACCCCTGAAGGTGTGCTGTGGTACCAAGATGTTAGCAGCATATCATTGGCACCAAGATATTAGCAGCATATCCTTTAAGTCCTGTAACTTTCTTGCCTTCTTCCCATAGTGCCAGTTCACCACTGTTCCTTCCTTGGACTACTTTTGATAGATACTGACCACTGAGGGAAAAATGTTCACTTGCTAATATATCCCACCCACTAACAGGTGCCATGATGAAGAGATAATCAGTGTTATTCACTTCACCTGTCAGTGGACATAATGTTATGCCTAATAGATATGCTTGTAATGGCACCGAAATTTTGGGCTAGTTTTAAGGGGTGCCACACCTGCACTAAACAAAATTATCCTCTATCATAGCTTATAGCTAGAACAGAATAATTAACAGCACCAAAAGCATTCAGCACCCACGACATGTGCAACAGTACTTAAGCTGATTGAGTGCTCTGACATTAGCAACAATGGTATGTTAATTTCAGCAGGTTTTGCAAAGCATCACACTTCTGTTTTTTTTTTTTTTATTGTTTTTTTTTATATTCACTTATCATCACTGTCAAATGATGGAAACAATACAGAATATTGCAAAGAGTGCTAAAATTCAGCAGTTGGATGTAATAGCTCTTATGTTTTAGATGTGCAGCATTCTGTCTTATTTGATTTGCATGCTTATGTAGGTTTAATTAAATCAAAACATTACTGTTAATTACTAATCATTTTCTTAATAATGTTTACTAATGTGATGTGATATGTGGCTTTTGCAATTGATTTTGCAATCAACTTTGTCAACTTTAGTCATTCTACTAACTATAAGTAACTTTGCAATTACATGTCAACTAATAGTCATTAACCCCTTAGCCCTGAGGGTTTTAGAGTTGTTATTTTTATTTTTTATTTTTGTCTGTGACAGACACAACTTTAAAGACTCATAACTCCAAAAGGAGAGTCAAATGGTAGATTTTATTATATTTGGACAATCTAATGCTGAGAAACTGCTGATAAAAGATTTTTTTGTTTTAAATATATTATTTATAATTTTACAAATATTTCATATTTGACATGCAATAACTCAGGAAGGAAATATGGCAGCAGAAACATTTTTTGGTGATGTTCCCCTATATGTGTTCTGCATCTGGATAAAATTTTGTGGTGATATCATAAAGTAATAAAAAGTTACAGCATTTAGAGCAAAGGTAGCCTTTTGTTCAATCCTTGACATTTATAAAACTGTTGTTTTCTGAGTGACATACACAACTTTAAAGACTCATAACTCCAAAACTATAGCAAGGGGAGTCAAATGGTAGGTATCATTTGTTAGAGCACTTTTTATATTTTTAGAAAATGTGTATTACATTACGACAATCTAATGCTGAGGAACTGCTGATAAAAGACATATTATATTATTACAATATTATTTATATTATATATGTTATAAAATAGGACTCTAAACAAAATAGGTATAATTAAATTATTAACAAAATAGGTATAATTTAAAGCTTAGAATCTCAGCTTTCCAATGCATCTATCCATTTTGTTCAACTCTTAACAAGTGCTGAGTTATTCATCTAAACCGGAGTGTACCGCCCGCGGGTGCCACCTAGCTGCTATAAAAATGAATTGTCATATTTTTCAAAACTGCATTGATCAACACAACATCTGCGAGGAGTATTTCGTGAACCACGCAATGGATTATGTTGATTTTCGGACTCATTTCAATCGGGAGCATCAACTGTAAGTACTGATGTGCTGTTTTCAACGATAGCATGTTTCATGAAGTTACAAGCCTAAACGCCACTTTAGACCTAACTTGCGCTGCGTCACCGCTTTGGGAACGCCTCTGCGTGATTGCGTCGTGAAGCACGTGCGCTTACCGGCGCCCCTGGTTTGTCATGATAGATCTCATAGATGCATACTCTCGTGTCTCCATCCTTCCGCAGCACAGGAAATGCCTGAGGTTCGCTTTCAGGGGAAAAGTGTACCAATATTGGGTGTTTCCCTTTGTTCTAGCTCATTCACCTTGCATGTTCATGAATTGTGTGGATGCGTCGCTAGTCCATATGCAGGGGATCCGCATTCTCCATTTCGACGACTGCACAGTCAGCTCGTCTGCCGGTTCAACATCTAGATGTTGTTCTTGCGCACATGAGGGAGTTAGGGCTGAGGCTCAACTCCAAGAAGAGCGTTCTTTCTCCAGTCAGAGAATAACATATCTAGGTGTGAGTTGGATTTCGGTCTCTATGCAGGCCCGCTTATTAGAGCCTTGCATAGGGTCGATCCTCTCAGCAGTGAAGGGGTGAAGCTAGACCAGTGACTCACTGTCTAATAGTAAAAGACAGTGGTGGCTTAAGACTAAGGGATTTCCCAGAGGGGAACCCTTTCTCGAGTAGTCAAGGCAATGCGGTAGCGTCTCCGCACCTTGGTTATGTGGAAAGGTCCGTCACTGTGGGCAATGTGTCAGCGAGTATCTCTGTCCACGGATGCCTCCCTCACGGGCTGGGGAGGGGGGGCAGCCCAGAGCTTATGGCAGGATTGTCATTCATGGCACATAATTGCCTGGGAATGCTGGCGGTGCTTCAGGTTGAAGCACTTCCTGCCGTACCTCACGGTCCCTGTGCAGGCCCGCTTATCAGAGCCTCGCATAGGGTCAATCTTAGACCAGTCACTCACCGTCTAACAGTAAGACACAGTGGTGGCTTAAGACCAAGGGATTTCCCTGAAGGGAACCCTTTCTTGCAAAGTCAAGGCGATGCGGCAGTGTCTCCACACCTTGGTTATGTAGAAAGGTCCATGATTTCTGGCCCAGAGCCCGTCACTGGGGGCGCCGTGTCAGCGAGTATCTCTGATCACGGACGCTTCCTTCACGGGCTGGGGGGCGTCCATTAGTGGTCGCTTGGCCCAGGGCTCATTTGTAGAAGCAGATATCCTGTCGAGACGGGCCGTGGCCCAGGGAGTGGAGACTCCACACCAAGGTGGCGGAGCTCCTTTGGGAGAAATTTGGCAGGGCCAAAGTGGACCTGCTTGTCACACACGAGAACACTCTTGTCATCTGTGATTCCCCCTAATGCCTCCAGCTCCTCTTGGACTGGACGCCATTGTGTGTGGAGTGGCCGAGACTGCCCCTGTACGCATTTCCCCCGATTGTTTTGCTTCCAGGAGTTCTAGAGAGAATGCGCCGGGACGGGGCTTGTCTGCTGCTATTAGCCTTGTTCTGGCCAGCCTGAGCTGGTTCTCAGACATTGTGTCGCTCCTCCACAGCTCTCCTCTGGAGATTCCGTTCAGGAGGGACCTTCTCTTTCAGGTGGGCGGTGTCATCCTGCACCCTCGCCCAGAGCTGTGGAAACTGTGGGCTTGGGTTCTGAGGGGGCCCAGCTCATAAGTTCTGGTCTCTCAACCAAGGTTGTTGAGACCATTCTACACTCTAGAGTTCCCTCCATGAGGAAACTGTACACTCGAAGTGGAGACTCTTCACCTCTGGTGTAGAGATCACCTGTGGGATCCAGGTAACTGCCCCGTGAGTGTGGTGCTGGAGTTCCTGCAGGAGAGGTTCTCCGCTGGGTTAGCCTTCCACAATAAAAGTGTTTGTGGCAGCCTTAGCAGTTTACCACACTCCTTTGGGTGGTGTTTCATGTGGGCTACATCCTCTAGTTACTTATTTCCTCTGTGGCACTTTGAGGCTAAGACCTGTAGTACACACTAGGGTGCCAGCCTGGGACATTTTCCCCCCAAGACCTTTCTGAGGCTCCTTCGAGCTGCTTGAAGTTTCTGAGAAGTTTCTCCCTCTTAATAGGTCCATCCTTCTTGCTTATGATATCTGGAAGTTTAAGGGTTTTTCTAGCCCCCTCTGTGGCACCCTCAGGCTTACTCCTGGTCTATGAGTAGGCCGGGTTACGTTCCTTAGGTTCCCACAATCCTGTGAGACCCTTAGTACATCAGGCCTTTGTCCTCCTCCTTCTGACATCAGACCGGGAAACTTCTGCTTGTCTGTTCGCGCATAAGAACAATTGTTCATCTGTTACGGGCCACCCTCGGGAAGGGTGTCCGACTTCAAGCAGAGTATGAGCAAGTGGGTGGTCGAGGCTATCTCACTTGCTTATGTGGCGGCCGGGCAGCCTTCTCCCTGGCTGTCCAGGCCCACTCAACTAGGAGTATGGCTGCCTCGCAGGCATGTGCTCCTGTCAGGTTATAATGTGTTAAAAATTTGATGTGATCGAACATTTTACGATCTGAATGACGGATTATGGTATCATTGGTCTCTTTTTAATCATGAGAGTCTGCTGAAAATAAGGATGTGCCATTTTTAGCGATCAGATCATGTTTCATGAAGTTATTAGCGTAAACGGCAAGTCTAAGCAGCTGTTATTTTTGTACTCCGCTCATGCTGTTTTTTGTGTGTTATACTTCAATGAGGAATATCATTAGATCTAAAAGACAGATTATGGTGACTTTGGGTGACTCTTTTTAACCGTGAGAATGTGCATTGTGAATGACATTTTCCACATTTCATGAAGTTATGAGTGAAAAACGCCACATGAATGCAGCATCAGTATATTATGTACATATGGGTCTTGCAGGACTTAACTTACAAAAAAACTCACTAAAGTTTAGTCAAAGCTCAAAACAATTAGACTTGTTTTGGGCTTTGACTACTTTTTCACAGAGTCTAGACCATTAGACTCCGTGAGACCTTTCAAATGGCATATGACACATGACTATCTGAGCTGTATGATTGTATGATATGACACATTGCAGTACATAATAATCGGGGGATTATATATAGTTTCAAATAGATAAAATAAAGCACCTTTATTTATTACCTTAATTACCTTTTGGAAATTGAAAGGGGTAACATTTGAACAGATACTTTTTTACCATTATCACTGTCATCGTTAGAATTCATTTACCCAGTACATTCAGCATCATATCTGGCTCATATTCACAATCATATTCAATGATACTTGTGTATTCTTTTGTTTTATGCCTGCAGTAATTATGAGTAAAACATCACATCATCATTATGTATCAGACATTGCAACCTTAAGGAATAAAGGTGAATTGCACTTATAAGTCATCAAAGATTCAATTATTGTTGCGCAGAAAAAATATACTATTGCATATACGCTTTTACAAAACAGACATTCTTTTATATATTTTTTTTCTTGTTATATTGTTTAAAATTAATAGATTTAGGAGTACTAAGAATGTCGATGTCCAACTTGAAAAATTGAATGAGGGGTAGGGTGGTGAATGACATTCCGGTTCACTATAGACCCAAAGTATGTGTTTAAGGGTTAATGTATGCCAGAGGTGAGGTGTCCTACTTCTGTCTGTGAGAGATTAAATAGAGTCAAGTGCATCTTGGGAACTGCTACTGAGATGAGCCATGTGGCGTTAAAGAGGATGCTCATGACACAATGGATATTAACATCATAATGGTATTCAACCTTTTTAGAGCAATGGATTTAACAACTGACAGTCGAAAGCAGTTTCTGACCTATTTGCCAAAGTATATTCACACTTCACTGAATTTCTCCATTTGAGTTTGGCAAGACATTTGACAAGTTTTCTGAAAACAGATTGGAGTAACCTTTTCCTTTTAAACATCATGTGGATGTGAATTAGTCTAGATTATTTTTGTGTTTATTTCTAAAGGAGGTGACAGTTCAAATCAACCATGGATAAAGGTGCACTGGGAGTGCTAATTAAAAGTCAATTTAGTGATTAAAAAATAAATAACTTTTCAAATGGATAAATAAACTGTCACATATTTAGTCATTTGTTAATTTAGTTTAGTTTTTAGTCTGCTTTTCATTATTTCTTGTTGTCTTTGTTCACTTTTCCTGCTCAAATCAGTTACCATTTCCCTCGGACCATCGACTCCACCTAGGTTGGATCTAGTTCTGCCTTCCTCAGGCTCTACCTCCGCCCCTGGTCTCTCCAGCTCCACCTCCACCCTCCGGATCCCAGCTTCCATCTCAGGGGGGAATCGCTGCAGCTCCGTCGCAGCCACCTGGGTCTTCTGCATCATTCCATCGGCTCTCTGTCTTTGCCATGGGCTCCACCTCCAATATCACTGTCACCTCAGTTCGTCCCCATGAGACGGGACTCTCCACCATGGCTCCTCCCTCCGGCAACGCCAACGTAGGGGTGCTACCTGGTTGAGCATATGTCACATATTTAGTCATTTGTTAATTTAGTTTTATTTCCTGGCTTTTAATTTGCTATTTCCTCTTGTCAAACTTCACTGTTCACTTTTCCCGCTCTTATCAGTTACCATGGCATTTAATTTGATCATCACACTTGTTGATCTTTTAGTTCATTATCATTGTATACTTAAGTTCCTGTGTTTCCTCAGTTCATGATCAGCTATTGTTTGTGTGAGCACACTGTTACATTGTGGTGGATTGCCCTGCGTTTATTCTTTTATTAAATACCTTTGGATTGGAACTTGTGATTCCCTTTCAGTCGGTCACGTTCGACGTACGTCAGAACTGACCGACGAATTGGGGATCGACTTCAGAGACCAATCTGCTTCGAGTGTATACACTGCCCCACAGCGTGGGTATAAATATGGAAGTGGAATACCGCATCCTCGCTTTCAACTTCAGAGCCGAATGGTCACGAGTTTAAGTGGCTGTTTTCATTTTTCTGCTGATGGGGATTACTGTTCACCGGCTGGTGTTGGCACGAGGGCACAAGTCAGCGAGTGGCTGCATCAAAAAGGCGGTTCCCAAAATTCTCGGTTCGCTGGGCGTTTCCTGTTTTGAGTGCTCACACAGGCTTCAGCACTGTTAGAAGAGCATTTCTCCTCTAAAAGAGCTACACGGTTTGACCCTGCGTCTTTTTCAAGATGTCATTCAAACCGTGTGTTACTGGATGCCGTCGTTTTCTCTCCCCAGTTGACAGTCATGATCGCTGTCTCACGTGTTTGGGCGTTCAGCACGCTGAGGCGGCGTTCGTGAATGACTCATGTTCCCACTGCGAGAACATGACCATCGCAGTATTACGGTCTAGTCCCATTGCGCATCCCCCGATCTAGCGGCCCTCCAGCTGCAAAGCAGAGGGCTGCTACTTTGGCTGATGCCTTTGGTGGAGACTTGAGGGTGACTGTGAGGGTGACTCCCATGGGGGGCCGGCCGTGACTTTCGGGGCGCCGGCTGAGGATATGATTACGATAGCTGCATCAGGGGATGAGCTAATGGACTCTGGAGATGAAGACTAGGCTGCATTGCCCCCTTCGGGTGTGGTAGCGTTGCCTGAGCCTGATCCAGAGCTCACAGCTATGCTTTCCCGGGCCACCGCAAGTGTCGGGCTCGAGTGGAACCCTCCACCATGTCCCGAACCTTCACGGTTGGACGATTGGTTTCTCGGGTCGGCCTGTGCTGGTTTGCAGCGCCCTGCCCCGGTACCTTTCTTCCCAGAAGTGCATCAGGAGCTCACAAAGTCGTGGCTGGCACCCTATAGTGCCAGACACCGATCGACTGACTCCTCTGTCCTCACTACCCTCGATGGTGACGTGGCTAAGGGATACATGGGGATTCCCCCCAGTCAAGCGGTCCGTGGCGATGCAACTGTGTCCCAGGTCTGCTGCAGACTGGTGGGTTAACCCGCGTCTCCCCTCCTGGGCATGTAAGTTCTCGTCCGCATTGACGGGCAAGGCTTACACAGTCTGTGGAGAGGCCGCGTCATCTCTGCATGCCATGGCACTCCTGCAGGTCTACCAGGCCAAAGCGCTAAAGGAACTGCACATGGGTAGTTCCGACCCAGGGGTTATACAGGAACTGCGTGCGGCAACGGACCTCGCCCTCAGAGCGACGAAAGTCACTGCACGCACCTTGGGTTGGGCAATGTCCACCTTGGTGTTCCAGGAACAGCCCAGGTGGCCTGTGGCTAAACCTGGCAGATGTGTACGAGTCCGACAAAGTTCTGTTTCTCGACACCCCTATCTGTCAGGCTGGCCTCTTCGGCGACGCCATCGAGAACTTCGCCCAGCCGTTCTCGGCAGCCCGGAAGCAGTCGGAGGCAATTAAAAACATCCTGCCCCAGCGACCCGCTGCTGCCTCCACCCCGTCGCTGGCGGCAGCGCCTCCTCCTGCTCGTCGCTGAGGGCATCCCCCTGCGTCTGCCCCTGCCCAGCCCAAGCAGCAGCCTCCACCGGGCAAGCAGGGCCCTGCGAAGGATGCTCACGCCGCCCCACCCTGAAACATTCAGGCAACACTCAGGGTCGCCTCCGGGCCGTCCGGGTCGGGTCTGAATGTTCCACCTCGCTGCCCCACCCCGGGCACGTCTGTGGTGCCGTTGGTCCCGCTTGTTCGGTCTCTGGGGGGGCTGGCTAGAGCTCTCGCTGGCTCATCCACACTATCAGACTCGGCTATGCGATTCAGTTTGCTTGCCGGCCTCCCAAGTTCAAGGGTGTCCTCTTCACCTCAGTGTGGAGCGGCGACACCCATGTCTTGAGGTCAGAGATTGCGGTCAAACTGGCGACGGACGCAATCAAGCTGGTTCCTCCAGCTGATGTGAAGTCAGGGTTCTACAGCCCCTACTTCATTGTGCCCAAGAAAGGGGGTGGGCTACGGCCAATCCTGGATCTGCGCGTCCTGAATCGGGCCCTGCACAAGCTGCCGCTCAAGATGTTAACGCAGAAACGCATCTTCGAATGCATCCGTCCCCAGAATTGGTTTGCAGTGATCGACCTGAAGGACACGTACTTTCATGTCTCTATCCTGCCTCGACACAGACCGTTCCTACGCTTTGCGTTGCAGTTGTACGAACACAGGGACCTGGTGCTCCGTCACCTCAGCCTGTTGGGACTTTGGGTCAACCGAGAGAAGAGCAAACTCTTATCAAATCAAATCACCTTTATTTATATAGCGCTTTTAACAAGTCCAATTGTTTCAAAGCAGCTTCACATTGTTAACAGGAAAATAATGCAACAGAATTTGTACAGCCGTTCTGGTGAAACGGTGATGTTATCCAGCTAATTTCAAGTATCATATAGTGTCGATGCGGGCAGATCGGTAATATAGATGAAATTTAGGTGTCCCCAACTGAGCAAGCTAAAAGCCAGAGGCAACGGTGGCAAGGAACCAAAACTCCTTCAGGGTCAGAATGGAGAAAAAAACCTTGGGAGAAACCAGGCTCAGTCGGGGTGCCAGTTCTCCTCTGGCCGACGAACAAACAGTGTATGATTATAATTCTGGCAACATAGCAGGTCTTAATTCATATTAGGTAAATAGATATTCGTAAGATTATTCGAAAGATTGGAGTCATCGAGACGGGTTTTATTGAGGATGTCGTGTCGATGCAGCATTTACGGGGGGAGTTTATTTGACATGCTCTCTGCAGACATTTCAGGGATGCATTGGTCATGTCCAGGTGCTGGTCCACCATCTGATCTGGATACAGCCCGGATCCGGCTGACTGCAGTAAACCTCGGAATAAACAGAGAGACTAACATTAGCGCAGATGCCATTCTTCTTATGATGTAACGAGTACATCAGGTGTTATGGGAAGTGTTCCCGGTTCCGGCTGACCTAGTTAATGCAGCCTAACAATCATTTACTGATTTGAATAATAGAAATTGATAATGTTTTATGTGTAAGCCATAGTAAAGAGATGCGTTTTTAGTCTAGATTTAAACTGGCAGAGTGTGTCTGCTTCCCGAAAAATGCTAGGAAGACTGTTCCAGAGTTTAGGCGCTAAATAGGAAAAGGATCGACCGCCTGCAGTTGATTTTGATATTCTAGGTATTATCAACTGGCCAGAGTTTTGAGACCGCAATAGACGTGATGGAGTATAATGCGTTAAGAGTTCGCTCAAGTACTGGGGAGCTAAACCATTTAGTGCTTTGTAAGTAATAAGCAAGATTTTAAAATTTATACAATGTTTAATAGGGAGCCAGTGCAGTGTTGACAGAACCGGGCTAATATGGTCATACTTCCTTGTTCTAGTAAGAGCTCGAGCTGCTGCGTTTTGGACCAGCTGGAGTTTGTTTATTAAGCGAGCAGGGCAACCACCCAGTAAAGCATTACAGTAATCTAGCCTTGAGGTCATGAACGCATGAATTAACTGTTCAGCATTTTGGGTGAAGAGCAACGGTCCTAGCACTGAGCCCTGCGGTACTCCATACTGAACTTGTGATCGGTGTGACATCTCTTCATTTACTGCTACAAACTGATAACGGTCAGATAAATATGATTTAAGCCATGCCAATGCAGTTCCACTAATGCCAACATAATTTTCGAGTCTATTCAAAAGAATGTTGTGGTCGATAGTATCGAATGCAGCGCTAAGATTGAGTAACACTAATAGAGAGATACAACCACGATCGGATGATAAGAGTAAATCATTTGTAACTCTGATGAGAGCAGTCTCAGTACTATGATACGGTCTAAATCCTGACTGGAAATCCTCACAGATACCATTTCTTTCTAAAAAGGAACATAATTGAAGACATTGCCTTTTCCAGTATTTTTGACAGGAAGGGTAGATTTGAGATCGGCCTATAATTGACTAATTCTGTAGGATCAAGTTGAGGTTTTTTAATAAGTGGTTTGATAATAGCCAACTTAAAAGTTTTCGGTACATATCCTAATAACAAAGATGAGTTAACGATATTAAGAAGAGGATCTATGACCTCTGGTAGCATCTCTTTTAATAGTCTAGTCAGTATAGGGTCGAGCATTCATGTTGTTGATTTAGATGATTTAACGAGTTTAGCCAATTCTTCCTCTCCTATAGCAGTGAATGAATGTAATTTTTTCTCAGTGACAATGCTCTGTCTGATGTGACACTGTAGTAGACGGCTGCATGGTTATAATTTTCTTCCTAATATTATCGATCTTACACGTAAAGAAGTTCAAAAAGTCATTACTGCTGTGCTGTTTACAACCATCAGAAGTAAAACTTTATTTTTGGTTAACTTAGCCACTGTATCAAATAAATACCTAGGGTTGTGTTTGTTTTCTTCTAAGAGAGTCGAGAAATAAGCAGATCTAGCAGTTTTTACAGCCTTTCTGTATGCAGTCATGCTCTCTTTCCATGAATTACGTAAAAACCTCTAATTTTGTTTTCTTCCAGCTGCGCTCCATTTTTCTGGCTGCTGTTTTAAGGGCCCGGGTGTGCTCGTCGTATCACGGCGTTGGACTATTTTCTTTAATCTCTTTAAGCGCCGGGAGCAACTGTGTCTAAAGTGCTGGAAAAAGAGAGTCAATAGTTTCTGTTGCAAAATCGAGTTCCTCTAGGCTATCTGGGATGCTGAGGAGATGAAACTGATGAGGAAGATTATTTAAAAAGCTATTTTTAGTGGTGGCAGTGATAGTTCTGCCATATTTGAAGCGAGGGGACGGCTTTGCAGCCTTAGCTAAATTAAGTATACATGATACTAGGTAATGATCTGAGATGTCGTCGCTCTGCTGCAGAATTTCAACGGTATCAACATTTATTCCATGTGACAATATTAGGTCTAGAGTATGATTAAGGCGATGAGTGGGTCCTGACACGTGTTGCCTTACTCCAATAGAGTTTAGAATGTCTCTAAATGCTAATCCCAATGCGTCTTTTTCATTATCTACATGGATATTAAAATCACCAACAATTAGTACTTTATCTGCAGCCAGTACTAACTCGGATAGAAAGTCAGCAAATTCTTTGATAAAGTCTGTATTGTGCCCTGGTGGCCTGTATACAGTAGCCAGCACAAATGTCAAACGGGATTTATCAATTACACTACATAATGCTACATAAAGCACCAAAACTTCAAAAGAATTATATTTGAAACTAGACTTCTGAGTAATACTGAAGATATTATTATAAATTACAGCAACCCCTCCCCCTTTACCTTTCAGACGCGGCTCGTGTTTATAACAATAATCTTGTGGGGTGGACTCATTTAAAGTAATGTAGTCGTCAGGTTTTAGCCAGGTTTCTGTCAAACACAGCACATCTAGATTATTATCTGTAATTATATCATTAACAATAAGCGCTTTTGGGGAAAGGGATCGAATATTCAGCAACCCGAGCTTTATCATTTGATCATCTGTATTATATCTGTTGTTTATTTGTTTGACATCAATTAAGTTTTTACTGTTGAATGGTCTTGATGTTTTTTTGTATTTACTAATTCGGGGAACAGACACAGTTTCTATGTGATAATATCTAGGTGAAAGAGTCTCTATGTGTTGGGATTTATCTGACTTCTGTAATGGGAGACAGCTAGCAGACGGTCGGGTAAGCCAGTTCGTCTGCTTCCTGACCTGGGCCCCAGTTAGTCAAGGTTTAGCTCTAAGACTATATGCCAAATTACTAGAGAGAAGAGCAGCACCACTCCAAGAAGGATGGATGCCGTCCCTCTTCAACAGGTCAGGTCTGCCCCAAAAGCTTTTCCAATTGTCTATGAACCCTATGTTATTTTGCGGACACCACTTAGACAACCAGCCATTGAGTGATGATAGTCTGCTAAGTATCTCATCCCTCCTTTTAACAGGGAGCAGACCAGAACAAAAAACTTATCTCGGCATGGAGCTTGACTCGGTCGGTCAGACTGCGACCCTCACAGAGGAGCGGGTCCAGTCAGTGTTGAACTGCTTGAATACGTTCAAAGGCAGGACGGCGGTCCCACTGAAATCATTTCAGAGGCTCCTGCGGCATATGGCATCTGCAGCTGCGGTAACACAGCTCGGATTGCTTCATATGAGACCGCTTCAAGGCTGGCTTCACGACCGAGTCCCAAGATGGGCGTGGCAGAGCGGCAAGTGCCGGGTCTCAGTTACTCCATACTGCCGCCAAACCCTCAGCCCGTGGTTGGACCCTTCGTTTCTATGGGCGGGAGTGCCCTTAGAACAAGTGTCCAGGCATGCTGTTGTCTCTGGGGGGCCATGTACAACGGGCATGCAATCTCGGGTCTGTGGACAGGGCCCCAGTTGCATTGACATATCAATTGCCTGGAGTTGCTAGCAGTTCGTCTCGCCCTGGGCCGCCTCAAAAAGCCGCTGCAGGGCAAGGACGTTCTGGTCCATTCGGACAGCACTGCGGCCGTTGCTTACATCAACCATCAGGGTGGTCTATGCTCCCGTCGCATGCTGCAACTCACCCGCCATCTCCTCCTGTGGAGTCAGAAGCATCTGAGGTCGCTTCGAGCCATTCACATCCCTGGTGCACTGAACCAGACAGCCGACGAGCTCTCTCATCAGTCAGCACTTCCGGGAGAGTGGCGACTCCACCCCTGGAGCGTCCAGCTGATATGGGACCTCTTCGGAGCCGCACAGGTAGACCTGTTTGCCTCTCTGGACTCGACCCATTGCCAGTTGTACTATTTCCTGACCGAGGGCACCCTCGGCACGGATGCGCTGGCACACAGCTGGCCCCGGGACCTACGCAAGTATGCATTTCCCCCAGTGAGCCTTCTAGCACAGGCGCTGTGCAAGATTAGGGAGGACGAGGAGTAGGTCTTGCTAGTTGCGCCCTACTGGCCCAACCAGACCTGGTTCTCCGAACTAACTTTCCTCACAACAGCCTCTCCCTGGCCTATTCCCCTGAGGAAGGACCTTCTTTCTCAAGGACGGGGCACCCTCTGGCACCCGCATCCAGACCTCTGGAAACTCTATGTCTGGTCCCTGGATGGGACGCGGAGGTTCTAGGTGGCCTGCCGCAACCAGTGGTAGACACCATCACCACTTGTTCGTTGAGTGGTGTTCTTCCCGCCAAGAAGACCCCCGAAGGTGTTTGATTGGTATCGTGCTTTCCTTCCTGCAAGAAGGGTTGGAGCGAAGGCTATCTTCCTCCACCCTTAAAGTCTATGTCGCAGCTATAGCGGCATACCACGATGCAGTCAAGGGTAAATCTGTCGGAAGGCACGATCTAATCGTCAGGTTCCTTAGAAGCGCAAGGAGGCTAAATCCTCCTTGCCCGAACTCCATACCCTCTTGGGACTTGACTCTTGTGCTCAGGGCACTTCAGAGTCCTCCTTTCGAGCCACTGTAGTCAGTAGAGTTAAAAATACTGTCTATCAAGACGGCTCTCCTGACTGCATTAGCCTCCATCAAGAGGGTAGGGGACCTGCATGCACTTTTGGTCAATGAATCGTGCCTGGAATTCGGCCCGGGTAACTCTCACGTTGTCCTGAGACCCCGGCCCTGATACGTGCCCAAGGGTCCCACCACTCCCTTCCGGGACCAGGTGGTGAACCTGCAAGCGCTGCCCTCTGAGGAGGCAGACCCAGCCCTAGCTTTGTTGAAGTTGAAGTTGAAGTTGAAGTTTATTCGTCATTACACATGTACAAGTACAGTATAACGAAATGAAGTTTGGAGCAAGCCTCCGGGCCGCAGCCGATTATTCAGGCGCCGCCCTACGCTCTCCAGAAATACAAGAATGCAATTTAGCAAGCATTACATAGCAAACACAACAAAACATAAACATAAACATGACACAGTACACGTGGTCACGTGATGGGATTTTTTGTATGGAGTGGGAGAGGAGATAGATAAACAGGCAGACGGTTGGAGGGGGTGGGATCGGGTAGGTTGTGTATGGTGCGAGTGAGTCTGAGATTGTGTTGTGTGAGAATGTTAGCCATAACTTCAGATGTTTTCGAGTTCAGTTCTATGGTTTGTCCTTGAAGGGAGATAAGGCAGTGCACAGGGAAGATAGCAGACAGCTGCCCGGCTGACCTCCCAACCGAGAGATAGGGACCAAGTGAGGTTCGTTGGGCTAGTTGATTAGGTCAGGCAAATACAATTTATTATTTTTAATCCATTTGATGATCTTCGGTAATTTGTCCGGATCATAATCAATCAATCAGATCTGGTCCTCAGCATTCGCGTCCGGTCTGTGCAGTTTCCCTAGACATTACGTCCAGCCTCATGGCCAGACCGGTTACAGTCCGTAAAGTTCACCGATCTGACCCCGATAGAGCCCACTCTACCCTGCGTATCCGCAGTCCGGACTGCGTTGTTACGGTTCAGTTCCTCAATTCCTATCACTTTCTGATCTAATTCCTTCAAACGGTCACACATAACCCCGAAGCATTCTTTAATTTCCACAGACAGCGGCTGGGTGAATTTGCTTGCAGCTGTCTTACCAATCTTCCGATAGGTCAGGGGAATCCCAAAGCCAAAGAATAGGAACCCCGCCATCAATAATCCAATCATGTATAAATCTTCCGCATCCTCCACGGACAGAGCCTCCAGGCACAGGACTTGCCAGTTGTTCCATGCGTCCCTCACGCACTGCCCCTGCGGCAAAGGTCCCGTCCGGGCAGGTGGGTTCTCCCGGGGCACCCTTCCTTAGTGAGAAAATCTTGTCGATTGCGCTGATTGACCAGTTAATCAATTCCATTTCAGTATTTTCAAGAGTCCAGCAGAGCAGTAGTCAGAGAAGAGAAGAGACGAAACACTAGACAAAACAAAACAGCGCGAGAGCCAGCAGGGAACAGAGAGAAAACACGTCTGCACGGATAGAAGGACAGAAAGGAATTTGTTGTGTCCCGTCCGTGCCCTACGCACTTACATTGACCAGACTCAAAGCTTTAGGACCTCAGAGCAGCTCTTCGTCTGTTACAGAGGCCAGCAGAAGGGAAAGGCGGTCTCCAAGCAGAGGTTAGCCCACTGGATAGTGGATGCTATTGTCTTGGCATAGACATGCCTTGCCCGTTTGGGGTCCGAGCAAACTTAACTAGGAGTGTCGCTTCATCCTGGGCGCTGGCTCACGGCGCCTCGCTGACAGACATCTGTAGAGCTGCGGGCTGGGCGACACCTAACACATTCGCTAGATTTTATAGCCTCTGTGTAGAGCCGGTTTCTTCCCACGTACTCGCCCCTAGTGGCCGGTAAGCGTGAAGTGCCCGCTCTAGTGTCGGCTTGCTACGCCACTCCCGGCCCCTGGGCTGGATACATGCGTTATTCTTCTCCAGTTGTGTTCCCCAGCAATGGCGAACCCTGTTGAGCTCCTCCATCACCCCTTCGGTGTCAGACGTGGCGGCTGTCTGACGCCAGGCCTACACCCGTATGCTTGTGGAACGTGTGTGTAGGCTGGGTGTCCATATGTTGTGGTTCCCTAATGGCGACCCCATATGTGTATTCTCCACGTTACCAGCTACCCTACTCGGCTAGCCCCGTGTCTTTCCCTTGACAGAGCCCACTCTGTCAACCCTGATAGGCTAGTCCCTATGTGTATTCTGCCACCCCTCCTTCTGTCGAAGGACGTGGCTCCGCAGCGTTCCGTCTCCAAGATGGGCACGCTTTCCCAGCGTTATCCAATAGTCACTCTGAGTGGGTCTTGCAGGAAAACAGCTGTGACGGACCTTCCCGGTTTGGAGCCCTGACTTCCGCCCCAACATAGGGGCTTCCCAGCGAGCTCAAACCGGGTGCTGGAAGGGCCAGCATCGCTGGCATGTTGGTAGGATCCCCAATTCAATTGGCTCGTTTCTTTACACTCGAAGCAGATTGGTCTCTGAAGTCAATCCAATTCGTCGGTTCCAATGTACGTCTCCGTTCCCTTCAGGGAACGAGGGTTAGATACGTAACAGAGACGTTCATCTTCATCTTTGGACTCTTTAAATTGTGACAAATTGCTTATTTAATTAATATTTTAAAATATAGTTAAATATAAAAAATAAGTCACTTTTCCAATTGACAAATGATTATGCTTAAAATGACAGTTAAATGTAACCATAATCTAATACTACACATTTGCCAGTTGATTCATCTATTTGTCATCTGGCTTTTTTTTTTTTTGCTGCATATCCTTTTGCCAAATGCTTTTTTTTTTTTTTTTTATCTATTTGTCAGCTGAGTTAAAATTGGACCATTCACATGTGATAACAGCCAATGAACTTTCAACTGAATTTTAAAAGCAATTTGTAAATCAGCATAAATGTTCCATTTAAAACATAATTTGTAAACTAAATGTATTTATTTTTTATTTATGAGGTGATAGTCGCTTTCATTTAATTTGTCAGTGTCACTTCTTCTCAACAGAGATTCTCAGTGAGATGAGATGTCCTTGTTCTTTTTTTCTTACCATGAGCAAATCATGAGTAAACAAGTGTTAGGTCATGAGCTGTTGACTCCTGTTACCCTCTGAATAGTGCATCAACACTCAACATCTGCTGACTGTTAGTGGCATGTAGATGCATTTTACACCCGTGCTATGGTTTTCAAGAGTTTGGATGTGTTATAACAGGTAGGTGTGACTGTTCTGTGCTTCAGTACCACCTGTGGGGCTGTACCTGTGCAAGTCCCATCACATTGAATGACAGGGTATAATTAAAAGCTGCTCCCAGAGCTTCTCACTCTTCAAATGAGCTCAGGAAGGCCAACTGAATGTAAAAGAGTCCTCCTCCCAGAGCAGACAGGTGCGACTAATGCTGTAAATGCATCCACTTGTCTGCTGAAAAGTCATTTTTATAATGATGATTTCAGGGTGCCTGGATTGTTCACTCAAAATCAAAAATGTGCTCAAGAAAAATAGCATTTTTCCACTTTCCACACTATTTCAATTTCCCATCTATTCAGCCTTACTTTTCAAAGTTGTCAATATACAGATTGGGAGGAAAACTCCAGTGCAGCATTAGGCCTATATTGCTTATTGGCTATTCTGAGGTCCAAAATTACTAGAATGCTGTGCCGCATTGTCAGCACTATTGCTCTTGAAAGTTGTTCAGGCAGATGTTTAGATTGTAGGATTTTTTGGATATCCACATATAGTCTGCATTAACATATAGATTAAATGCTTTCATTTTTAATATATTTTTATCTTTTCATTTTCTTGCCCATGAGTTATTGTTTGATAATAGGCTTCACTTTATTCACCAAAGTGATAACCAAAGAGATTGTATGTTTAAGCTGTGTTTTTCATTGCAGGGTGAGGGACCTTAGTTTAAACACGTCAGCAGAATCTCCAACAACAACAGCAAGCACTCGTTTACCCTGAATTGAAAGGATAGTTCTCCAAAAAAAAAAAAATAAAAAAAAAAAAAAAAAAAAAAAAAATAATAATAATAATAATAATAATAATATACAAACCCGATTCCAAAAAGTTGGGACACTGTACAAATTGTGAATAAAAAGGAATGCAATAATTTACAAATCTCATAAACTTATATTTTATTCACAATAGAATATAGATAACATATCAAATGTTGAAAGTGAAAACATTTTGAAATGACATCCCAAATATTGGCTCATTTTGGATTTCATGAGAGCTACACATTCCAAAAACGTTGGGACAGGTAGCAATAAGAGGCCGGAAAAGTTAAATGTACATATAAGGAACAGCTGGAGGACCAATTTGCAACTTATTAGGTCAACTGGCAACATGATGGGTATAAAAAGAGCCTCTCGGAGTGGCAGTGTCTCTCAGAAGTCAAGATGGGCAGAGGATCATCAATTCCCCCAATGCTGTGGCCAAAAATAGTGGAGCAATATCAGAAAGGAGTTTCTCAGAGAAAAATTGTAAAGAGTTTGAAGTTATCATCATCTACAGTGCATAATATCATCCAAACATTCAGAGAATCTGGAACAATCTCTGTCTGTAAGGGTCAAGGCCGGAAAACCATACTGGATGCCCGTGATCTTCGGGCCCTTAGACGGCACTGCATCGCATACAGGAATGCTACTGTGATGGAAATCACAACATGGGCTCAGGAATACTTCCAGAAAACATTGTCGCTGAACACGCCGGCTAAAACTCTATAAGTCAAAAAAGAATCCATATCTAAACATGATCCAGAAGCACAGGCATTTTCTCTGGGCCAAGGCTCGTTTAAAATGGACTGTGGCAAAGTGGAAAACTGTTCTGTGGTCAGACGAATCAAAATTTGAAGTTCTTTTTGGAAAACTGGGACGCCATGTCATCTGGACTAAAGAGGACAAGGACAACCCAAGTTGTTATCAGCGCTCAGTTCAGAAGCCTGCATCTCTGATGGGATGGGGTTGCATGAGTGCGTGTGGCATGGGCAGCTTACACATCTGGAAAGGCACCATCAATGCTGAAAGGTATATCCAAGTTCTAGAACAACATATGCTCCCATCCATACGTCGTCTCTTTCAGGGAAGACCTTGCATTTTCCAACATGACAATGCCAGATCACATACTGCATAAATTACATCCGGGTCCGGGTACTGAAATGGCCAGCCTGCAGTCCAGATCTTTCACCCATAGAAAACATTTGGCGCATCATAAAGAGGAAGATGCGACAAAGAAGACCTAAGATAGTTGAGCAACTAGAAGCCTGTATTAGACAAGAATGGGACAACATTCCTATTCCTAAACTTGAGCAACTTGTCTCCTCAGTCCCCAGACGTTTGCAGACTGTTATAAAAAGAAGAGGGGATCCCACACAGTGGTAAACATGGCCTTGTCCCAAATTTTGAGATGTGTTGATGCCATGAACTATCTCTTTAATGAAATGAGATGTATAGTTTCCACAGCAAATTATCATTTGATCAAGCATCATATGTGGTTTACCATCTATAAAAACATGAATGAGATTTATGGCTCAGGTGACTGGCAGCAGAACTGAACGCCCTTGAGCAAAGATGGCATTCAAATCGCACATTTCCTGAGGGTTCAGTGCCAGTCGACAAACTGCTAATGAGATGAACGTGAATGCTAATGGAACTCTCTTCAGGTATATCATATCATATATCTCCTTGGTTTTGCCCTCAAGCATAGGTTGTTGGACCGCAGTAATGCTAAAGTACAATGCCTAATTAGTGAAGGGAATAAAGAAATCCGATTGATCAGGATTTTGCTATGTTGCCAAAAACAGCCACAGGCTTGAAGTGACACTAAAAGTCCATCTGTCGCTTGTGTGCAGCCCATGTGTGTCTGTATAATTTTCTAACTGTCTGAGCTTCTTGCCTGTGGGGTGAAAATAAAAAATAAATAAAACCTCCCATGTGCAGGAGTGTGAAATTCCCAGTAATTCAATTTCAAATGTGAGGGATACCTTTCCTCTCGAGAGTATCTGTCATGTCCTTTACTGGTGCCCAGAGATACCCAAATCATTGGTTTAGCCTTTCTTCTAAAATATAGAATTAAAGTGTTACAGTTGCTTTTCTAGAGCTCTCAAAGATTGAGTGTTTTTGAAAATCTGTCTTGGTCATGTGGCCGGGAAAGGATCAAAGTGCTCTAACTAACGTGACTTGAAATTGTAAGATCATACTCCAGTGGTTTGGTCAGTGAGCACAGTAAGAACTTCAGATACAGTACTCATAATCCTGTCTTGGTTTCACCCTCATCCCCTTTTTATCACCTTCCGTCATGATTTAAGACATCGACCGCTGAGGTACAATGTGAAGCCGTCCTTTCATGCTCCGTAGGGTGACTTAACAAGGTCATTTAGCACTGAAAAGTCTATTTAAATGTAAAACACAACACATAAGGAAATGCATGGGCTGCTTGCATAGCTTTTCTATTCATGAGGATTGCTATAAATTGTCTCTGACCAACGGAAATAATGGCACTTGGTGATTGGGTTTTAACAACAATAAATGATGTAGATTAGTTCCCTAAATTATGAATAATAAGACGTTTTGATTTATTTGGATCAATAAAGAGCAAAAGATGCTTATTAAAGTATATCAATAACTCAGTGGGGTGAACATGGCAGTGAATTGTCGTTTTTAATATTCTTTTTGCTTTGAAGTAATATGTGATAAAGTAACAGGATTTAAACTTGTATTCAGACTGGCAGTATATTTGCATTCGAGCAATGATGTGACTGATTATTCAGAGGCAGTGAACACTTTTGTCTTTTTTTGACAGTACTCTTGTCTTTGTGAAAGTCATGAAGATTAAATTTGAGACGTTGTACCTCAACAGTTGTACCACTATTGTCATGTTCCTGTTGGGTCTCTTTATACTTGAAGTACATACTGCAGAAATGAGCTCATAAATGTGTTTCTTCAGCTACAAGCTGCTTTTTGTCCCAGTGGTCTTTTTTCTATGTCTTCATTTATTTGCTACTTTTATTTTTGATTCCATTGCTTTATCTTTGTCCCAGAGCCAGGCTTCAAGTCTTAAAGGGGTCATGAATTGAGAAATCTACTTTCCCTTGAGCTTTTGATGGGTATGAAAGGTCATGGTAATATAAGAATATCCTGTAAGTTTCAGAGCTAAAAAATTCCTTGTTAGTCAAAGAAAAGCTTTTATTGACACCAGGCCCAACAAATGATCAATCTCAGAACATGCCACTCCTTGATGTCATCGTATGGTTAAAAACTGCCACAACATAAGATGAACAACGCCTGATTCTGTAGCCCTGCCCACGGACTCGTACCTGACATGACATAGGCCTACAAAGAGCTAAACCGGATCAAACTTCTAAGCAATAAACATACCGCATAAGCGTCATTCGGATTCCAATATTATGAATGCATGGATGAACTTTATTTTTAATGAATATCCAGCTCATGTGGGGAAGACATTGCACATTTGTTCCTTCATTTTACCACGGATTCGTTTGTAAACAAGAGACTGGATTTGCAGACAGGATGAGATTACATGAATGAATGCAGCAACACACTAATGTGAGTAAAAATGTTTTTTGTGATAGTATTGCATTGTTACAGATCGTTTGACATCTATTGTGTGTATGTGTCTAACAGAACATACCTTATCACGCTGTCAAAGGCTGAAGAATCCTTTATTTGAGGTGTTGTTGGTTCATTGTGCTGCGATTCGGGATCAGACTCAGGCATGTATGGGCCAGGGCTTGCAAAGCCCAACGTCCCGGGGCTATGGTGGGCTATCTTAAATAGTGAAATAACATTCCTTTCTTGATGTGCATTGTTTACTCTCTTGACTTGATATTTGAAGGAAAAATAAAATTGCGGAAGCTTTTATCATGCTGTCTGCAACATACTTGGCGTGTGTGTGTGTGTGTGTGATGCACGGTTCACGTTTATATCCACCAATCCGGCAGGCCAAGTAATAAAAAAATAACATTCCAATCAATCGCGGGTGGATGAGAGATAAATCATTGTGTTTGTTTGATAAAGACGTTTTGCGAGCCCTGTGGGCAATTCATTCCTGTTGCCGTTTTCCCACACGCTTTCAAAACAATTCCCACATGTACTGACGAGGGAGCTGAAGCTCATTAAATATACAAATCTTATCCAATCCTAGCCGTGGGTGTTTACTTCCAAGTCTTCAGTGCGGCACACCCATCAAAACCGAGCGTGCAGGAGAGAGCCTCAAAACCAGTGTAGAAAATAGCCTATTACTTATTTATTATGATGTTTTTGAATGTAAAAACCACACAAACGTCATAAGTTGACCTCAGACAACAGTATTAAAAATTATTAAAAAGCCAGTTCATGACACCTTTAAAATATGAAAATCCTTCATAAAATATGAATATTTATATACAATCATCTATACATAAAAGAAGGCCAAAATAACTGGTTAGGGAATGTTTAAAGTCTGGCAGAATAAATGTTTTTAAATGTTTTTATCCCCCAAAGAGGGGATAGGGCATGTCTAAGATAATAGATTTATGTAAATGTATTTTAATTGTGTATATTTAGGGTGCATAAAGTGATAGTTATGAAATTAGCCATAGCAAGAGAAAGAAGAAATTTAAATATGTAATTTCCACCGAAGAAGGCTATAACACATTCCATAATTTGAGATGGCAATGACTTTTGTTTTTTCAGAAAAATAAACGCTCAGAAAAAATAACAAAATGTAATAAATAGACTTAATTGAAATTGTGAGAGTGTATTTTAAGGATGTTTATTTTCCACAAGGTCAAAAGTGTCCATAGTTAAAGTACACCCACGTAAGAAGAGATTGTACAAATCCTCATACGTGTATAAATGTTGGTATCTCTAGTTGAAGAGATGTAATGTGTGTGTGTGTGTGTGTGTGTGTGTGTGTGTGTGTGTGTGTGTGTGTGTGTGTGTGTGTGTGTGTGTGTGTGTGTGTGTGTGTGTGTGTGTGTGAGAGAGATCTCTTGCTGAGATCTGAACTTCACACTACTCTTACTATTTCCTCCATTGAAAGATATAGGAAGAGTAGTATACTAGTATGCGGTTCCGAATTCAGCAATTTTCTCTGTGTCAGGAGTGAATTTGGTGGTTAGTACAGAATCTCTACACTGTCATTTAACACTAAATAAGATCTTCAGAGTACCAATGAAGAGAGCATTATCGACTCCTAAAACTGCCTTTCTCTGACCATCTTCATAACTATTTAAACACTGAATGATCTTATCTCTCCTAAGTCTGCTGAGACACGGCTTGGTTAAATCATGGCACACTTTTGTTTGAAGGAAACCGTAAAGAAAACACTGTTATCTGCCAAGGCTGTCATAGACTGCTGCAGCCACCCCTTTAGAAAAAGGCTGAGGCCTCAGTCACGGAGAGACGGTTGGTGTGATCACACTGATAAGAGGAAGTCATTTTCGAACTACTTAGTGTTTTTGACAATCACCAAATAGCAAAGTAAGGTAAGGTCATCCAAGGTTTACAGAATCAGGCAAACTATTAAATACTCAAAGTAGCCATTGTCTAGATAACATCATTAGTCATTATCCCTCGTCCTATTTAATTAAATGTTTTTTACTAATGGATTGATTCAAGTAGACCGTAAAACCTCCATGTTTCCACAACTGGACATTTTTGAATACACAATCTGCAATAAATATCACATTTCTGACAAGAAAATATGTTTGGATTTGAGAAATTATTTGAAACCATGTTAAATATGCAAATGGTATTTCACACTTTATGGGATTTCGTTTGAGGTTGATTGAATCTATTGATCAAAGTGTATGCTATATCTAATCTAATCCATAATTTAATGCTTTGTTTTTCCAAAAAAGAGAGATGTATACCCTCGAGGCAGCTTTACTTGTAGAATTACTTTCTATATCAAAACTCAGTCACCATCTCAAACAATTTTCCAAATAACGGTCCCTTAGTCTTTATAAAACACAACTCAGATGTCTTACTGATTACCTAAAGTAGCCTGACCCCATAGAGTGGTACACAAATGTGAATGTCCATATTCAAGTGTTTGCATAAAATGAGCTTTAAAATGTTAATTCACCCAAAAATGAAAATTCTGTCATGAATTACTCACCCTCATGTCGTTCCAAACCCGTAAGACCTTCGTTCAGCTTCACAACACAAATGAAGATATTTTTGATGAAATCAGAGAGCTCTCTGACCCCTCCATAGACAGCAATTTAATTAACATTTTCAAGGCCCAGAAAGGTTGGAAAGACATCGTTAAAATCGTCAATGTGACTCCAGTGGTTCAACCTTAATGTTATGAAGTGACGAGAATACTTTTTGTGTGCAAAAACAAACAAAAATAACGACTTTATTCAACAATTTCTTCTAGCCTGTGTCAGACTCTTAAACTGTTGATGTAACGTAAACAGTGCAGCACTTCCAGAACGCCGGCTTACCATTGGCCGATGCTGTTCACGTGAGTCGTATTTTGTTTGTTTTGTTTTTTTAGCACAAAAAGTATTCCCGTTGCTTCATAAAATTAAGATTTAACCACTGGAGTCACATTGACGATTTTAACGATGTCTTTCCTACCTTTCTGGGCTTTGAAAGTGTTCATTAAATTGCTGCCTATGGAGGGGTCAGAGAGCTCTCGGATTTCATCAAAAATATCTTCATTTGTGTTCCGAAGATGAACGAAGGTCTTACGGGTTTGGAACGACATGAGGGTGAGTAATTAATGACAGAATTTTCCTTTTTGGGTAAACTAACCCTTTAAATGGCTCGCCCTTTTAAGGCTGATTTAGTTCATGTGTACTGTACATACAGTGATGTGTAACCTAAATATGATTTTCAATTACTATGTACAATAGGCATTGGTATTTTACATTTTGTGCTGTCAGTCAAATCCTCTGCACACTCTGGCTCAGAGGATCATACAACTCACGGTTTCAAAAAAAAAGACCTGACCAGTTCATTTAGTTGTTCACAAGAATAATAGTTGACTCTAGAACAGCTGCATTTGGAAGCACCCAATTTGAAAATTAATCAAATCAACAAATTCAACAGATTCATCAAGAAACACTGGTTAAAAAGAATGATTAGCTAACGAATTTGGTCTCTCTGAATGTGTCTGTTTCTTTTGTTTGAAATAATGAGAAATTATTTGGTTTTTAAATGAAAATATAAAATGTTTAAAATGAGTAAAATTCAGATATACTTGAAAATGCATTGTTATTGGGCAGTATAAATAGTAAAAAACTTTTACTTCTGCATAGTACAAAACGGAAGAAATAGAAAAACTTTCAAATTAATCAGCACAGGCAGACTGTTATGCATCTCTACAGGGAAGGATTTGACTGACAGTACTTGCTAGATAATTATTGGGGGATTTGAAAGTAACCTTGTTTCAGATAACAAATTACTGCAGTGCAGGAACCAGTGGAACTAGTACAAGCAGTTTATTTTGAAACCCTTTGAGCTTCCAACTACCTGCCAGTTATAGATGTATTTAAAGCATCTCATTATTATTCAACCAAGGACAGATCTGGGCTATGTGTCAGTCATGTCATGTAAACCATATACATATAAATTCATGTTGCTGGAAAAGCTTTCCTTAACATAGACAACAAAACCTGTGGGAATGGAGTTTAGGTGGGTAGCTTAAGCTCAGTCTAAAGTAAACCATGCAGCTGTGAAGCGTGACAAAACCAGCTGTTGCACTGCTTGTAGAATTATTAGGCTGTGCTGCATTTTGTACAGACAAACTGCACATTTATCTCAGCATGGCTTTTTACTCTATACATTTCAGGAGCGTTTGAACTCAGCCCTAATGGGAGCTATCCTGAATTTCAGCAATATACAATGCACTTCAGAGTCTCTAGAGTCTTTTACTACACACTGCGTCAGCACATTTGATAGGGTATTAAAGCTCTTCATAAAGCAGTGTCTCTAGAGAGAAAGTTTCTATGAAGTAGTCTTTCGCTACACACTAAATCACCAAGTGGCACATTCAATGAGGCCTTATTTATATCATCAATGACTAGATTAGACAAGACCTATCAAGCATATTAACAGAGTCAAGTCAGTCCCATTTTATGATTTTAGTTGTCTCACTTTCAGGATTGAGGCAATAAACCACCATTAATGCTAGAGTCTAGATGGTAATGTGTTGAGTGGAGTCTTCTGTAAAAGACCCCTGAGAGAAAGAACACAGAGAGTCCATTTCCTAAGAGAAAATAAATTTATGAACTTCGCCTGCAAGCACTGACTTCAGTTATTTGCCTTGACAGTTATTTTACACTGTTGCAGCTTTCTGGTCCTCTGAGATATCAATCATTTATCTACTGTAGCATCAAGGGGACAAAATGTTTGCTGTTAACTGTGTGTCTTGAGGAAATGTCAAGAATAAAAAATAACTGTAATTTTCTTTCAACTACTGGTTTCAAAAGGATCCCTTTTTAATTACTTGTATATGATTATGAATTAGGCATATCTTCTCTTGTCAGAAACTTGCTAGCGGTATGGGATTAGTGTTTGCACATTTGGATATTTTGGCTAAAGCTTAATGTTTGCTAAGGAATTCTTTGGAGTAGCTAACCTACTGAGCTGCCTCACTGCCTATAGTGCCTGCATACGCATAATCTTAACAGTCTTAGTAAGTGGCAGACTTGGAACACTCTACATAGGCAGTAAGTTTACATGCCACACAAATTCTGCAAAGGAGACTCAACTGACAATTCATTTAAATAGAGTTTCATTTTAGCATGTTGCTACATTAACAGTGCATTCTGAGTTACAAAAAGCTTCCACATCTTCATAAAACTCTTAATTACAATTTCAACTCAGACTTTTTGGAGAACTCCCACTTATACCACCTGACCGCTAATACATAAACAGTCAAAATGGCAGTGACATCAGCAGTAGAATGTAGTTTTGTCATGACAACTCTCGGAGAGTTTGGCATGGTAATGAATATGACATTGTTAATGTGTTTGGTCTTGGCATAATAGATTTGCTAAGCTGTTGCTGCTGTTGGTTGTTGCTGCTGCTGCTGCAAAGTACAGAATTTGTCACTGCCAATCCACATGACATGCTGCTGTGAGCAAATAATGGTGCGTTCACACCAGACGCAAATGAAGCGTTAAGTGATTTACATGTAAGTCAATGCAAAGACGCAAATAGACATTCTGCG
>CM031962.1:22904553-23169553 GCA_018749465.1 Paracanthobrama guichenoti | reverse complement strand
GGTATTTATGATTAGAATAATGGATATGCTGGATAACAGCTTTCAAACATATATATCCAGAATTTAACAAATCTTTTTTTTTCTAAAACTTTTAATCCTACTACACATTGGACTTCTGGGAGCTCTTATTACTCCCAGTACTCTGTGCTTTGCCTTGAAAGGTGTAAATTGATCTGTTGCCTTCAGGATTTGAGGCGAGAGTGATTGAAAGTACTGCAGATGAGTCACTTTCCAGATATAGCCGAGCAGCCTGTTCTTTGAATCTTTCTCAGATGGAAAGATGTCATTCTGAGGCAAACAATTTAGACAGAACCAAAATGCTGTGTCCATTCATTTTCTTAAAATCAGGTGAAATAAGGTGATTAACTTTGTGATTGGCTCGGCACACTACTTTGTGGACTGTCAGTATTTCAACACATTCACCTTGAGGAAAGACAATTTTGCATTTTAATTAACTCATTTTGCATTTCCTAATGTATAGAATTGAGAAAGAGAAAAAATGCACATCAATGCAACGAGGATCAACAATAGATGTTTACAATATATTACTTAAGTACAGAAGAAAAACGGATGTGAACTGAATTAATAGAATAGCTTCCATTAGTTGTTAGTGTTGTGTATTATTGCAAACAAGAGTGTAAAATTTAAAAGGGAATGAATTTCCTTGATGGAATCGGTCATGCTTGACATGATGTTGCAACTCAATTTAGTCAATTTAGTTGCAAGAAAACTAAATAGATTTTTTTTTTTTTTTTTTTTTTTTTTTTTTTTTTGGTGGGTGGGTGTGGGTGGGTGGGTCAATTCTCATATATTCAGCTCTCACAGATGGTGGATAACTGATGGTACATTGGGATGGGTTGTGCAGCCGTTATCGGCTCTGTCCTGTAGAAGCAGCAGGTTCCAGAGAGGAATGCTGCCAAAAATATTTCCTTTTCTCCACTTATCGCATTCAAACTACCTGTCACGTTCGGATGACTGCTAATGCTAAATTGCTTACAATTTTTACTGATAAGAAGCATGTGTGATATGAAAAAGACCCAGTGTGACTCCCCAGGGTGATTTGATGATTCCTGAATGAATGCTAATGAATTTTCTTTACTTTATGGGTTTAGAATAAAAAATTCCAAGCCTAGACTTAACACTATGTATTTTGCAATATCCACTTATGCTTATATACACTATTAGAATTAAGCTGCAATCATACAGTATATATATCTTAATATTGCATTGATATGTTTTATCAATATGTTTTTTAGTTTTTTTCATTCATCAAACTGCAATTATGATATCAATGCAATTTTAAACTCTGCATCCCAGGGGGCCACAAGGAGAAAAGCTTTTATTGACAGCTGGCTCAACAAACGCTTGATCTTCAAATGTTCTTGCCTGTGACATCAGAGTGTGGTTAACTTAACTTAACTGTTTGTTCCTTCATTTTACTGTGGATTCATTTGTAAACGAGACTGGATTTGCAGACAGGATGAGATTACATGAATGAATGAAGCAACACACTTATGCGAGTAAAAATTGTTACAGATCGTTTGCTATCTATTGATTATGTGTACGTGTCTAACTGAACATAACTTACCATGCTGTCACAGGCTGGAGAATCCTTTATTTGAGGTGTTGTTGGTTCATTGCCCTGCGATTCGTGATCAGACTCGGACATGTATGGGCCAGGGCTTGCAAAGCCCAATGTCCCGGGGTTATGTGTTTTCCAGACGGGCTACCAAAACGTATCACCGGCCTGTTGACGGGCTCTCTTAAATAGTGAAATAACATTCCTCTCCTTTTGACTGAAAACTACAATTGCGGAAGTTCTGAACATGCTGATATGTCATGCTCTATGTGTGTGTGTGTGTGTGTGTGTGTGTGTGTGTGTGTGTGTGTGTGTGTGTGTGTGTGTGTGTGTGTGTGTGTGTGTGTGTGTGTGTGTGTGTGTGTGATGCGTCACCGCTTTGGGAACGAGAATACCCACGTCCCCATAGGAGCCAGATGTCCACCCTTGTAACATTGTCTATGGAACGAGCACCCATGCCCCCTGAGTAGTGTTGAGGTTAAGTTCATAAACCTACGAATGTATGCGAGGACCACCCCGCCGCATCACAGACAGGCTGCCATACTTCTCGTAGAGTGGGCCCGTACAGCCAAAGGTGAAGGCTGACCGGCCGCCTCATAAGCAAGTGAGCAAGTGAGCCTCAACCACCCACTTGCTCATTCTCTGCTTGGATGCTGGGCCCACTCTCGAGGGCAGCCCGAAACACACAAACAGCTGTTCAGTTCTTATCCACAGGGCAGCTCTGTGGACATAAGCATCTAATGCCTGATCTGGGCAAAGCAGATTAAGTTTTTGACATCTGAAAAGGAGGACAAAAGGCAGTACAAATGGTCTTACAGTATTAGTAGGAACCTTAGGAATATAGCCTTGCCTAGGGTGAAGGAAGGCCTTAACCATACTGGGTGCAAATTCCAAGCACGAGGGTGCCACTGACAGTGCTTGAATATCCCGTTTTCTCTTTAGGGAAGATATAGCAAGCAGAAGGATTGTCTTTAGCATGAGAAACTTCTCAGGAACCTCTTCAATCGGCTCAAAGGGAGCCTCAGAAAGGCCCTGTAATACAATGGCCAGGTCCCATGCTGGCACCCTTGTGCGAACCACGTGTCTTAGCCTCAAAGTGCCACGAGGGAAACAAATAATTAGCGGGTGTAAGGATACACCACCCAAAGGTGTGTGGTAAGCTGCTATGGCCACCACATACACATTTATTGTGGAGGGGGCTAATCCTGCTGAGAATCTTTCCTGCAGGAAGTCCTGCACCCACCGGGCAGTTAACTGGGTCCCACTGGTAATTTCCGCACCATGAAGGGAAAGATTTCCCCTTCAGGGCATAAAGTTTCCTCGTGGATGGAGCTCTGGAGTGGAGGATGGTCTCAACAACCTCAGTTGAGAGACTTGAACTTATGAGCTGGGCCCCCTAAGAGGCCAAGCCCACAGTTTCCACCATGCTGGGTGGGGGTGAAGCTTCGACCCACTTGTCTGAGAAAGCGAGTCCCTCCTAATTGGAATCTCCAGTGGAGAGCCATCTAGGAGAGACACCATGTCCGAGAACCATACTCGAGCCAGCCAGAACAAGGCTACTAATAACAGATGAGCCCCGTCCCGGCAAACTCTCTACAGCTGAGCAATTGGGGAAGGGTGTAAAAGGGTAGCCTCGGCCACTCCTGTACCATGGTGTCCAGTCCCAGAGGAGCTGGATAACCACAGGAGCTCCACCACCTTGGTGTGGAGTCTCCATTCCCTGGGCCTCGGCCCCTGCCTCGACAGGATGTCTGCTTCCTGGTTAGGTACCCTGGGATGAAACTGCCCTGATGGAAACAGTTTCCCTTGGGCTCAACACAACCGATGTGTTGTCGTTATCTTGAACGAACAAGCACACGGTGGCCCCTGAAGTCTGGCAGGAAGTGCTTCAGAGCTGAAACACCGCCATCATTTCTAGGTGATTATGTGCCATTAGAGCTGATGGACCTGCCACAGACCCTGAGTCGAGCGGCCACTCATGATTGCTCCTCAGCCCGCGAGGGAAGACTTTGTCAAAACACGATGAACATGAGTCCCCAACACCGGCCTTTGGGACATACACCAAGGATCTTTCCACATGACTTTGTGGAAAGGCATCGCCGCGTGACTTCGATCATGTGGAGCGGGTATCCCCTCTGGGAAAACCTCTTGGTTCTGAGCCCCCACTGCTACTGTCTTATGCTCAGCAGGCCAAAAGGTATCCCATTGGACGCAGCTGCCATAAGACCCAACAGTTTCTGAAACTGTTTGACAGTGAGTGGCTGGCCTAGCTTTGGGTCCTTTACTGCTGAGAGAATCGATGCAATATGTACAGGCAACAGATGAGCCCGCATTGCCACCAAATCCCATACCACGCCCAGATAAGTGGTTCTCTGTACTGGAGAAAGCACACTTTTCTTTGTGTTCAGCCTCCACCCCAAGTTTTCCATATGAGCAAGCACAACATCTCAGTGTTGAACCTCCATATGCTCTGTTACTGAGCAAAAGATCAACCAGTCATTGATATAAATGAGTATGCGGGTGCCCTGCAGGCGCGTCGGCACTACTGCAGCCCCCACACACTCTGTGAAAGCGGGGTGACAAAACTAGATTGAAGGGAAGTAACTAATATTGGTACACTTCTCCCCCGAAAGTGGACCTCAGGGACTGCCTGTGTTATAGAAGGATGACCTCAATCCTTCTTTTGCACACTGAAGTAATGGCTGTAAAACCCTGACTCCCTGCTGGGAGGAGGAACCCCTTTTTATAGCATCCTTTCTCAGAAAAGTCTCTACTTCCTGTGTCAAAACCAGAGCCTGCTTCTGCAGGACCCACCAAGACATAATTGGCAGATGTTTCCACCAAAAACTCTCTAATGGTACCAGTCCCTCAAGACTGGCCTCTGGTATACTGCGAACAGCAAGCACAGGGCCCCTTGACTGTTCTAAAAGGCCTCCTCGGAAGGGAGCGAGCCAACCTCGGGTGACTCATGAGGACCATCTATGCCCAGCATTGCGGCAGGGTTGGCAGAGCGGTCCCCTGAGGGCACCGAAAGGAGATGGGCACTGTATAATGAGATGGACACTGCTTTCCTATGGAGGGGACTACCCTCAGAAGCCTGACATTGATGGCATCAGGACTTTTTCTTTGACGAAGCCCTCTTCGTGACAGTAACAGTCCTCAGATCCGCCTTGCCTTTAGAGGACTTCGCTGTTCTTCCACATTTTGGAATTAGAAAGGGCACGAAGCACTCAGTGCATGCCCTTACCATAAACATGGATTTTAGAAATTGTATTTCACATAGGCATCTACATTTTTCCAAGCCAATAAGATATATGATTTAATTTCTCAAAATTAAATACATTCAAAACCAATCAGACAGACTGAATATTCAAATTAGAATCTAAAATGCAAAAAGAATCATGACATGAACATAAAGAGAGAAAGGGAATTAAACCCCGTGAGCTCAGATCCCTCCACTTATAAATAAATTGTGGATACATAATCTACGTGTTGCCTCGCAAACGCGTGATCCAAGCCACTAGATTCTATAGTAGACAATCTACGTGCTGCCTCAACAAACATCCGAGCCACTAGAATCTTTATAGCAGACTGCAATCTATGCGCTGCCTCGGCAAACGCGCAATCTGCCACTGAGCTTTTCTTACACATTTGGGAAATTTATGAATGAACAATGTCAGCCCAACTAGAGCTGACGCACATACATATGATTACTGCCTCTGCGCGTCACTCGGGGCAGAAGAATCTGCAAAGCGTGCTTCCAGTCCTGAGATGAAACACTGGACCTGGCAGGTGAAGGCAGAGAAAGGGCGATGCCCGTCTCTAACCCCTCTGCCGGATTCATTCGCGATCCCCATGACTGAAGCCGCCGCTCTGCCTCGGCAGAAGCAGGACCAAGCTGCTGGGAACGCGAGCTGAAGCGCTCTCCTCGAAGAGCACTCGGCGGGAGGGCAGCATTATCGTGGGCAGATGCTCACAGTGCTCACAACCAGCTCCCTCGAGAGCTGCCTGAGCATACAGCGCTCCCATACAAACAACACACATAGAGTGGGTATCCCCACCCGCGATGTAGCTTGTGTAACGGAGGCCAGCCAGTAGTTGCTGTGCTAGTAAACTTCACTCCTCTGATCTCAAGAGATGCTTTGGCGACTGATGCTAGAGGTTGCAGCCTTTAGCTTCCTTGTTAGAGCGTCCGACTCTCATGCCGGCGGACCCGAGTTCAAACAGGAGGGGTTATACTTGGGCAGGGATGAACTCACCTTATGAACTGTTGTTCGCACGTTCCATTTAACTTAAATGTGTATGCCACTCGTGTCAGTATAATTTTGTGTGTGTGTGTGTGTGTGTGTGTGTGTTTGTGGTGAAAATTCTTGTTTAGTATTCTTTCACTAAGACAATGATACATAGAGTGCTTGCTGAAGGCACAGAAGCTGACTGTGTTTGATGCAGGTGTGCTTTATAATTTCCTGGTGCATGACGTCACCCGCCCATGACGTTCCGTCACTCCACTGGACTGATTTCATAGGTGCTTCACGATGCAATCACGCAGAGGCGTTCCCAAAGCGGTGACACAGAATGCATGAAATAACATGAAATGACATTTTTAAACAACATAATTGTGTTTATACTATCATCCTTACTAGATCTTTCTGTTTAAATTGCTTTATTTTAGGAAGGGAGTTTGTCATAGTGAAATCATGATTTCATAAGAGTAAAATATTGTCACAAATCCTTCCTTGAGATTCTCACACATTTCTGAGTGACTTTCACTTCAGTGTTGCACTTCAATTAATTTGACACCACCATCAGTCTTCACCAACCCACAATTAACGTGTGTCATTTGGAGCTTTTGAGTTACATTTCACATAAAGATGAAAAGGAGTTGAGCCAAGTCTCAAGTCGATGAGCAAATGAGTAATGACCATATGCTATATAAATAATGTTCATGGAGTGAATGGCTGTCATAGTTTATTTGTGAAATTTCTTCTGAAGCTATCTGAACTCTTTAACAACAAATAAACATCAACATTTTGGTGCCAGCTAACAGTAATTATTTGATAAAATAGGTTGACAGGGTAATTTGCACAGGATTTGGCACATCAACAACAAACTCAAGTGTTTGTTTGAACCAAGGCTCGAAAACATGTCTGCGGTGACATTTCTGCAAAATTATATTATGTTGCTTTTTATATAAATTTTGTGGCACATTCAAAGTGGAAATGTCCAGTGAATGTCAATGTTTCCCAAAACAGAAGACCATGAATGGCATAACATTTACTTATGTTGGTAGCTGTATGCATCGTGGCAGTATACGGTAATGAAATGTCCAGTGAGTTGCACAACAATTTTAATGCCCTGTTGCGTTTGAAAATAATGTACCCTCTACTCTAAAGCCTGGTTTATACTCAGTCCGTCCGCACGAGCGCGAAGGTGCGCACGGCAAAAATTACATGTCATCGTGGAGTGGGCGGTAGTGCGAGTTGAGAAATGCATTTACTGAAGCAACCATGCCATACAAGTCTTGGATGTCTTTTATCAAGTGTCATGACTCATGTTTGATGGGACTTTTACCTACACTGTAACAACTTGCTGTAGTTTTTACAGCTAAATTCTACAGAATATAACTGTTTAAACATTTTACAAGATGTAGCTGTAGTTCACAATGCATTATGGGTCAAACTACATTTTACAGTTATTAACAGTATATTTCCATGTCAACTGTAATTAATTTACAAGAATGAGGTGTTGTTACTGTAGCTTATGCGTTTTCACAATAACTTATTGTGGTGTGGCATTATGGGATTGTGCGGGCTTCATTCAAATTTGAAATCCAGTTGACTGGAGCAGCGCAAGAACGATTGAAGATCAGAGACATTATTCTGGTAAGTTCTTTAGAAATATACTATTTTATATTTATTTAATTTAGTGTATAAGCGATATCATGTCACAATAGCATGTTTTAAGAGCTTAACAGAGTTTAACAAAATGTTTTAATGCCTTGCTGCCAGTTTTAATAAATATTTACTTGCAACACCTTGACTTGGCTTTTATTTATTTGTAAATATATGCATGTAGTGTTCATCCTAATGCATTTAAATCAGTATATTACAGTTTACTGGTAAAATTATTATTTTCAGCATTTTCAATGTTAAAGGTGTCATGAACTGGCTTTTTTTAAAAAAAAATATACTGTTGTCTGAGGTCAACTAATGACGTTTGTGTGGTTTTTACATTCAAAAACATCATGAATAAGTAATAGGTTATTTTCTACACTGGTTTTGAGGCTCTCTCCTGAACGTTCAGTTTTGATGGGCGTGCCACACTGTCGACTTGGAAGTAAACGCCCACGGCTAGGATTGGATAAGATTTGCATATTTAATGAGCTTCTGCTCCCCTGTCAGTTCACATGAGGGAGGGATTATTTTGAAAGTGGCAACCGGAATGATTCTCTCACAGGGCTCGCAAAACGTCTTTATCAAACAAACACAATGATTTATCTCTCATCCACCCGCGATTGATTGGAATATAATTTTTTTTATTACTTGGCCCGCCCGATCGGTGGATATAAACGCAACCGTGCACACACACGCATGCACGCGCCCTTCAAATATCAAGTCAAGAGAGTGAACAACGCAGATCAAGAAAGGAATATTGGTTTCACTTTATTTTGATGGCTCTTTAACATATTCTGTTGACTATAAGTAGCATTGCACCTACATGTCCACTAAGTATCATTAGAGTGTTAGTAGAGTTTTAGTAGACTGGTAGGGTTAGGGTTAGAATAAGTTGACATGTAGTTGCAAAGTTACTTATAGTCAGTAGAATGTCTGTTGGAGGACCATTAGAATAAAGAGTTAGCAGATATTAAGCAGACAGTCTACTAATACTCTAATGAGAGTTAGTTGACATGTAGATGCAACATTACTTATAGTCAACAGAATGTTGCATGTTATGCAAAATAAAGTGTTACCGGAATATTATTTCACTATTTAAGATTCACTGGCCTGCCGACAGGCTTACGTTTTGGTAGCCCATCTAGAAAACACATAGCCTATGTTCTGTTAGACACGTACACAATCAAAACGATCTGTAACAATGCAATACTATCACATATAAAAAAACATGTTTTACTCCCATACGTGTGTTGCACCATTCCTGTCGGATCCAATATAGAAGTCACAGCATTGTGTTTTAATCTCAATATGTCTGCAAATCCAGTCTCAACCTGTGTTTTATTTACAAACGATTCTGCAGTGAAATGAAGCAAACAAACGTCCACTCATTCCTAATATTAAAATCCAAAGGAAGCTTCTGCAGCGACTGTGTTCTTCCACAAACAGGCACAGCACAATATCTTGCTATCTTGCATGTTTATTGCTCGGTAGCGTGATCCGTTTAGCTCCACGAATCGGTGGGCGGGGCTACAGAAGCAGGCATATATATTTATCTGAGGTGGCGTTTCCCCGTTCTATTACGTCATTGATCAATATATATTTGAGAGCTCTCGTTTTCTCGGCCTGGTGTCAATAAAAGCTTTTCTTTGACTAACAAGGACGTTTTCAGCTCTGAAATTTACAGGATATTCTTATATCACGATGAACTTTTATATATCAAAGGCTCAAGGGAGATTTCTCAGTTCATCACCCCTTTAAACTATTACAACAGCATCTTGGATTTTGGGGGTATTTACAGGATTTTATTGGCAACTTCAGTTGCCAGGTAAATGCTGTACTTAGTGAAATTACAACATATTGCTGTAAAATAAACTGCAAGTTTAATTCAATATTACTGTAAAAAAAAAACTACAAATCACTGTATTTCACATACAAGAATTAACTCTAAATTGCTTTGCAATTTTAATCACTTTTACAGCAATTAACATTGCTGTAAAAATTTTACAGGATTTTATTGTCAACTTATTACATCAGAAAAGCCATACATATGGAGCTGATTACAAGTTTACAAATCATGCACTGTGGTAAAATAATTTGAGGTCATAACATAGTATTATGCAAAGAGCTGCCAGGGAAAAAAAAGCCTGTATTAATTGATAAACTGCCCTGTAATCAAAATGTGTGGGAAAAGCAACAAGAAGTGAATTCTATGTAAAGGTACGTTTGCAAAAATGTAGGTAAAGGCATGTTTTTTCAATGAGCCTATGCTGCAACTAACAGGTAACTTGCATTGATTTAAATCCTACTTTGCCCATATTAAAAAAAAAAAAAGCTTATTACAAAATGGGTTGTGCTGTTTCATCAGCAATGGAATCATATGTTTGGGGTCCTTGACATCAACAATTTTGAAAACCCTTCATTAAAGTATAAAAACTGTGCAGCATTAGCTGTAAATCATTAATGTGTATGTTTGGTTGATTTATTTGTGCTGTTGTTAGCCTGAAGCTGGATCATACACCCTAGCTGTCTCTGTTAGAGCTGATCATGCCAGGGACCCTAGCACCACAGTCATACCTGATGTACATTTTACAGATTTTTGTAATGATGTATCATCCGGCATCTGACAGCTTCTCTCAACCCACCCCCACACTACCGACACTATCCTGCCCTCTGAATCACAGGTATCTGAATCCAGAGTCCTAGACAAGAAACATACCAGAGCTCTTATTTCTTAAGAGACAGTAGGGAGACAAACTGGGAGAGAGACTTATGTGTTTGTACTATAGGATGTGTGTGGTGTGTATTAATGCTTTGGCATGGCAAAGCCCTGTTTATTATGTTAATAAAGTTCTTTGAATTATGAGTCGAGAGAGAGAGAACGAGACAAAGGAGCATAGAGAGCGTATAAGCTATGTATAATATTGTTTTTATTTGTGTGCACAAGAGAATGCTTTAGTAATACTATCACCAATCTTGGACACATTTTTTGCAGTTTCAGGAAATTACCTTGCTAATGACTAGTAGACTGTCTCATTCCAGTGTGACGATAAAGAGCCCACGGTTGTCGTTCGTCACACTAGAGCTTGTTTTTCTGATAAGGAACCTGCCTGCACCACGAAAAATATATAGTAAAAGGGATTTTCACATATTTTCACTTGTCTACCGTAAAGCATGATGGAGGAATATAGTAAATAATTAATTATTTGGCTTGCAAAACTATGAAATCTTAATACAAGGTTGGGTACAGACAAACAACAGGAAGTGCTAATGGTTTTGAGCCAATGGCATACGTCTTTGGATGCGCTCTCGAGTTGAAACAATCCTTCGGGAGAGAGAATGGCACAGACAGCTCTGAGTGACTTTCAACTGTGTCACATTTCAAAACATTTCCATCAGTCTTCTCCAACCCGCTATTAATGTGTGTCATTATTCTCTGGAGTTCCTGCTGTTTTCTGTTCCATCCTGTCCTGTCTCCTGAGCTTTGAGTCAAGATTCACATCAAGATGAAAAGAGTTGAGCCAAGTCTGAAGTTGTTTAAAACGAGGAAATGAGTAATGACCATATGCTATATAAGTGAATAATGTTTAAATATGCATGGGGTGAATGATGGTTTAGTTGCAAATTTTCTTGCTTCTGGCTAGCACAGCATTGTAACAACATGTAAATATTAATGTTTGGTGCCAACTAACAGTTGATAATTAGTTGATAAAAATTAGTGGCAGGCATTTGCAGGATTGACTGATTTTGAACTGGGAATATCTTACATATCATTTTAACTAAGCCAACTTATTGGATAAAATTCCAGCCGATGAAACCCAAGGTTTTCTCAGCAGAACATTGCCCAAAGCATCACTGCCTCCTCTGGCTTGCCTTCTTCCCATAGTGCATCCTGGTGCCATGTGTTCCCCAGGTAAGTGACGCACACGCACTCGGCCATCCACGTGATGTAAAAGAAAACGTGATTCATCAGACCAGGCCACCTTCTTCCATTGCACCTTGGTCCAGTTCTGAAGCTCACTTTCGGCGGTGGACAGGGGTCAGCATGGGCACCCTGACTGGTCTGCGGCTATGCAGCCCCATACGCAACAAACTGTGATGCACTGTGTATTCTGACACCTTTCTATCAGAACCAGCATTAACTTCTTGAGCAATCTGGGCTACAGTAGCTTGTTTGTTTGATCAGACCACACGGGCCAGCCTTTCCGTGGGGGACCAAATGACCCTGTCGCTGGTTCACCACTGTTCCTTCATGGATCACTTTTGATAGATACTGACCATTGATCATTGATCAATATATATTTGAGAGCTCTCGTTTTCTCGGCCTGGTGTCAATAAAAGCTTTTCTTTGACTAACAAGGACGTTTTCAGCTCTGAAATTTACAGGATATTCTTATATCACGATGAACTTTTATATATCAAAGGCTCAAGGGAGATTTCTCAGTTCATCACCCCTTTAAACTATTACAACAGCATCTTGGATTTTGGGGGTATTTACAGGATTTTATTGGCAACTTCAGTTGCCAGGTAAATGCTGTACTTAGTGAAATTACAACATATTGCTGTAAAATAAACTGCAAGTTTAATTCAATATTACTGTAAAAAAAAAAACTACAAATCACTGTATTTCACATACAAGAATTAACTCTAAATTGCTTTGCAATTTTAATCACTTACAGCAATTAACATTGCTGTAAAATTTTTACAGGATTTTATTGTCAACTTATTACATCAGAAAAGCCATACATATGGAGCTGATTACAAGTTTACAAATCATGCACTGTGGTAAAATAATTTGAGGTCATAACATAGTATTATGCAAAAGAGCTGCCAGGAAAAAAAAGCCTGTATTAATTGATAAACTGCCCTGTAATCAAAATGTGTGGGAAAAGCAACAAGAAGTGAATTCTATGTAAAGGTACGTTTGCAAAAATGTAGGTAAAGGCATGTTTTTCAATGAGCCTATGCTGCAACTAACAGGTAACTTGCATTGATTTAAATCCTACTTTGCCCATAAAAAAAAAAAAAAAAAGCTTATTACAAAATGGGTTGTGCTGTTTCATCAGCAATGGAATCATATGTTTGGGGTCCTTGACATCAACAATTTTGAAAACCCTTCATTAAAGTATAAAAACTGTGCAGCATTAGCTGTAAATCATTAATGTGTATGTTTGGTTGATTTATTTGTGCTGTTGTTAGCCTGAAGCTGGATCATACACCCTAGCTGTCTCTGTTAGAGCTGATCATGCCAGGGACCCTAGCACCACAGTCATACCTGATGTACATTTTACAGATTTTTGTAATGATGTATCATCCGGCATCTGACAGCTTCTCTCAACCCACCCCCACACTACCGACACTATCCTGCCCTCTGAATCACAGGTATCTGAATCCAGAGTCCTAGACAAGAAACATACCAGAGCTCTTATTTCTTAAGAGACAGTAGGGAGACAAACTGGGAGAGAGACTTATGTGTTTGTACTATAGGATGTGTGTGGTGTGTATTAATGCTTTGGCATGGCAAAGCCCTGTTTATTATGTTAATAAAGTTCTTTGAATTATGAGTCGAGAGAGAGAGAACGAGACAAAGGAGCATAGAGAGCGTATAAGCTATGTATAATATTGTTTTTATTTGTGTGCACAAGAGAATGCTTTAGTAATACTATCACCAATCTTGGACACATTTTTGCAGTTTCAGGAAATTACCTTGCTAATGACTAGTAGACTGTCTCATTCCAGTGTGACGATAAAGAGCCCACGGTTGTCGTTCGTCACACTAGAGCTTGTTTTTCTGATAAGGAACCTGCCTGCACCACGAAAAATATATAGTAAAAAGGGATTTTCACATATTTTCACTTGTCTACCGTAAAGCATGATGGAGGAATATAGTAAATAATTAATTATTTGGCTTGCAAAACTATGAAATCTTAATACAAGGTTGGGTACAGACAAACAACAGGAAGTGCTAATGGTTTTGAGCCAATGGCATACGTCTTTGGATGCGCTCTCGGAGTTGAAACAATCCTTCGGAGAGAGAATGGCACAGACAGCTCTGAGTGACTTTCAACTGTGTCACATTTCAAAACATTTCCATCAGTCTTCTCCAACCCGCTATTAATGTGTGTCATTATTCTCTGGAGTTCCTGCTGTTTTCTGTTCCATCCTGTCCTGTCTCCTGAGCTTTGAGTCAAGATTCACATCAAGATGAAAAAGAGTTGAGCCAAGTCTGAAGTTGTTTAAAACGAGGAAATGAGTAATGACCATATGCTATATAAGTGAATAATGTTTAAATATGCATGGGGTGAATGATGGTTTAGTTGCAAATTTTCTTGCTTCTGGCTAGCACAGCATTGTAACAACATGTAAATATTAATGTTTGGTGCCAACTAACAGTTGATAATTAGTTGATAAAAATTAGTGGCAGGCATTTGCAGGATTGACTGATTTTGAACTGGGAATATCTTACATATCATTTTAACTAAGCCAACTTATTGGATAAAATTCCAGCCGATGAAACCCAAGGTTTTCTCAGCAGAACATTGCCCAAAGCATCACTGCCTCCTCTGGCTTGCCTTCTTCCCATAGTGCATCCTGGTGCCATGTGTTCCCCAGGTAAGTGACGCACACGCACTCGGCCATCCACGTGATGTAAAAGAAAACGTGATTCATCAGACCAGGCCACCTTCTTCCATTGCACCTTGGTCCAGTTCTGAAGCTCACTTTCGGCGGTGGACAGGGGTCAGCATGGGCACCCTGACTGGTCTGCGGCTATGCAGCCCCATACGCAACAAACTGTGATGCACTGTGTATTCTGACACCTTTCTATCAGAACCAGCATTAACTTCTTGAGCAATCTGGGCTACAGTAGCTTGTTTGTTTGATCAGACCACACGGGCCAGCCTTTCCGTGGGGGACCAAATGACCCTGTCGCTGGTTCACCACTGTTCCTTCATGGATCACTTTTGATAGATACTGACCACTGGAGACCGGGAACACCCCACAAGAGCTGCAGTTTTGGAGATGCTCTGACCCAGTCATCTAGCTGGGTCAACTTTGAGGACAAAATGTTCACTTGCTGCCTGATATATCCCACCCACTAACAGGAGCCGTGATGAAAAGATAATCAGTGTTGTTCACGTCACCCATGTCACCTAGGTCATAATGTTATGCCTGATTGGTGTATATATTTAATATTGACAGATACTGTTAAATTAAAAAACAGTGGCCAATAACTAATCCTTTGTTACTTACATGGATTTACAGTAAATCCTACTTTGCCCGTATAAGCCAATTTTTTGTTAAATGCTACTTGTCTCTTTCTACTAGGCTGTTTAATTATAGTTGTGTGGTCTGATAAGCTGTCCTTGATACTGCATGTGGATTGTGGACAAAGCACATGTATGTGGTTGTTGCATAAAAATACTGAAATTGTCTCACAATACAGTCCTGTTAGTAAACCCGTTTGACACGTTTTTTTATGGGCTACTAGCAAACAAAATGTGTTGAAAATAAACAGACATGCAATGATGAGTGCCACTGACATTGTCGATGACATTGACAGTGATTTTGTGGGTGACAGTGACCTTATTGTTGACAATGATGGGGAAAGGAAATAACAGACAGGTAGAGACAAAGATAGATGGAAAGGGGGTGATGTGTGTCTTTTATAGTTCAGATTCTCATTACCAATATGAGCTCACAGCTGTCCGTGCATACTGATGAACAGAGGTGTGCAGTCGCTAATTAATTTCAGCACTGTAAAATGGAGCATTCTAATCCACAAATAATTGCTTTTTTTTCATGCTAATCACTAGGACTGTCCAGGATTGGCGCTACATCTGGTTTTCTGTGCACTGACAAACAGAAAGGAATTTACTTTGTATTCGATGTCTTGTGACACAGGCCAACGCAAGGCCAAGTAACTTCTTCACAGCAGAGGCAGAATAATTGCTTGTTTACAGATAATAAACAACCTCAGTGTTCAACTCTCAGCTTCTCACATATCTACACTGACAGGAACATATTAGCAAGCGAATGTCTTAATTGGTTCACAGAGAAAGCATTCTTTAATTACTGTAGGTTTGACGAAAAAGTCTTTATAGGCATAAATGCCTCCAAAAGTTTAATGAGTCTTTAGTGCATTTATACAAGCTTTTCACTTTTCATTGATTTATTAGAGAACAATGACAGTGCAGATTAAATTTCTGTCTGGGTTCAGTTAAAAACTGCCTCGAGTTATTTTCACAGCAAATTGCCTTTTGAAGTATAAATGACCAACTGTCCATCAAAATGAACCAAGCACGTCAAGGAATTTTTATATAATATTTAGACAACGTATTTTGGAATGGAACTAAAACTTAAACAGAAATGTTGATTTAGACCAGGGGTCCCCTAACTTTTTAATATATTTTGTTTATATATTCATTATATGCAGTGGTAAATGCTTTTGTTCTGTTTTATTTTAATTATTTCTTTGTTGTTGTTTTTCAACAACAAAGTCAGTCAGTATTTAATTGGCTATATTCAATATAATGCAGTAGCATATGGTTTATGGTAAGATATAAAGTGTATAATTATGAACAAAGACATGACTGAGGTACACAGACAACGAGATTATGTTTTCATGGTGAAATTAGAGCAGTCTATTGGTTAAATTGAAATAATGATGATTAACATGAAACTTGTACGCTCACCTAAAGGATTATTAGGAACACCTGTTCAATTTCTCATTAATGCAATTATCTAATCAACCGATCACATGGCAGTTGCTTCAATGCATTTAGGGGTGTGGTCCTGGTCAAGACGATCTCCTGAACTCCAAACTGAATGTCAGAATGGGAAAGAAAGGTGATTTAAGCAATTTTGAGCGTGGCATGGTTGTTGGTGCCAGACGGGCTGGTCTGAATATTTCACAATCTGCTCAGTTACTGGGATTTTCACGCACAACCATTTCTAGGGTTTACAAAGAATGGTGTGAAAAGGGAAAAACATCCAGTATGCGGCAGTCCTGTGGGCGAAAATGCCTTGTTGATGCTAGAAGTCAGAGGAAAATGGGCCGACTGATTCAAGCTGATAGAAGAGCAACTTTGACTGAAATACCACTTGTTACAACCGAGGTATGCAGCAAAGCATTTGTGAAGCCACAACACGCACAACCTTGAGGCTGATGGGCTACACCAGCAGAAGACCCAACCGGGTACCACTCATCTCCACTACAAATAGGAAAAAGAGGCTACAATTTGCACAAGCCAGTTGAAGACTGGAAAAATGTTGCCTGGTCTGATGAGTCTCGATTTCTGTTGAGACATTCAGATGGTAGAGTCAGAATTTGGCATAAACAGAATGAGAACATGGATCCATCATGCCTTGTTACCACTGTGCAGGCTGGTGGTGGTGGTAGTGGTGTAATGGTGTGGGGGATGTTTTCTTGGCACACTTTAGGCTCCTTAGTGCCAATTGGGCATTGTTTAAATGCCACGGCCTACCCGAGCATTGTTTCTGACCATGTCCATCCCTTTATGACCACCATGTACCCATTCTCTGATGGCTACTTCCAGCAGGATAATGCACCATGTCACAAAGCTCGAATCATTTCAAATTGGTTTCTTGAACATGACAGTGAGTTCACTGTACTAAAATGGCCCCCACAGTCACCAGATCTCAACCCAATAGAGCATCTTTGGGATGTGGTGGAAGCAGGAGCTTCATGCCCTGGATGTGCATCCCACAAATCTCCATCAACTGCAAGATGCTATCCTATCAATATGGGCCAACATTTCTAAAGAATGCTTTCAGCACCTTGTTGAATCAATGCCACATAGAATTAAGGCAGTTCTGAAGGCGAAAGGGGGTCAAACACAGTATTAGTATGGTGTTCCTAATAATCCTTTAGGTGAGTGTAGTTCAGTATGTGTGTCATGTGTTGATTCTGTTGCTGCTCTGATAGATTCGGTCAGGTCATTCTGTGATTCAATTCAGTAAACACTCGTGTTTTGAGTGATTCGTTATAATCAATAGCTGTTCATAAGAGTCATTTGTTCAGACACAGGTCATGGTGTATTCTTGTTTGAAACACCACTGTGAGAAATATGGTAAATACAGGTTATGTCTACTGACAAAGTTTTTAATTTAATTTAATTTAAGAACTCACCCGCATTCTCACACTCTGCTGGTCTAAACCTTCCTCTTCTTCTTTAACTTGTCTAATTATTTTATTGAATTAATTTAATGCTCCAAATTAAGAAGTCTACCAGAGGAAAATTAAAGTTAAAAGATATTAAATTTCCATTAAGTCTTAAACTGCTTAATTCTCTTTTGCCTTTTGATGCTGAATATGACTGCATGTAACATTCACTAGGTTTTTTTTTTTTTTTTTTTTTTGGAAGTAGATCTTTATTAAAACATTGGGCTAATAAATTAAACATTATTTCTCTCAGCTTTCTCTTTAAACATTCCCCAGTCTGGTTTATTTGGGCATGTGCCATACATTACACAAAAACAAATACAAGTAAATATGAGGAAATGGCTTCCTCTGGGTTTATATTTGCCATCTGTGCTAAACGCTTTCATAATCCTTGACATAGTCAAGGCTTCATAAGCAGGTTGATGCAGTGGCCCTATTACTCAAAGATATTGTTATGGTTGTGCTTACCTCGGACATTGGAGTTGTCTATTTTCATTATGAAATAAATCTAAATCAGTTATACTGTAGATGACATTAATGTAATCAGCACTTCAAACGATGGAATAAATAAAGACAAGCAATGAAACCTTTGTTCATAATGAGATCTGTGCTGGCCTAGTTCAAGGATTTATATTCTAATTAGCCATGCCAGCTTGTATAGTTGCATAGTAAAAATAGGAAAAGCATTAATAAAGTATGAAGTTCAATTCAATTCAGAATTTATTTTGAACTTTTATCCCAAAACATCTGTACCATTGTCCTAAAACTGGAATTGAACTGTGTAAATTTCGTACTTTGTAAGCACATTTGCCCTCTATGAACATGCATCTCATCCTTCAAAGCACTTTAATGGAAATAAATGGAGAGATAACTTTACGCTCCGGCGTAGTAGGACCAGTCACCAGGATAAATGAGATGAGCCTCTAATGGAGTTGAATGAATTAGAGAAGTTCCTCCCTACAGCTCTGCGGGGCTCAGGTCTTAGTGTTCACTGAAGCGTATGCCATTTCTTTCGTCTGCGGGGAAAAACTAAGACATCTGTAATGGTCTAGATGATATTTAAAAGAAAATTTAACGCTGGCCTCAAAATAATCTTGTTATATTTTGTAACATTTATTTTCCCCTGAGATTCATTTGAACTCAAAACAAATCGCCAGAACTTTGAAATATCTTCAAATCAGGATGTGCGGCTAGTGCAGGCTTTTCTATTCTGCCATGAAAAGGTTTTCTTGTTTGGCCTGCTTCAACTTTGTAGTTGTGATATTGATTACAATGTTTTTTTTTTTTTTTTTTTTTTTTTAAGAAACAATGGGCAGAGCATGAAAAACACTATGTATCAATAATGCTGCTTAGAATGATCTTGATAACAACCAAAGGGGTTGAAGATCCATTCAGCTTTTTCTTACAGATGGAAAAGGATATGCACCAGTGCTGAAGCTTATAGCCTTTCAATAGGATGTAGACAACAGCAAAGCACTACTATCTCTTTGTTATTGCAGACTGACAGTCCTTCACATTATTGGCTTAAATGACACCTCTCAGCATTCAGCAACAGAGCCTTGCTCCAATCAATAGACTCACCATGGCAACTGAATATGTTGAAAATACAAGGTTATGAACATGGCCATGTCACACATCCATAGCATTTCAAACACAACATAACATAAACTCCTATCAGATGAATCCTAATGCATACCTTTAAAGGAAGGCACAAATATGCTAACCTGAATCTGTGTGTAATCTCATTCCAAGTGTTCAGTCCAACCCACATAGGGTGTATATGAGCTGTCAAAAAATGTGACAATATTATCTCAGCTGAATGTGTGTTGTGTGAAATAATTAAACATGACACTCTTCCTCTGGCCTTTTTTGATGACATTTTCACAAGTCCAACACAGAAATTAGAAAGACAATAAGAACCTCAGGGAGCTGATGAGGCATAAATGATGTGATTATATTTATGGTTGCGTTTTTAATGGTGATGATTCATCTTGAGATGTCTCTTTTAGGATATACATTTAATATAAATAGTAAACATAAGGAACAACATTGTCTCACCAGCATACAAAACTATGGGGTCATCTTGACTCTGCTCCTCAATGTGTTCATGTTTGTCTTTGTCTTCTATTTTCCTGACATACACTAAACTCTGCATTGAGTAGAATAATGAGTATCTAGAGTCAAACGTGTCACACATGAGAAACGTGCTACAACAACAAGAACTTGTATTTGACCTTGTTATTTTAACTTGTGACTTCAACATGTGAAGTGGTGCACTGTCAGGGTTATGTTTCACAAGTTCACACTTACATCAAATTAAAGATTATGCGTATTTGGCATGCTGTCATTTGGAGGGCTCCGGGCTTGGAATTTTTTTTAATAAAAGATCACTTAGTTTCATTGGCTGCATCCAAAATTGCAGACTTCCCTACTACATGGAAGGTGAAAATCAGTATTTCACAAAAGAAGCATGTCCGAATTCACAGTACTCGTAAAAGAGCAGGCAAAAAGTACCCGGATGATCTACTTCTTCCGACGAGCTTCTGAAGTGTGCATTCGACGGACACTTTACTATCCCATGAGGTTATGAGAGAGGATTTATGAATGGCAGTGATGTGATGTAATTGACGCTGATAGGTCACATGATAATGACAACATGGTGAATGTGCGTCCAGATTACATTCATACTATACACACTCATACAATATAGAATTTACTTTATTAGCGGTCGTGAAGTAATTACTTATTCAAGAGAGTTTGCTAATTTGGCCGCAGCCATTGTATTTGAGTTTCAGTTTAACTGATACCGTTTTGCCTGTTTGCCTGGTCGTTATTAGCTTCCATAGTTACTCATTAGTTCCTCACCTGTTCTTAGTTCTGTTGATTGCTCTGTGTTGTCAAAAGTGCAGACTTCGGTACCAAGTCGTACTGAAATGTTTAAAATGTGACAATACCATCATTTCCCTCTAGCATTTTGAGCACTTTTGAACGGATTCTTAAATGCCTCTAACTGGCCGTTGTGTTCACGCACTCATAATATATGTCTGTAATTGGCTACAATGATCAACGCTTCAAAAACATGTTGAAAACAGACATCTTTGACACTCTTCACCAAGTGCTAACACAGATACACACAGGAGTGTTTGAAAGCAGGCATCTATGAGCAGATCTCTAATATATCCTCTGATAGACGGATCCACTGATAGACACCTGCTTTCAAATGCTCTTGGTGTTTAAGAACCTGTTCAACAATAATTTTTTTCTAGAGTGGCCTTTTATTGTGGCCAGCCTAATGCCAAGTTCACACTGCCCGATTTTTGCCCCGATTTTGACTCGCCAACAGGTTTTGCGAAATTGCAGACAAATGCCCTAAATCATAGGCAAATCAGTTTTCGTGCAATGATCAAATAAGCGATCTGAGAGAATCACCAACAACTCGCCCGTGATATATTTGACATGCTAAATATCTGGACTTGTCGGCGATTCAAAATCATGCTATGTGAAATGTGTTTTGACTGAAAAATACATTGGCGATGACCTACAACCAATGAGAGAGCAAGATACAGGGCAGCAGGAGGTTCAGGGAGGAGTTATAGACCAGAATATCAGTATTTTAATAGATATTTGCAATTCTATCAAACAGAAACAAAGCACAAACATTTGCTTGACCAGCCACAACAGCAGCACATTGCAAAATTTAAATTTACCTCCCTCTCTTTGCAGAACACAATCCTTGCTCCCCACGTCTCCCCAACCATTTCCTCCGCCATAATATTTGTTTATTTTTCTGCTTTTTGCTGCAAATCAGCTCACAGACAATTTGGATCACAAATTTGCTCCAGTTAATTATTTTTTTTATTTCACATGCAATGTGAAACCTACTGTTGCCGATCCATCGTGCAGTGTGAACACAGCAGTGACTGAATGCTGCCCCAGATAGTCATGCAGTGTGAAAAGTGCAGTTTGAACTCGGCATTAGGCACACCTATGCTATAATCATGCTGTCTAATCAGCATCTTGAAATGCCACACCTATGAGGTGGATGGATTATCTCGGATTATCTCAGACTATAATGTTTTTTAGAATACCACACTGTTAGCTTGGCCTATACCTAAAATACATATTTTACAGTCACTGTTATCCATTACACACAATATCACATTGAATATCATTGTACAGTAGTAATTATATACAAAGTCTGTTTTCAAAAAATACCTCCTTACTCTTTCTCATCATCTTGTACAGTGTTATTGTAGAGTAAATATTTTGATATAAGCATTTCAGTCAAATAGAATTTATGCAATATGTCAAACCTTAAAGGGGTCATGAATTGAGAAATCAACTTTCCCTTGAGCTTTTGATATATAAAAGGTCATGGTAATATAAGAATATCCTGTAAGTTTCAGAGCTGAAAACTTCCTTGTTAGTCAAAGAAAAGCTTTTATTGACAGCTAGCTCAGCAAACGATCGATCTGCGAATGTGCTTACCTGTGACATCAGTGAAATGCCTCCTTAACCGAAGAAGACGAACGCCTAATTCCGACTCATGCATGTAATAACATGTAAGATAAATAACATAGGCCTACGTGAAACTAAACTGGATTGAACTTCCAAGTAATAAAGCTTATGGCATGTTTCAAACATGCCATAAGCTTCCTTCGGATTCCAATATTAGCAATACATGGTTGAGCATTATTTTCAATGACGTTCCAGCTCACATGGGGAAGACGTTGCATTTGTTCACTTCATTTCACCGTGGATTCGTTTGTAAACAAGAGACTGAATTTGCAGACAGGATGAGATTAAAAAAACGATGCTGTGGCTTCTGGATCTGACAGGAATGAAGCAACACTTATGTGAGTAAAACATTTTTTTTATATGTGATAGTATTGCATTGTTACAGATCGTTTGATACTGATTATGTGTATGTGTCTAACATCTCGGTTACGTATAGTAACCCTCATTCTCTGAAGGAGGGAACGGAGACGTATGTTGGACTTTCACTGACGAATTGGGATCACTTCAGGGAGCCCCCTATCAGCTTCGAGATATAGAGAACAGGCCAATGGCCATTGGCCTGCGAGATTTGCATCTCGCACTCCGCCCCGCATCGCGGGTATAAACAGGAAGCGGATGCAGCACACATTTGTTTTTCACTGAGGAGCCGAACTAATGACTCGGCCTGCAGTGATGGTACAGCAACTGTGGCGATGGGACGTACGTCTCTGTTTCCTCCTTCAGGGAACGAGGGTTACCATACATAACCGAGACGTTCCCTTTCAGTCGGTCATGTTCGATGTACGTCAGACGTCACTGACGAATTGGGATCCCTTTGGAAAACGCCACAGTTATTACCACTTCCAGCAAGAGCCCCTCAGACCCCGTCTGTTCCGGGCGGGGAAATTCACTGCTGCTGTCCTGCAAGACCCACTCAGCAGATAATGCTGGGAAAGCGTGCCCCGGGGAGCCTGCTGTGGAAGCCACATCATGCCCGGAGGGAGTTACCATGTGGAGAATACACGTATGGACTGGCTGCGGGCAGTGCAACATATGGAAGTCCCAGGGGTGGCCCCGGCCATTGTAGGTGGGGGAGAAACACCACACTGAGACAGCAGAGCAGGCTCTGCCGAGGAAAAAAGACACGGGCTCGCCGTAGGGAGCCATACCATGGAGAATACACATATGGGACCGCCAAGGGGGTCACAACATATGGAACCCAGCCTAACACAAGTTCCACCAATGCATACGAGTGTTAGACCTGGCGTCGGATGCTCCGCCATGTCCGACTGCCGCAGGTTGCAGAGGACTCGACAGGGTTCACCATTCTGGGGACACAGCCTATGGCAGGCCACCTAGAACCTCCGCATCCCATCTAGGCACCAGACATGGAGTTTCCAGAGGTCTGGACGGCGGGTGCCAGAGGGTGCCCCGTCTCTGAGTCAAGAGGTCCTTCCTCAGAGGAATGAGCCAAGGAGGTGCTGTCACGAGGAGAACTAGTTCCGGGAGCCAAGTCCTGTTGGGCCAATACGGAGCGACCAACAGGACTTGCTCCTCGTCCTCCCTGACCTTGCACAGTGTCTGTGCGAGAAGGCTCACTGGGGGAAGCGCATATTTGTGTAGGCCCCGGGGCCAGCTGTGTGCCAGAGCATCCGAACTGAGGGTGCCCTCGGTCAGGGAATAAAACAACTGGCAGTGGGTCGTGTCCAGTGCGGCAAACAGGTCTACCTGTGCGGTCTCGAAGTGACTCCAAATCAGCTGGACCACCTGGGGATGGAGTCTCCACTCTCCCGGGAGAACTGGCTGTTCGGCCGCACGATTGAGCAGGCCCGGAATGTGAATGGCACAAAGCGACCTCAGATGCTTCTGACTCCATAGGAGGAGATGGTGGGTGAGTTATGACATGCGACGGGAGCATAGACCACCCTGTTTGTTGATGTACGCAATGGCCACAGTGTTGTCCTTACAGACCAGAATGTGCTTGCCTCTGAGCGGCGTTTTGAAGCGGCTGAGTGCAAGACGAACTGCTACCGCTCCACCGGTGGGATTCCCACGTACCTCCTGGCTTGCCCACCGTCAAGGGTAGTGAGGAGGGAGGAGCCACCGGGTCTATTTCTGGCACTAAAGGGTCCACGCCCTGGTGAGCTCCTCATGCACCTCCGGGAAGAAAGGCACTGGGGCGGGACGCTGAGAACCAGCACCCCCCGGCCCGAGAAACCAGTTGTCCAACCTAGAAGGTTTGGGACGTGGTGGAGGGTTCCACTCAAGCCCAACCTTTTCGGCGGCCCGGGAAAGCATAGCCGTCAACTCGGGGTCCGACTCGACCGCTGCCACTCTCCCAGAGGGAGGCAGTGCAGCCGAATCTTCATCCTACAAGGACTAGAACTCCCCCTCCGATGCAGCGATCGACATCTGTTCATCTGCCGAAGCCCCGAAGGTCACCGCTTGATGCCCGTGGGCGGAGCCAGCGGCTTCCTCCGGGAGCTCAGCCGGTGGCGGCGCTTTGGAGTGATTAGGGGCCTGCGGAGGCTGGCTCGGTGGGTTTGCCCTGAACGTGATCCTCAGGTCACCCCGCCCATCCATCGAAGTAGGTCTATTTTTGGGAATAGCACTAGATCGAGGTATAGGTAGGGGGACTCCACCTTCCTGGAGGTAGGCGAGTCTCGACCTAAGCGCCGCGATAGTCATGTTCCCGCAGTGGGTACACAAAGTATCCACAAAAGCCGCCTCAGCGTGCTGAATGCCCAGGCACGTGATATAGCGATTGTGACCGTCAGTGGGCGACAGGGAATGACCACATCCAGAAATGCACGGGTGGAATGACATCTTGAAAAAGACGTGTTGCTCTTTTAGAGGAAACGCTCTTTTATAGTGCTGAAGCGCCCAGGTAAACCGCGGCAGGTACAAGAAATTGTGCAGCCTGTACCTGCACTCACTGTGGAATGCCCTCACTGAACCAACAACTGAGTTTGCTGTGAAAACAGCAGTTTGTTTTATAGTGAGCACGCGGTCGCGCTGCTTGTGCCATTTCACCAATACAAGGGTGTCTCTCTCTCTCACTCTCTCTCTCTTTCTGCTTGACAGGAAGGTCTCGGACAGAAGTCTCATGTCTCCGAAGTGAATGACAAATGTGCGCTGCATCCGCTTCCTGTTTATACCCGCGATGCAGGGCGGAGCGCGAGATGCAAATCTTGTACGCCAATGGCCAATGGCCATCTCTCAAAGCTGATAGGGGGCTCCCTGAAGTGATCCCAATTCGTCGGTGACGTCTGACATACGTCGAATGTGACTGACTGAAAGGGAACTAAACATAACTTCCAAGCTGTCACAGGCTGGAGTATCCTTTGTATTTGAGGTGTTGTTGGTTCATTGTCCTGCGATTTGGGATCAGACTAGAACATGTATGGGCCAGGGCTCGCACTTAAATAGTGAAATAATTATTTTCTTGATGTGCGTTGTTCACTCTCTTGACTGGTAATTTAAAGGAAAAATACAATCGTGGAAGTTTTGAACATTTGTCTGCAGTGAACTTTTGCAGATGCTTGTGTGTGTGTGTGTGTGTGTGTGTGTTAGTGATGCAGTTTGCGGTTATATCCACCGATCGGGCAGGCCAAGTAATAAAAAATAACATTCCAATTAATTGCGGGTGGATGAGGGATAAATCATTGAGTTTGTTTGATAAAGACATTTTGCGAACCCTGTGGGCGAATCATTCCGGTTGCCGTTTCTCCACATTGAAAGTTTTCAAAACAATTCCTCACCTGTAAGCTCATTATAATATGCAAAACTGTTATCCAATCATAGCAGTGGGCGTTTACTTCCAAGTCTTCAATGCAACGCCCATAAAAACTGAGCGTTTTAAGAGCTAGGCTCAAAACCAGGGTAGAAAATAGCCTATTACTTTTTTCATTATGATGTTTTTGAATGTAAAAACCATGCAAACATCATAAGTTGACCTCAGACAACGGTATAATTTTTTTTTTTTTTAAGCCAGTTCATGACCCCTTTAAACCTGTAGAAAAAAATGTAACCTACAGCAACACAACGGACCATTATTCTAAAGTGTTACCAGTAATTCTTTATAATAGGTCATAGTTAGTAAGTAATTCTTAAATGAGGCTATGCTCATTTAGTAATTATTGAATATCTAATATAAGGAACTATCTTTGTCCTAAATTTGCTATAACTTACTGATTAGTTAATCTTGCTTCCATATTAGTTAATAGTATCAAGTTACTACCTATTTGTCCTGCATTACTTCCTGCATAGGTACTTGTTAACAACGGACCATTATTCTCAAATGTTACTGCAGCAAGTTTAAAAAGAGCCCAATTCTGCTGGAGAAAGTAAGAAACAAGGTAGTCTATTTGTTTTTAAGTTTACGTTATATCAGCCTTCTTCCTCCTCCTCCTCCTCGCAGAAAGGCATATCACTGTCATCTCTAGAGGATTCAGCGAGACTTAGTCAGAGGGAGCAAGGACACTTAAGCGTTTTTTGAAGAGATTAGTCCAGCTAAGAATTGCATTAGATAAAGAGCAGACAGGCATGAAGAGTCTGCAGGTAAATGCCAATGCTGCACCAGCAAATGAGTCTGACCTGAAACCTCTGCTTTTAGTGATGCATTGTCAATGAGATGTGTTATCTGCTTCTCAAAAGCTTGCTTTTACTCTGGACTATCTGGCTTCAGGTGAACAGCACTCAAAGCTATGTCAGTAAATGATGTTGCAATCTCGGTTAGTGCTGCCTGACAGAGGCACAGGGGCCAGGGACCACTTCTAGCCTTCTCAATTGAACTTATAAGGCAAATATTAAAATATGCACTTCTGTTGGCTAAAGTGCATTTCTGATACAGAAAATAATTCACTAAAGTTTTAGCATGTGGTAAAATGTAAAAGGTAAAAATGCCTTTTTCATGGCCTTCGGCAAACTTTGACATCAAAATGAACATGAATTGTATTTATGCACTCAATCAATGATTTTGCATAAAATGAAAGAAAATGTTATTTATGAGTGTTTCTATAATTGGAGATACATTTTGCATTTAAAAAGTTAAGGGACAAAAACTTCACTAACAAATTATTTCCAGTATCTTATTGAAAGAATATTCAGTTTTAATTCAGTGCTTGCCAAACACATTACGTCCTTTATTTTATTTTATTTTTTGTTTATTTTTTTACTTTTAATGAAAACCTTGGTAACAGAGTTTGACGGTAACAGAATTGACCATTTTAAACTTTTTAGCCAAAAACTCCACTTGCTAGCATAAATGCTAAGAGCATATTGTAATAATGAAATCATGAATAAAAGACTTTAACAACCCACTGTGTGACCAGTGATAAATTCTGTTTTCCTTTTGATATTGTGGTAACAATTTTGACGTTTTACAAAAAAAACTCTAGGTGTAAGATTTTTTTAGATTCAAATATTTTCTCATTGAGAGCACACAGTGCAGATCTTATGTGACATCATTTCCTGTATCTTACATAGTTGTGGAAGATAATTCCACCAATTTAAAGGAATAGTACGGTAACAGAATTGACGCGATATTCATGGACACACATTTTTATAAGATAAAAGTTATTTTTAAACAATTTAATGTTTTAGAATTATGAAAATTACTATTTAGGGCTTTTACAAATAAAATAAATGATATATTACCAAAAGGAAAGTAAAATAAAATTTTGGATTACATGATACATGGTGGAAAAATACATTTACTAATTCGGACAGCAGGAATCATGATTTTCAGCTATATAAGACACTTTTTACAGAAAATATTATATTGTTATGATCTGTAACATCTTGTGATCCATGACCAATGAATAACAATTTATTAAAATAATTAAAAGTATAATTATTTGAATTATAATTAATTGAAAATTAATTCAAACCGCCATTTGAAAAAAATCACTTTGGACACCAAATGTACCTGCAATTATAGAATCACCCATATACAGTGTTTATGTAGTAGATTAGCCAATAAATGTGCTGTTAATTGCTTTAACTATTTTGATTTATATTTTATGTCTAATCATAATTTGTTTTGGTAACACTTTACAATTCATTTTCATTTGTTAACATTAGTTAACTACATGAACTAACATAACATGAACTAACAATGAACAGTTGTATTTTTATAATGGATGCTAGTTTATGTATTGAATGTACACTCACCTAAAGGATTATTAGGAACACCATACTAATACTGTGTTTGACACCCTTTCGCCTTCAGAACTGCCTTAATTCTACGTGGCATTGATTCAACAAGGTGCTGAAAGCATTCTTTAGAAATGTTGGCCCATATTGATAGGATAGCATCTTGCAGTTGATGGAGATTTGTGGGATGCACATCCAGGGCACGAAGCTCCCGTTCCATCACATCCCAAAGATGCTCTATTGGGTTGAGATCTGGTGACTGTGGGGGCCATTTTAGTACAGTGAACTCATTGTCATGTTCAAGAAACCAATTTGAAATGATTTGAGCTTTGTGACATGGTGCATTATCCTGCTGGAAGTAGCCATCAGAGAATGGGTACATGGTGGTCATAAAGGGATGGACATGATCAGAAACAATGCTCAGGTAGGCCGTGGCATTTAAACGATGCCCAATTGGCACTAAGGGGCCTAAAGTGTGCCAAGAAAACATCCCCCACACCATTACACCACCACCACCAGCCTGCACAGTGGTAACAAGGCATGATGGATCCATGTTCTCATTCTGTTTACGCCAAATTCTGACTCTACCAACCTTTTTTTTTTTGTTCTGGTCCGCTCCCTGTTAAAAGGAGTGATGAGATACTTAGCAGACTATCATCACTCAATGCCTGGTTGTCTAAGTGGTGTCCGCAAAATAACATAGGGTTCATAGACAATTGGAAAAGCTTTTGGGGCAGACCTGACCTGTTGAAGAGGGACGGCATCCATCCTTCTTGGAGTGGTGCTGCTCTTCTCTCTAGTAATTTGGCATATAGTCTTAGAGCTAAACCTTGACTAACTGGGGCCCAGGTCAGGAAGCAGACGGACTGGCTTACCCGACCGTCTGCTAGCTGTCTCCCGTTACAGAAGTCAGATAAATCCCAACACATAGAGACTCTTTCACCTAGATATTATCACATAGAGACTGTGTTTGTTCCCCGAATTAGTAAATACAAAAAAACATCAAGACCATTCAACAGTAAAAACTTAATTGATGTCAAACAAATAAACAACAGATATAATACAGAAGATCAAATGATAAAGCTCGGGTTGCTGAATATTCGATCCCTTTCCCCAAAAGCACTTATTGTTAATGATATAATTACAGATAATAATCTAGATGTGCTGTGTTTGACAGAAACCTGGCTAAAACCTGATGACTACATTACTTTAAATGAGGCCACCCCACAAGATTATTGTTATAAACACGAGACGCGTCTGAAAGGTAAAGGGGGAGGGGTTGCTGTAATTTATAATAATATCTTCAGTATTACTCAGAAGTCTAGTTTCAAATATAATTCTTTTGAAGTTTTGGTGCTTTATGTAGCATTATGTAGTGTAATTGATAAATCCCGTTTGACATTTGTGCTGGCTACTGTATACAGGCCACCAGGGCACAATACAGACTTTATCAAAGAATTTGCTGACTTTCTATCCGAGTTAGTACTGGCTGCAGATAAAGTACTAATTGTTGGTGATTTTAATATCCATGTAGATAATGAAAAGACGCATTGGGATTAGCATTTAGAGACATTCTAAACTCTATTGGAGTAAGGCAACACGTGTCAGGACCAACTCATCGCCTTAATCATATGTTAGACCTAATATTGTCACATGGAATAAATGTTGATACCGTTGAAATTCTGCAGCAGAGCGACGACATCTCAGATCATTACCTAGTATCATGTATACTTAATTTAGCTAAGGCTGCAAAGCCGTCCCCTCGCTTCAAATATGGCAGAACTATCACTGCCGCCACTAAAAATTGCTTTTTAAATAATCTTCCTCATCAGTTTTATCTCCTCAGCATCCCAGATAGCCTAGAGGAACTCGATTTTGCAACAGAAACTATTGACTCTCTTTTTTCCAGCACTTTAGACACAGTTGCTCCCCGGCGCTTAAAAAAGATTAAAGAAAATAGTCCAACGCCGTGGTACAACGAGCACACCCGGGCCCTTAAAACAGCAGCCAGAAAAATGGAGCGCAGCTGGAAGAAAACAAAATTAGAGGTTTTTCAGTAATTCATGGAAAGAGAGCATGATCGCATACCGAAGGCCGTAAAAACTGCTAGATCTGCTTATTTCTCGACTCTCTTAGAAGAAAACAAACACAACCCTAGGTATTTATTTGATACAGTGGCTAAGTTAACCAAAAATAAAGCTTATACTTCTGATGGTTGTAAACAGCACAGCAGTAATGACTTTATGAACTTCTTTACGTGTAAGATCGATAATATTAGGAAGAAAATTATAACCATGCAGCCGTCTACTACAGTGTCACATGAGACAGAGCATTGTTGTGTCACTGAGAAAAAATTACATTCATTCACTGCTATAGGAGAGGAAGAATTGGCTAAACTCGTTAAATCATCTAAATCAACATGTATGCTCGACCCTATACCGACTAGGCTATTAAAAGAGATGCTACCAGAGGTCATAGATCCTCTTCTTAATATCATTAACTCATCTTTGTTATTAGGATATGTACCGAAAACTTTTAAGTTGGCTATTATCAAACCACTTATTAAAAAACCTCAACTTGATCCTACAGAATTAGTCAATTATAGGCCGATCTCAAATCTACCCTTTCTGTCAAAAATACTGGAAAAGGCAGTGTCTTCACAATTATGTTCCTTTTTAGAAAGAAATGGTATCTGTGAGGATTTCCAGTCAGGATTTAGACCATATCATAGTACTGAGACTGCTCTCATCAGAGTTACAAATGATTTACTCTTATCATCCGATCGTGGTTGTATCTCTCTATTAGTGTTACTCGATCTTAGCGCTGCATTCGATACTATCGACCACAACATTCTTTTGAATAGACTTGAAAATTATGTTGGCATTAGTGGAACTGCATTGGCATGGCTTAAATCATACTTATCTGACCGTTATCAGTTTGTAGCAGTAAATGAAGAGATGTCACACCGATCACAAGTTCAGTATGGTGTACCGCAGGGCTCAGTGCTAGGACCATTGCTCTTCACCCTGTACATGCTACCACTGGGAGATATCATTAGGAAGCATGGCATTAGTTTTCACTGTTATGCTGACGATACTCAGCTCTATATTTCTTCACGCCCTGACGAAACTTACCAATTCACAAGATTAACGGAATGCATAGCTGATATAAAACATTGGATGTCTAGTAATTTCCTGCAACTTAATTCAGAAAAAACTGAATTTTTAATTATTGGACAAAAAAAACTCTGCAAGTAGTAACCTAGAATACTGTCTAACACTCGATGGCTGCTCTGTCAAGTCCTCGTCGTCAGTTAGGAACCTGGGTGTGCTCTTTGATACCAATCTTTCATTTGAAAGCCACGTTTCTAACATCTTAAAAATATATCTAAATTACGGCACATCCTTTCGATGCAAAATGCTGAACAGTTAATTCATGCGTTCATGACCTCAAGGCTAGATTACTGTAATGCTTTACTGGGTGGTTGCCCTGCTCGCTTAATAAACAAACTCCAGCTGGTCCAAAACGCAGCAGCTCGAGCTCTTACTAGAACAAGGAAGTATGACCATATTAGCCCGGTTCTGTCAACACTACACTGGCTCCCTATTAAACATTGTATAAATTTTAAAATCTTGCTTATTACTTACAAAGCACTAAATGGTTTAGCTCCCCAGTACTTGAGCGAACTCTTAATGCATTATACTCCATCACGTCTATTGCAGTCTCAAAACTCTGGCCAGTTGATAATACCTAGAATATCAAAATCAACTGCAGGCGGTCGATCCTTTTCCTATTTAGCGCCTAAACTCTGGAACAGTCTTCCTAGCATTGTTCGGGAAGCAGACACACTCTGTCAGTTTAAATCTAGACTAAAAACGCATCTCTTTACTATGGCTTACACATAAAACATTATCAATTTCTATTATTCAAATCAGTAAATGATTGTTAGGCTGCATTAACTAGGTCAGCCGGAACCGGGAACACTTCCCATAACACCTGATGTACTCGTTACATCATAAGAAGAAATAGCATCTACACTAATGTTAGTCTCTCTGTTTATCCCGAGGTTTACTGCAGTCAGCCGGATCCGGGCCGTATCCAGTTCAGATGGTGGACCAGCGCCTGGACATAACCAATGCATCCCTGAAATGTCTGCAGAGAACATGTCAAATAAACTCCCCCCGTAAATGCTGCATCGACACGACATCCTCATTAAACCCGTCTTCGGCGTGATGACTCCAATCTTTCGAATAATCTTACAAATATCTATTTGCCTAATATGAATTAAGACCTGCTATGTTGCCAGAATTATAATCATACACTGTTTGTTCGTCGGCCAGAGGAGTACTGGCACCCGACTGAGCCTGGTTTCTCCCAAGGTTTTTTTCTCCATTCTGGCCCTAAAGGAGTTTTGGTTCCTTGCCACCGTTGCCTCTGGCTTTTGGCTTGCTCAGTTGGGGACACCTAAATTTCATCTATATTACCGATCTGCCCGCATTGACTATATGATACTTGAAATTAGCTGGATAACATCACCATTTCACCGGAACGGCTGTACAAATTCTGTTGCATTATTTTCCTGTTAACAATGTGAAGCTGCTTTGAAACAATTGGACTTGTTAATAGCGCTGTATAAATAAAGGTGATTTGATTGAGGCAATCAGACCAGGCAACTTTTTTTCCAGTCTTCAACTGTCCAATTTTGGTGAGCTTGTGCAAATTGTAGCCTCTTTTTCCTATTTGTAGTGGAGATGAGTGGTACCCGGTGGGGTCTTCTGCTGTTGTAGCCCATCCGCCTCAAGGTTGTGCGTGTTGTGGCTTCACAAATGCTTTGCTGCATACCTCGGTTGTAACGAGTGGTTATTTCAGTCAAAGTTGCTCTTCTATCAGCTTGAATCAATCGGCCCATTCTCCTCTGAGCTCTAGCATCAACAAGGCATTTTCGCCCACAGGACTGCCGCATACTGGATGTTTTTCCCTTTTCACACCCTTCTTTGTAAACCCTAGAAATGGTTGTGCGTGAAAATCCCAGTAACTGAGCAGATTGTGAAATACTCAGACCGGCGCATCTGGCACCAACAACCATGCCATGCTCAAAATTGCTTAAATCACCTTTCTTTCCCATTCTGACATTCAGTTTGGAGTTCAGGAGATTGTCTTGACCAGGACCACACCCCTAAATGCATTGAAGCAACTGCCATGTGATTGGTTGATTAGATAATTGCATTAATGAGAAACTGAACAGGTGTTCCTAATAATCCTTTAGGTGAGTGTATTTACCAACAGTAACAAATTTTTTTTATTGTTTTAAATAGCATATTACATTTATGTTAAATTGAAATTAAATTGAGAAAATCCATAGCTCAATATATTTTGGATATTTTAGTTACATAAATAGATACATATCTATCAAGACAGTAAAAAGTCGTAACACTGGTCAGGTAATATGTCTCAGGGCCAGAATGGTATATTCAACTCCAGCGTGTATCTGCACAGGCTGAGTAGCTAATCCATGGCTCGTGAATAATACTTAGCAAAGTGATAGGGTAGTCGCTGCAACATCAGCACAATTGAATTAATATTCATGAGGTAAGCCAACACCATGTCATAATGCCACAACCAGTACTTTGCAACCTTTCTATGTTCCAGTGCCACTACTATATCAGCAACATTTAGGTGTCTAAGCATTATCATCTAAGAAGAGCCGTTCCTTTCACCGGAGTCTTGATATGAGTTGCATAGATATATATTCTAATGCAGACCGCTATCACGTGGAGCTCTCACCTTATCTTTGTGCTCACAAGAGCTCCACTCCGACACCTTCAGAACAGCTGTCTTTTAAATCAGTGTTGTTGGCTGTGCTTTGAGATTCTCCAGTAAAATGCCTGATCATGATGATGCACTCTGTTTAATACATTTGGATGGCATGTTTTACAGCTTAACATGCAGTATAAAAGACAAACGCAGTGATATGTCAGCTGTTATCTCAGCCTCTATGTGTTTTAGTCATACGGTGTGTAGCTGTTTAATGGGTCATTTGGTTGCTTTGAATCTCTTTGAGCACTTACCTGTACATGTCTGTATCCATCACCTTTAATTATTCTTTGTGTATTGCTTTTGTCGTATAGTCAGCATTTTCAGATCTTGGTACCGTGCCAGTCATCGCTATAGCTGTTTGTTTTTAGATTTTATAGGTTTGAGCTGTACCATATGGATGAATATATGAACAGAATATATGAGAGTAGTTTATTAACTCATGCTGATTATAGAAGCAGCCTTGACTTTGTTTTGACTATGTGTATTCACTGCCAACAGAATTTAATCGCAAAGCAGCAGCAAAAAGCATCATCAAGAATATAAATTAGACAACAAACAGTTTCAAAATGGTCAAATAAAAAGAGCTGCTTATCAGCAACGGGGCTTTATCTGGGGCCTTTGACTAAAATGTACAAAAATGATCCCAGTGGGTAAACAGAAGTTAGAAAAATTTCAAATCTCAGCATTCTGCCTGTCTTATCTCATTTCACAATGAGAGGGTATGCATTAAAAGTTTTGATAGAAACCTTAAATCTCAATGTTTTGAATCCAAGAGGTAATGACTGAAGGTATCAGCTGGATTCTCCCGCAGACTGGAGAAACGGAGGATTAAAAATAAACTCAACCCAAAGCGCATTAACAGGATTTAGGTTGTAGTTTTCGTCAGGAGTTTTTAAAAAGACCAGCAAGGTAATGTGATTTTTTTGCTCTGAAATATAAAATTTATTCAGCAGTTGCATTACATAGCATATGGTTTAAAACATGTTTATTTTGGGGGCACAAATACCAGTAAATTGACAAGTTCAAACCTTAGTAAATCACCTTGCATGATTCATTTAAATAGTCTCCTCCCATAAATTGCCGCAAATATAACCCTGTCCACGCCTTTTCGGTGTTATTTTTTCTCGCTGCATGTCTTAAGTAAATCCTGACAATAGTTTTTTTTTTTGTTTTTTGTTTTTTATGCCAAAAGAGGGTTTGCGCTGGTGCAAGCTGTTAGTAAATCTGGCCCCATATATTTTATGCTTTTTTTGAATTTTGGTATTCATAAATTGTTTTGTTTAAGCATATTTAGATATGTTCACTGGAAAATAAGACAAAATACAGTACTGAGGGGGTTTTTTTGCAGCATGCATATGGCTGTATATTTAACAAGATACTTGCCAAAATGATTAATTAATAATGAATACAAATAAAAATACACAGAATAAATCCCCTACAACCCAGATTACACTCAAATTAAACTCAGTATCACAACACAACCTCAATCCGTAACATAAGCCTCTCTGTGTCACACCTTCACTTTAAAGATCAATATCTGTTTGTTTTCCTCAGTCACCCTGAGAAACGCACAATGTGACCTCCGTAATAACATTCCGTGTTCCCACAAGCCCTTGCAGCAGTAGCGAGATATGTTCCATTATGAGATCTGTTCCATTTGTGAGAGGAGATCGGGTTGATTGTGCGACCCTATAAATCGACTGCTTCGTTTCCTCATACACACATACACACTTATAATGCGCAGAACACAAATTGTGTCCTTTGGGAAGCAAAAAGGGAGTGCGCAGAAGCACAATAGTCTGGCAGGACATCAGGGTTATTTCCGTGGGAGCTGTCGGAGCTGTTTATTTAAAGCGTTCTGACAGGCGAGCCAGCTAAATTGGGTAGGGGAACAAGGCCTTTGCAGAATAAGCGTCAGAGCCTGGAGCTGCACAAACCCTCCTTCACACGCTAAACTAAACTCCCACGCTGGGATTTCTGCCCACCTGTCATTAAAAACACCTTTGCCTTTGTCGCTGGTGCGTTCTGGCGCTGTTTTCCATGTCGGCTGTGTTCTGTACAGAGCGATATAGCACAAATGTAATGGCACCACTTAAGCTTTGAACGAACCATATATTGTTTTTGCATTGTACAACAGGGGCCCCTTTAAATTCATTTGTGCTCAGTATCACCGGCCGTTTGTCAGCAAGGCATTAGGAACCACTTATATTCTCTCGCCATGGAGTCTGCAGTGTTTTGAAGGCATGAATGAAACTTGTCTGAAACTAATGCTGGCTGAGATGATTTGCTTTGTGTTTTGACTAGCCTTCTCATGCAAACAGTATTCAAATGCTGAAGCGGATCGCTTGCTGTTTCCTTCGTGAAATCAAGCTGTTCAGGATGACAAAGCCATTTTAACAAAGAATGCTTTGAAAACTATAGCTAAACTATCTAAAGGCTCATTTGACTCCCATATTAGTTCTGTTTTAGAAATGTTGTTTTAAAGCATCGGTGCACAAGATGCATGCATGATACATTATTCAAACAGGTAGTTGCTGCTGCTATTTTTTTTTTTTTTTTTTTTAAAGAAGCACAGGAACAGAAGAACCCATTTCCTCACATGGATTTGTCAGATACATCCAGGTCATCACAAGACAACAACATTGTGACCTTTATGGGTCTCCTGGTGCATTTGATTGACTTACTGTAGATTTGTTTTACTTCTGGTAGTAACATATGTTTAGACCTGTTTACACCTGGTCACCTCATGCATTTTCTCTGATTGGATAGCTATCCAGTCGTGAAAAGACCAGGTGTCTCATTTATAAACGGTGCGTACACACAAAACAGACCCTGAAAGAGGCATACGCCACTTCCGAAGCATAAGTTGTGATTTATAAAAAAAAAAAAAAACTTTTTAGTTTTATAAAAAACTTGATGGGAAAATTCGCGTACCTGCACACAAACTCTGACCCATGTGTACAAAAAAAAAAAAAAAAAAAAAAAAAAAAAAATATATATATATATATATATATATATATATATATATATATATATATATATATATATATATATATATATATATATATATATATATTAAAATGAACATTTTTAACGCTGCTCTGCGCTCGCCAGTGATTGCACAATCACGTCGAAAACATCACACTAGACGTAGGTGGAAGTACCATTAATTTAAAGGAATGAATCAACTCTATTATAAAAACTTTATCTGAGAAGTATTCTATACAATTTTGTTTATATGGATATTTTGATAGCCTATATTTACTCTAAAACATAAAAAGGATATTGGAGGTTTTTCAGCAATGTACTGTGTTAGGTAAAAAGGGCATTTATAGTCCGTATCTCATATTTTTAAATGCCTTGTACCTTTGACAGGTAAACATGGTGTCATGTGGATGGGAATATGCATGGAAATGATATGCAGATGAGGTTATGCATAGTAAAACGTCTCGGTTACGTATGTAACCCTCGTTCCCTGAAGGAGGAACGGAGACGCCACGTCGGAGTACCGGCGAATAGGAATCTCGCTCGCGAGAGCCAATCTACGCCGAGTGTAACTAAAGCGAGCCAATGCACATTGGCATGCAATGATTGCACCAGGTGCTCATGCCACGCTGTGCGGGGTATAAATGAGACACAGGTGATTGCATCAAATTAGCCTTTTGCTGAGGAGCCGAGTAGGTAGGCCGGCACCCCAGCAGGGTACAGAGGACATGGCGACGAGCCGCCTGAGCTCTCTTACTTGATGAGATGGGGCTCACACCAGGAAGTCCACCACTGCTGTTCCGCATGACCCTGCTCAGTGATTATTGGATGACACTGGGAAAGCGTGCCTAGAAAAGGGGGCGCTGCGGAGCCACATCGTACCCGGAGGAGTTATGTGGAGTACAAAGCTGAGCCGTAGCCCGCAAGGGAGGAGGGGGCTCAGTCCCGGTGATGGGAAGGCTCTCCCAAGGGAAAGACACGGGCTTCCCGTAGGAGCGACCGTGGAAGAATATATGGGATCCCTGCAGGGTCACTCATATAAGCCCAGCCCATTACCGGTTCTCAAGGATTCAGCGGCAAGGGCCTGATGCCCGGCGTTCGCGACGTCCGACACCGAGGAGATGGAGGACTCACAGAGTTTGCTTCTGGAGAATAAGAGCGCCGGAGCGCAGCAAGCCGACAAGAGCCGGGGCCTCTCAGTGCTTCTACCCGTTTGAGGTGAGAAACACAGGAGGAGACCGGCTACACGTAGGCTATAGAATCTAGCGAACGTGTTGGGTGTCGCCCAGCCCGCAGCTCTACAGATGTCTGACAGCGAGGCGCCACGTGCCAGCGCCCAGGAGGATGCAACACTTCTAGTAGAGTGTGCTCGGACAGGGCACACCTTGTGCTTGGTAAGCCAAGGTGATGGCATCCACTATCCAGTGGGCCATCCTCTGCTTGGAGACAGCCTTTCCCTTCTGCTGGCCTCCGTGACAGACAAAGAGCTGATCTGAGGTTCTGAAGCTTTGAGTTCTATCCACGTAGATCCGCAGAGCGCGGACGGGACAGAGCAAAGCTAGGGCTGGGTCTGCCTCCTCCGGGGGCAGCGCTTGCAGGTTCACCACCTGGTCCCTGAAGGGAGTGGTAGGAACCTTGGGCACATAGCCAGGCGGGGCCTTAGTACCACGTGGGTATTTCCCGGCCCGAACTCTAGGCACGATTCGTCGACCGAAAATGCCTGCAGGTCCCCTACCCTCTTGATGGAGGCCAATGCAGCCAACAGCAAAGTCTTCATAGACAGAATCTTTAGCTCTGCTGACTGCAAAGGCTCGAATGGGGCATTCTGGAGTGCTCGGAGCACCAGAGCAAGATCCCAAGAGGGTATGGAGGGGGTCGAGGAGGATTTAACCGTCTCGCCCCTAAGGAACCTGGCGACCAGGTCGTGCTTCCCAACCGTCTCACCTTCTACGTGGTCGTGATAGGCGGATATAGCAGCAACATAGACCTTGAGGGTGGAGGGGACAGCCTACGCTCCAACCCTTGTTGCAGGAAGGAAAGCACAGACGCGATCGAACATCTTCGGGGGTCTTCTCGGCGAGAAGAACACCACTCGACGAACAGGTTCCACTTCGAGGCGTAAGCCTGTCTTGTAGACAGTGCACGTGCGAAGTGATGGTGTTAACTACCTCTTGGGGTAAGTCACCTAGAACCTCCCGCGTCCGTCCAGGAGCCAGACATGAAGCTTCCACAGGTCTGGACGCGGGTGCCACAGGGTGCCCCGTCTCTGAGTCAGAAGGTCCTTCCTCAGAGGAATCGGCCAAGGAGGGGCTGTCGCGAGGAGCATAAGTTCCGGGAACCAGGTCCGGTTGGGCCAGTACGGCGCCACCAACAGGACCTGCTCCTCGTCCTCCCTGACCTTGCACAGTGTCTGTGCAAGTAGGCTCACTGGGGGAAACGCATATTTGCGCAGCCCCTGGGGCCAGCTGTGCGCAAGGGCACCCGTGCCGAGTGTACCCTCGGTCAGCGAATAGAACCACTGGCAGTGGGACGTTTCTGGGGAAGCAAACAGGTCGACCTGTGCCACCCCGAACTGTCTCCAGATCAGCTGAACCACCTGGGGGTGGAGTCGCCACTCCCCTGGGAGCGCAGCTCGTGAGAGCTCGTCGGCCACGCGTTGCGCACACCAGGTACATGAATGGCCCGGCGACCTCAGACACTTCTGACTCCAGAGGAGGAGATGGCGGGCGAGTTGCGACATGCGACGGGAGCGCAGACCACCTTGTCGGTTGATATACGCAACGGTCGCAGTGTTGTCCGTGCGGACCAGTACATCTTTGCCCCGTAACCGCCCTTTGAGGCGGCTCAGAGCAAGATGTACTGCTAGCAACTCGAGGCAATTGATGTGCCAATGCAGGTGCGGGCCCGTCCAAACCCCTGACACTGCATGCCCGTTGTACGTGGCTCCCCAGCCCGTGGCGGAGGCATCCGTGAAAACCACAGCATGCCTGGACACCTGTTCCAGGGGCACTCCAGCCCGAAGGAACGAGGGGTCGGACCACGGACTGAAGGACTGGCGACAGGCGGTGTGATGCTCACCCGGTGAGTGCGCGTTGCCACGCCCATCTCGGGACTCGGCCATGTAGCCAATGCTGAAGCGGTCTCATATGAAGCAGGCCGAGCGGCGTTACTGCTGCGCGGCTGCCATATGCCCCAGGAGCCTCTGAAACTGTTTCAGTGGAACCGCCATCCTGCCCTGAAAGCGTGTTCAGGCAGTTCAGCATCGACTGAACACACTCCTCTGTGAGGCGCGCTGTCCGCTCGACCGAATCCAACTCCATACCGAGAAAGAGATCCTCTGCACGGGGTGAGTTTGCTCTTTTCCCAGTTGACCCGAAGACCCAACTGGCTGAGGTGTCTGAGCACCAGGTCCCTGTGTTCGCACAACTGATCCCTGGACTGTGCTAGAATGAGCCAGTCGTCGAGATAGTTGAGGATGCGAACGCCCTGTTCTCTCATGGGCACGAGGGCCCCTCCGTGACTTTCGTGAAGACACGGGGACAAGGCCAGCCCGAAGGGCAGGACTTTGTACTGATATGCTCGACCCTCGAACGCAAAGCGCAGAAATGGCCTGTGTCGAGGAAGGATCGAGACATGAAAGTGCGCGCGTCCTTCAGGTCGATCGCTGCAAACCAATCTTGGGGACGGATGCATTCGAAAATGCGTTTCTGCGTGAGCATCTTGAACGGTAGCTTGTGGAGGCTCCGATTCAGGACTCGCAGGTCCAAGATTGGCCGTAACCCACCGGTTTTCTTGGGTACAATGAAGTACGGGCTGTAGAAGCCGGTCTTCATATCGGCTGGAGGGACCGGCTCTATCGCGTCCTTCACCAGCAGGACAGCGATCTCCGCACGCAGGACATGGGCATCTGTGGCATTCACCGAAGTGAAGCGGACGCCCTTGAACCTGGGGGGGCGCCGGGCGAACTGAATCGCGTAGCCGAGCCTGATGGTCCGAATGAGCCAGCGAGACGGAGCGGGGAGCGCTAGCCAGGCTCCCAGGGACCGTACAAGCGGGACCATAGGGACCACCGGCGTACCCACCGTGGGGCAGCGCGGTGGAATGCAGGTACCGGGCTGGGGCGGCTGTCTCGTGGAGGCGGCCCGCAGCGAGGTGAGAGTGTGCCGTGCCACACTTCCCTGATTCCACAGGTGGGCAGCAGGAACCTGAGGGGGACGTCCACTGCTGCCTGCTGGCGAAGGAGGAGGATGAGTGTGGTCCGGCGTTTGACCAGCCACAACTCTCCGAGCCCCCTGAGGACCCGGAGATGGAAGAAACTGCTCTTTTATTGAGAATTTGGGTACAGAAAGAAAACGGAACACAAGATTCTCCTCCCGGCCCTCCTCCGGGGGATGGAGCGGTGCGGTCACCGTCTCCAGAAGAGCAGTCCTCCTCATCTCCGGGTCGCCCGTCTCAGGAGCGCTTGCCCTTGGCCTTGCCACCCCTCTTGGCAGGCCCCTGGACGGGCGGGGCGGCCTGTTTGCGCCCGGCTCCACGACGCCGCTTGGGTGGAGGCTGCTGCTGCGGCGCGGGAGCGGAGGCAGACGCAGGCGGCCGCCCTCGGCGACGAGCAGGCTGAGGCGCTGCCGGCGGCGGGGTGGAGACAGCAGCTGACCGCCGTGGCAGGATGTGACTGATCGCCTCAGTCTGCTTCTGTGCGGCCGAGAACTGCTGGGCGAAGTTCTGGACCGCGTCGCCGAAAAGGCCAGTCTGGGAGACGGGGGAGTTAAGGAACCTGACTTTGTCGGGTCCCTCATGTCTGCCAGACACAGCCAGAGATGGCGTTCCTGGACCACCATGGTGGACATCGCACGACCCACGGCCCGCGCCGTAACCTTCGCCGCATACGAAGCGCGAGGTCCGTCGTGGTTCTCAGTTCCTGAAGAACTGCGGGATCGTGACCACCCTCGTGCAGGGCCTTCAGTGCCTGGGCCTGATGGACCTGCAACAACGCCATAGCGTGTAAGGCGGAGCCTGCCTCTCCACAAGCCTGATAGGCCTTCCCGATCAGATCGGACGAGTACCTACAGGCCCTGGAGGGAAGACACGGGTTCCCCCTGGAAGTGGAGTTAGGGCACAGTTGCATAGCAGCGGCCCGTTCCACGGGAGGAACCTGCGTGTATCCCTTTGCAGGTCCGCCATCGAGGGTGGTGAGGAGGAGGATCCACTAGGCCGGTTCGGGCAGTAAAGGTGCCGTCCACGACCTTGTGAGCTCCTCGTGCACCTCCGGGAAAAAAGGCACCGGGTGGGGCGCTGAGAACCAGCACGGGCCACCCCGAGAAACCAATCATCCAGCCTTGAGGGTTCAGGACACGGTGGAGGGTTCCACACGAGCCCGACTCTCTCGGGCGGCCCGGGCAAGCATAGCCATCATCTCTGGATCAGTATCGGGCACAGCGGGTCTACCGGAGGAGCCCCTGCGCCGACACATCCTCTCCAGAGAGTTCTGACCCTCCCTCCGATGCAGCGATGGACATCTGGTCCTCAAAGGAGCCCCAAAGGATACGGATGGTGCACATCTCGTGGACGGCCCACCGCGTTCCAATGGCAGCTCTACTGGCTGCGGAGTGCGAGAGGGATGAGGGTTCCCGGGGTTGGTTCCCTGGGGAAACGCGCTCACTGTAACCCTCAAATCAGCCGGGCTACTGCCTGAAGTAACCCTCTGAGGAGGGTTAGATCGAGGCAGAGGCACGGGGCTCTGCCCCTTGCGAGACGGAGCCGCGATCGCAACTCCGAGATGGTCATGTTCCCGCAGTGAGAACATGACTCATCCACCAGCGCTGCCTCAGCGTGCTGAACGCCCAAACACGAGATACAGCGCTGATGACCATCCCTCGGTGACAGGAAACCACCGCATCCAGAAACACACAGATAGAATGTCATCTTGAAAAAGACGCAAGCTCTATCTGTGCAAGCTTTTTCAGAAGGACGCTCTCCTTGGTGCTGAAGCACGCAGGGGGAGGGGTCGCGGCGACACAGTCAGGGGGTAGTGCAGCCTGACGTGCGTGCTCTCTCTCACGAGGGTGCTCTTACCAGCCGTGGGAACGGCTTTTTAGCGCTCTCCACCTAGCGCACCGAACCAGCTGTGAGAACAGCCCTTGTGATCGTTCTAACGAACAACAAAGAGAGATGATCGAAACCACACGACCCGCTGCAGTGCCGTCACACCAACACCGACTGAAGAGATCGCTTCCGAAAGGCGGCTCCGCGTCAGTCACTGCGGAGGTAGGGAGTGATAGCTGGCGTAACCATCTACCACTCGGCTCCGAAGCAAAATGCTAATTTGATGCAATCACCTGTGTCTCATTTATACCCGCACAGCGTGGCATGAGCACCTGGTGCAATCATTGCATGCCAATGTGCATTGGCTCGTTTTAGTTACACTCGAAGTAGATTGGCTCTCGCGAGCGAGATTCCTATTCGTCGGTACTCCGACGTGGCGTCGAGAGTGACCGACTGAATGGGAACTAGGCATTGTAAGCTCCATATATGTTGATTTCAGGGAGGAGACAGGGTGGAGATGCACGTACGAACAATTTTCTGCTGACTGGGATTTATAAAGGGATTTTTGCGCAGGTTCTGGCGTACGCATGGTTTTATCTGAAAACTTTTGTGTGTACGCAAAATCTAGCTTTTGTGCGTACTTACACTTTTAGGATGAAATCTACAGAAAGTTTTATATATGAGACCCCAAGTGTAAATGCCCCCTGTAATGCTTTCAGGAGGTGGTTTGAGAAGCATTCCAAATGAAACTGGACAAGTGTAAATGGATTTTACTCCTCCCAAACAAAAAAACAAAAAACAAACGTATGAGAGCATGTTATACCGGCTACCAGTAGATATGACAGGGCTACTGCAACACGCATGGCCACAGATATGGCCCGTCGCAGATGAGCAGTTTGCTCTACTAATCACAAATGAGCGGCTGAGTATCTCTTCAGCAAGCAAGATAGTTGAGGAGTTCTCCTCACTGTGAAGATAATCTGAAATAATGAATAATGAAACTGAAAGTTTGGCGTCGCATCCTCATGCTCAACATACATTCATCTTTATTAAAAGTAGCAAGACTAAATTATCTTACCAGTGCTGATGCTGCTTTCTCTCCTATTATGGTCTTTGAACTTGAAATTAGCTGATGAAATGCAGCTCATATCTGTTGATTTCATAGAGGTGAACTGTTAAATTTCCGGACCTTTTGGAGACACCGATGGTGAGCTGAGGGACTGATGGCATGAAAACCATTTTAAATCCTCATTATGAGTCCTAATCATAAATACAGTGCATGTTCACAATGACAGTTTAAATAAATAAAAGAAACATCTGATATACACATTTAGATTAAATATGCCATTCTCATTAATGGAGTTAAGAAAGTTTACTAATGTATTGTACCGTTGAACATGGTATCACGTGGATGAATATGCATAAGTTATGCAGATGAGGACATGAATAGTAAAATTAGATGTTGTAAGCTCCATATATGGTTATTTTGGGGAGGAGACGGGGTGGAGACACATGTACACACAATCTTCCACTGACTGGGTTTTATAAAGATAATTTTGTGCAGGTTCTGGCATCAAAATCTAGCATTTTTAGGATGAAATGTTCGAAAGTTTTATAAATGATGCCCCTGGTGTAAACAGGTCCTTTCAGGTGATCACAAATGGTCAGATATCAATTTTTTTTGAGAGAAGAGTCTCTGAATTTGTGACTATAAGCATCATGTGCTATGTTAATGGATAAAAAATTAAAAAATTAATAAAAGATTAAAAATACACAAAAATTGTACCATGTCTACACGGGAAAGCCACAACAGCTAGCTTTGTTTACTTTGTTTGTTTTTTTTTCATTTATGGATTGCCAACAAAAGATGTAAATACCAGATGCTCTGCCATGCCCAAGATAATACATCTCAAAACCTTGAGGTTTTTGCATATGTTGCCATCTCTGTCAAAAAAATAAAAAAAATTATGTCACCTTCCTCCTCCATTCTTGTTTTCATCCAGACACTGCACCTGGCCAAAAAATAAAAAATAAATAAATAAATAAACATTCTGACTTCCATGCATTAATTCTGCCCTCCTCCGTCTCTTTCATCTCTTCTTACACTTACATGGTGTTGGTACTGCCAGATGCTTAGATTTCATCTCCAAAATAAATGACTTAAAGGAGATAAAGGGCTCCCTGTGTGATAGTGGGTAGTTGAGGAGTTCTCCTCACTGTGAAGATAATCTGGAAGAGTAGAGGCCGTCACACTTTATCTGCCTCCACCACTCCACGCTCGAATGGAGGCCACTAACCACTGCTCCTCCTGATTCAATCCGATAAGCTCTACCTCCCTCAGCCAGTTACCAATGACATCATTTTTCATCCTCTTCTCTATGCATCATCTAGATATGTTGAGCATCTCACAGAATAGTGAAGACGCTGTTAAGAACAGATGCATGTATGTTTTTGCACTGGTGTAGGCAGAGACAGTCGTGATGCGAATTGAAACTTTCAGGGTTTTTGTTTTGTTAAATGTGAGGTGTGCAGATGATGCCTACCAGGTAATGTATGCAACCATATTATGCATTAGCTGGCAACCCACTGCTTAACCGCAATGGGGGAGGGGACTAAATGAAAACAGTACAGCAGAAGCCATACTGTAGTCAGTGTTTAAATTTTAAAACATCTAAATAAGAAAAATACATAATTTGATTAATATTTTTATACTTAAAATATTAGATAATTTATGTTATTAGTATTTAATATTATTACAGTATTGATATTTAATGAATTTAATAATTTATATATTTAAATTAGTTTAGGTACTGTACAGTAGCTAACTTCGGCAAGCTTTACAGCATAGGTTTTCAACCCTTCTCCTGGGGACCCACTGTCCTGCAGAGTTTAGCTCCAAACCTAATCAAAGACAGCTGAAGCTAGTCAAGATCTTCAGGATCACTTGTTGAAAATACGCATACGGGTGTGCTGAAGCAGGTTGGAAATAAACTTTGCAGGACAGTGGGTCCCCAGGAGCAGGGTTGAAGACCTCTGCTTTACAGTGATTTTTAATAAAATGTGCTCATAAAGGATTTAAAATTATTACATGTATTTTTATAAGGGCTAGAATGCATTTTAAGTTTAAACACAGTTTTTCAACAGTTCAGATTTACACTCACCTAAAGGATTATTAGGAACACCTGTTCAATTTCTCATTAATGCAATTATCTAATCAACCAATCACATGGCAGTTGCTTCAATGCATTTAGGGGTGTGGTCCTGGTCAAGACAATCTCCTGAACTCCAAACTGAATGTCAGAATGGGAAAGAAAGGTGATTTAAGCAATTTTGAGTGTGGCATGGTTGTTGGTGCCAGACAGGCTGGTCTGAGTATTTCACAATCTGCTCAGTTAATGGGATTTTCACGCACAACCATTTCTAGGGTTTACAAAGAATGGTGTGAAAAGGGAAAAACATCCAGTATGCGGCAGTCCTGTGGGCGAAAATGCCTTGTTGATGCTAGAGGGGTCAGAGGAGAATGAGCCAACTGATTCAAGCTGATAGAAGAGCAACTTTGACTGAAATAACCACTCGTTACAACCGAGGTATGCAGCAAAGCATTTGTGAAGCCACAACACGCACAACCTTGAGGCGGATGGGCTACAACAGCAGAAGATCCCACCGGGTACCACTCATCTCCACTACAAATAGGAAAAAGAGGCTACAATTTGGACAGTTGAAGACTGGAAAAATGTTGCCTGGTCTGATGAGTCTCGATTTCTGTTGAGACATTCAGATGGTAGAGTCAGAATTTGGCGTAAACAGAATGAGAACATGGATCCATCATGCCTTGTTACCACTGTGTGGGCTGGTGGTGGTGGTGTAATGGTGTGGGGGATGTTTTCTTGGCACACTTTAGGCCCCTTAGAGCCAATTGGGCATCATTTAAATGCCACGGCCTACCTGAGCATTGCTTCTGACCTGGATGTGCATCCCACAAATCTCCATCAACTGCAAGATGCTATCCTATCAATATGGGCCAACATTTCTAAAGAATGCTTTCAGCACCTTGTTGAATCAATGCCACGTAGAATTAAGGCAGTTCTGAAGGGCGAAAGGGGGTCAAACACAGTATTAGTATGGTATTCCTAATAATCCTTTTGGTGAGTGTACTTCTCAGTAGTTCAATACAAAGTCAATTCAAGTCACTTTCATTTATACACTATATTGCCAAATGTTTTGGGAAGTCTGCCTTTACATGTACATGAACTTTAATGACATCCCATTCTTAATCTGTATGTTTTAATATGGAATTGGCCCACCCTTTGCAGCTATAACAGCTTCAACTCTTCTGGGAAGGCTTTCCACAAGGTTTAGGAGTGTGCGTATTTTTGACCATTCTTCTAGAAGTGCATTTGTGAGGTCAGGCACTGATGATGGACGAGAAGGCCAGGCTTGTGGTCTACGCTCAAATTCATCCCAAAAGTGTTCTATCGGGTTGAGGTCAGAACTTTATGCAGGCCAGTCAAGTTCCTCCACACCAAACTTGCTCTTCCATGTCTTAATGGACCTTGCTTTGTGCACTGGTGCACAGTCATTTTGGAACAGGAAAACAGGAAAATCCCCAAACTGTTCCCACAAAGTTGGGAGCATGAAATTGCTGATGCATTAAGAGTTCCTTTCACTAGAACTAAGGGGCCAAGCCCAACCCCTACCAAAAAAACCACACAATAATCCCCCCTCCACTAAACTTTACACTTGGCACAGTACAGTCAGGCAAGTACCATGCTCCTGGCAACCGCCAAACCCAGACTCATCCATCGGATTGCCAGACAGAGAAACATGAAACAGAGAACACGTCTCCACTGCTCTAGAGTCCAGTGGCGGCATGCTTTACACCACTGCATATGACACTTTGCATTGCACTTGGTGATGTAAGGCTTGGATGCAGCTGCTAAGCCATGGAAACCCATTCCATGAAGCTCTCTACACACTGTTATTGAGCTAATCTGAAGGCCACATGAAGTTTGGAGGTCTGTAGCTATTGGCTCTGCAGTAAGTTGGCAACTTCTGCGCACTGTGCGCCTCAGCATGTGCTGACCCCGCTTTGTGATTTTACGTGGCCTACCACTTCATGGCTGAGTTTCTGTTGTTCCCAATTGCTTCCACTTTGTTATAATACCACTAACTGTTGACCGTGAAATATTTAGTAGTGAGGAAATTTCACAAATGGACTTATTACACAGGTGGCAACCTATCACAGTACCACGCTTGAATTCTCTGAGCTCCTGAGAACGACCCATTCTCTCACAAATATTTGTAGAAGCGGTCTGCATGCCTAAGTGCCTGATTTATACACCTGTGGCCATGGAAGTGATTGGAACACCTGAAAACCCAAAACTTTTAGCAATATAGTGTATAACGCTTTTACAAAACAGATTGTTTCAAAGCAGCTTTACAGTGATAATGGGAAATTAATGCAACAAAGATTGTTTTGGCTGTACAGCAGCTCTAGAAGGAAGTCATTGTCCGGTATCATTTCTGTGTAAACTTCAAAAACGTTTACAGCATGCACATGGGTATTACATGTTTAGTCTATAGGCATGCCCATTTAAATGCATATGTGTACTACTGCTGGAAAGAGAAAAAGAGCCAAGGACTTTGTTAAAAAGTTAAAAGTAAAAAAAAACACACTTTTTGTAATTTAACTAATAAATCAACTTGTTGGATCATGTACCATAAACTGCAACGTCTGAATCAGCAATACTGCAGACAAATTGATCAATTCATCATGTACTGGCCTCATTGAGTCAACTTTCAATTATCCAGCAAGTTAAACTCCATCACACAATAATTCCCGGAACCACAAAGTGATGTTTGAGAATGTTTACTGTACGAATGGTGTGAAACTGAAAATACAAACACAAAGAAAAATAAATTATATACACATATACATGTGAACACAACTGCTTTGACAAACAAATCATTATCAAAGTTGTTAAGCAATTTCACATGAAAACATGAAAAAAAAAAAAAAATGCATGCTGTTCCAAACAATATCATACATCAAATTTAATTATGAAAAATGCATTCAACTTAGAGATAACAAAATCAGAAAAACTCACAAAGAAGTCCCACAACATGTGCAACCTCATGTGCTGCGTTCGTTTTTATTATGCCCTTCACTTGCTAACTTCCTCCGTCTCGTTCACTCGGATGTGCGTCATTGCTTACGTTGCATGAGTGCTCATTACTGGCAGAACCTCTGCAATGGACTGAACCTAAGCCCTTGATCACTTGAAATCCACTATGAAGTTGATTTATTTTTTTTCCTTTACGAAATTGTTTAATGCAGCATTCTATATGTGTATTTAGGTTGTTTTAAATGTTTTTTTAAAATAATTAAAATATCATAGAGTTGTTTGTGGTGGAGTAAATTAAACACGATATGCAGTGACTTCACAATCGTGTTGCATTGTGGTATATGAAGCTGACCTAATACAACTGGCAGAGCCAGGACACAAATGATGAACTGAGTCGTGCAGAATACAGTACAGCTCCAAAAGAGTGTGAATTTATATAAATGTGAAAAAAAGTTTCAGTCACTTCATAAATGCTCGTTTCCCTACAAGTTGCTGCATGGATAGTCCTTTTGCAGCACATCTAAAGAGCCTCGCCTATAGAATCATCCTCAGAAGATGCATTTACGATAAGAGAAATTCAAGGTCTGCTAAGAAAGGCAGGCTACAATAGTGTAGATAACTTATTACTAGGTACTAATTAGTACGAACAGATGTGCTATCTGACACATTCGGGTTAGGCATCACCTGCACAACAGGCTCCCTCACCTTGTGCTTAACAAATACATTCAGCGTACAAGCCGACAGACCTCTTTTTTTTTTTTTTTTTTTTTTTTTTTTTTATAAATTGCAAGTGGCAATCTGCAAGTGATATAATTAGTTTACCAGCCTCCAATCAACAGAATGGGAAGGTAAAGGGAGGGATGAGGTGAGTAAGAAACCCATAGGTGTGCCTGACCAAGCAGGGGTTTGACAATTCTTTGTGTCACTTGTGAAGGGATTTTCACAGCAATCCTGGCTGCAAATAAATAGTGGGTAATTGATTTGCACAGAGTAAACAGAGCATCCTCTCTAATGGCTGGGCTTTATTACCTGCCTCTGTAATCATCTCAAGTAGAGGGATTGTGTACTGATCCCTTGCAGGCCCCTTGAGATGCTTTCAGCATTCAGGAGCGATACAGGTGACAACTGTAGCTTTTTTCCTTTTTGGGGTTGGGGGGTGGGGGTTTGGCAGTGTCATTAATAAAAAAATACTTCATAATCAAATTCTCTATCTATCTAATATTGGAAATTGCTATTGTGTTTTGTTCTCTACTGAAGAAGAATATATATTCGATTAAAGCAGCTTTTTGAATGAGTTAAAATGGAAGGCAGGACTTGATTTAGTTTATTATGAATTAATTGGATCATTAAATCGATGACATACACCAATCAGGCTTAACATTATGACCTATGTCTTAATATTTGCTGCCAAAACATCCCTGACCCGTCGAGGCATGGACTCCACTAGATCCCTGAAGGTGTGCTGTGGTATCTGGCACCAAGATGTTAGCAGCAGATCATTTAAGTCCTGTATGTAGTGAGGTGAGGCCTCCATAGATCAGACTTGTTTGTTCAGCACATCCCACAGATGCTCGATTGGATTGAGATCTGTGGAATTTGGAGGCCAAGTCAACACCTACGTGTCAAAGTAACATCCACATGGATGGCAGGACCCAAGGTTTCCCAGCAGAACATTTTCCAAAGCATCACACTGCCATGTGTTCCATAGTGCATCCTGGTGCCATGTGTTCCCCAGGTAAGCGGCACACACACACACCCGGCCATCCACGTGATGTAAAAGGTTGCGCAGTGGTCCAGTTCTCACGTGCCTACTGTTGGCGCTTTCGGCGGTCGTCAGCATGGGCACCCTGACTGGTCTGCAGCTATGTAGACCTATATGCAACAAACTGTGTATTCGGACACCTTTCTATCAGAACCAGCATTAACTTCTTGAGCAATTTGAGCTACAGTAGCTTGTCTGTTTGATCGGACCACTCGGGCCAGTCTTTGCTCCCCATGTCCATCACTGAGCCACAGTGGTGAACCAGCGACATGGTCATGGGCGGCATCATTGTTATTCACTTTACCTGTCAGTGGTCATAATGTTATGCCTGATCGGTGTTGTGATCTCATGTGAGTGACAGGTTATTGTCTCACCCTCGCACCAGAAAAAAAGTAATCAGAGAAGAGATGCCGCTGTAAAGGGGAGGGGAAGTTAATGTTTTTGATTAAAGATTTCGAGGGCACATGAATTTAAAAAATATATATGAGCACGGATAAATAATTTATAATAAACACCGCTGTATTCCATAAAAAATATTATTTTTCCATTTTGATGCTCACTTTAATGTTTTTGATTAAACATTTCTAGGGCACATAGGCTACATAAAAAATTATGATAACGGATAAATAATTCATAGTAAACACTGCAATTTACACAAAACATAAGAAATAGCCATTTTTATTTCATGGTGACTTTAAATAGCAGAATCCCAATTAATTAGATACATACACAATATCATTCTATGATTTATATACTAAAGCAAAATCACGTGTGTTCTGGACATATTGTATATCATCTCACATCACATTAGAACTAGCAAGTAAAAAGGACGCTAGCATCATTGTGTGATTTTGCTTTTATACAACAGTTTAATAAAGTTGAGTGAGTTAAGAATGAGTTAATACATAAGTAACTTAGACACAATATTGCTGGTTATTTGGACTGTTTTTGCTCCACCGATAGAAATAGTACTTCCAAACAAAGCCAGAATAGAACCACTGCAAAACTGATCAACACATGGCAATGGGCAATTCGTTCCTAAATTATTCTGTTTTGAACATATAAAGAATAAAGAGGTATTGATGAAGAGAAAGGGTGATCTATATTATATTTCTGTTTTAATTAAACTATGTGAGGTACGTTTAGCCAACCTTGTGTAGCGAGATCTAGCCCCAGGGGAAATGGTGCGGGATTTATGCATGCGTTTAATCGTGTTACGATCAAACATGCATAAATCGGCACAGAGGGGAATTTGGATATTAACAGTTGATTATAACGGATTATAACAATTATTAATATCTAGGGCTTGATTCAACTTTTAGAAATTTCTTTGATTCTAGAATTGAGTTCAAAGGACGGATAATTGTCCACCAACTATCTCCTTTTTTTTAATAACTCTTAGACAAGGCTTCTCTGGCCAGGAGAAGTATCTTTCTTTTTAATTTGTAACAGGGTCGGTTCACCGTAAAAGGGACCTATGAGTGAGCAATTCAGGCACAATCACGTGTGAATATATATATTTTAATAAATCAACAAACAATAAACAAACATACACAAATTAACTGAAAGCAGGAAGGAGAGAGAGAGAGAGAGAGAGAGAGACAAGGATACGGTAGTATTACCGACACAACCTATTGAGCACAAGCAAGAAATCAGTCCAACTTATTGGTATAAGCTCAAGACTTTATAACGACAGCTTAAGGGATACTTGCATATGTTTCCTTGATCGCGAATTCGTGCGTGTGGGGGAATTCCGCGATCCGGTCCGTGTTTGAATCTTGCAGGGTGGGTCCTTGGAGTCCGCGGGAAATTCAACTTTGGTTCCTTTGTGTGGTAATGTCCTTTGGAAGATGGCGCGCGGGCAACCCGAAAATCCGCGCAGAGGAAGAGTCCAGAGAGGGGGTCAAAAGCAGGGAGAAAGAGAGGAGCGAAGAGAGAGACAAGAGAGTGGCAAGAGCGAAGAAGAAAGAGGAGCGTTTGTAGGCCTTCTTAAAGGGCCATCACGGGGCACGCCTCTTTTGTCGGAACAGCCAATCAGAGCGAAGGAACTCAGAAGCGGGAAATCTCCCTTTGTCTTGGGTCTCGCCTCATTAACATGTTTATGGCTTTCTTAGGTATGCAGACTTTGGGGTTTTGGTATGCAGACTTTGGGGTTTTGGCATAAAAGAAAGAGTTTGATGCATCGTAGTACCACACAACGCACATAGACGGTCTACAAATTGAGAGACAAAGATTTCGAGACCAAGCATGGGGAGTTTAACTTATGAATTAAAGGAAGGGTGAGGCTTGACGTTGTTCTTCATTAAGCATTTCCTGATTATAAGTTTCTAACCTATCAAACACATCTAAAATGGTTATAACAAAAAGCATGCATACATACAGGGAACACAGCACATCTAAAATGAAAAATAACTAAGTTAAAAGTCATATAACCCCCTTTGGGTGCTTTGTGGTGTCCGTGGAATGCAGGAGGCTGGTTTGTGTCCTTTTTAGAACCGTTAACCTGTCAGTCTGTAGACTTCACGGCGCCGGTCTTGTTTGATTCATTTTGAATAATCGATGTATTGGTCCGTTGATCATTTATGAGCACCGTCCATACGCTACACTTGACTTTGAATAAGTGTGAACGTTGACATATAAACCTACCAAACAAACGGATGGAGACCTTTTCACCTCTCTGTTACTCTAAAAATGCATGATTGAAAATATATTTTAAGGGCTTTAAAAAATTCTAGGGGAGTATGGCTTATATCTGTAGTGATGCCCCTGGCAACCACTTTAACTTCTGGATATTCAGCAGCGTTGCCACAACAGACCGAATGGCTTCATTTGCATCTTTCTCCGCCACCATTACTGAACTACAACTCAAACTAGGGCACGACAACAACGTCATCGTTCTCAGCCACTCCCTCTGTTCGCTGATTGGGCCGGAGAAAACCGGAGAAAACCAGCAAAACAACCATAACCATAACGGTTGCCATAACGAAAACAAACTGTATGTTGATGCGTGGCATGGGGATGTAATGACGTGTACCATTAATCGATCTGTGTTCTGTGACATGTACAACGGGAACATGAACGGAATATTCTAAAAGCAATTCATGTAAACCACCTTAATCAGAATATTGTCTTATTCAGATTAAGGTCAATAATTAGATTACCACTGTCCATGTAAACATAGTCAGTGTTGTTACATCATGTTGCATGCAACATTGGATGTCAAAGATGAAACACCACAAGTTTGATGGTCTTGTTTAAAATTTATGATCAACATGTGTAATGGGAGTAAATAAAATGAACAGCTGTCAAACCAGGTGGAGTTCATAAAGTTAAAGGTCATTCAGAGGTGTTGTTTTGTTTGCTTCCCATCACCACCAGCTTGAATTCCTTTAGGTGATGGGCTTGCCCTTTTGAGGTCACAAAACAACTCTGTATTTGTGTACATAACAGCATAACAACTGTATTGTGCTTTTAGCAACCATTAAGGCTTTCTAGTTGATGAACAGACCGAACAGCAAAGAGCAATTAACTAATATGTTTATCACCTTCTAAATGGTATTGTCCCCCTGTCAAACTTCAGGATCCTGAGAACAATCAAAATCTACAATCAATCCCCCTCTTGCTCTGGTTCTGTACACCAAGAGGGTTTGCAACCTTGAGAAAATAAATAAATAAATAAATAAATAAATAAATAAATAAAATAAATAAATAAATAAATAAATAAATAAATATATATATATATATATATATATATATATATATATATATATATATATATATATATATATATATATATATATTTTTTTTTTTTTTTTTTTTTTGTGGACAGAAATGTCTTGGGTTTTCTGATGGAAAATGCCATAGAATGAAGCCTCCAGCTCCTGCTTATATAATCCTGCAGATTACTGGAGAGCTCCAAAAGCCCGAAGTCAGAGCGGAGTGTCCCTGGGCACAATGGACTTGCTGTACCTTGCAGTAAGAGCCCTGTGTGCATGCCAATTTGAAGGATATGTGAATTCAATGAGCCGTTGAGCCAAAAGCCTTTGTGGTTTCAGTCAAGAAGTTTTACTTTTAAAAAAATGCTCAAATTAATTTAGCCTTTAGTACAGCCCCTGTGTCTCAGTAAATGTAAGCAAAAGAAGTCAAAAAAAACAAAACAAAGGCTTGTTATGGCCGTCTGTAAGAGCTATGGCCAATTATTCCTAATGGGTTTAGCAAAACAGGATCTGAGAAGAGTGAGGGAGTGCAACCGATAACTGTCAGTGAACCAAACAATTTGATCCATTTGCCCTGATGAGTGAAAATAGTTAATCATTGAACTCCCTGGAGTAAAACCTGCATGCCAGCATTTACTGTTGCTGGCCAAAGTTTTCATTGGTAGCTAATTAAGGATGAGACAACAAGACAACGAATGCTTCAAATTGATATATATATATACACACACACATACACTACTGTTCAAAAGTTTAGGGATGATATGATTTTTGACAAATGTTCTTGAAAAACATGCTCTCATGCTCACCAAAGATGCATACATTTTATTAAAAATACAGTAAGCACTGTAATACTGTGAAATATTATTACAGTTCCAAATAATTTTTTTAATGTATATATTTTATTATTGAAATGTATTCCTGTGAATTTTGCTTTTGATTAATTTCTATTCAAAATATTTTATATGCATCTATATGTATATTTATGCTAAATAGCAAGGCTTTAATAATTATTGGATATTTTCATGCTGTAGATAACAATATACTGATGTGATGCCTAAATTCATGTTTAGCATTTAAAATTATTTTTAGTATTTAGTATTTTATTTTATTTTTTTACAAAATTTAGAAAAACATTTTAATATTCAGCTTATTGGTTATCTGCCATAAGACATATATTTTATTTGATAACTATATAAAACATATATGCAATTAAAACATGAAATAACCATTAATAAATGAGACTAAAGTGCAATTTCTTTGAATTATTTAAACTAAAATGTTGTCATGTGCACTTCACTTATCATGCCCTAGGCATCTAAAACACCAGTCATGAGTCTAGCAATTGATGTTTGAGGTTCCTCGGTGGAGTTTCTAGATATTCTGCCTTTACTTTCCTGACAAAAATATGAACCACAGCACCCAAAGACCCTTTTTCCACACTTGCTCCACCTACCCATCATGAAATGGTATATTACACTCTATAATGTCATCCCTGCTCAGCCTCCATCAAAATGGAAATGACACAGACAGACAGCCAATCTATATGGTAATAATACAAAAGTTTACCCCTGTACAATGCTGAGGTGAACAGGGAGGCTGATATCACTACCCCCGATGATTTTATAAACTGGACTCTGCCCACTGCTGATACATCCTCATAAGACAAGCTGGAAGCATCCCTGAGGGTTTCTGTTTTCTTTGCTTGTGTCATCTCCATATAATGTTTCTCAAGGTCTACATTTAGACAAAGGGTCTTCGATGTAGCAGGACCCTATTTACATTTGAGCCTGAGAGCATTTTGTTGCGAAAAAAGCAAAAACATAAGCTCCCAAATCCAATTACACAGAGATATTATATTTTAATGGATTATTGATTCATCACATGCAGGCCATTGGCTATGGTTAGATACCACAGTTGTTTTGCCACAGGAGGTCTGGGTTGAACTCCCCGCTGTGATAGTCAAGTATGGTAATTGTGAGTCCCATTCTTTCAACATTGTATTTTTCTACAGTAAATGCTCTGATATCATGTTGCCCATTTCATCTTCAATGTTTCAAAGAAATGTATTGGCGTGCAGTGCAGCTTCCTGTAATATCAAGCATGAAACTAAGGGAACACATAATTCTGTTCCAATATGAGACTCAGTTGTTTTTCAGTGACTCAATTGGCTGTGACTCAGACTGCATCCTTAATAGAATACGTGCTATGAAAGGTCAGACATCCCCCCCCCTGCTGTCTGCATGATGACAGAAGGCCTGTATGGAAGATCTCTTAGGTATTCCGACCTCGTGTTATTCCTCTCCACCAGGCTTTGAAAACCTTGGGATCTTCTAAATAGCGAGCTCCATCTGGAGTTGCTGGTTGCAGTGTGTGAAAGGGAGCCAGTTGGAGCTTTGTAAAGTAGGACATGATGTTTTTAGAAGGTTTGAATGAAGTCCTGTGGCTCTTCAGAGGTTCATTTAGAAGGTATTATTCTCCTAAATCTCTGTGTGACCTTCTAAATTATCAGATGAAATAGTGTCTCGTATAATATTATATATCCTCCAGCCATGACTGTCTCCTTTTTTTAGAGTTCCAAGTGTAAGATTTCATTTCAACCCCTGGGAAATTAGCCAGCAAAGCCTTGAAGAACCCTTGCATGAATGTGAGGAGGCAGCTCATTAAAACGGACACAATAGAGCTGGTGTCTTTAGAAACGCCAACATAACATTTAACTGCCTGGGGGTTGACAAGGCCATGTCCAAAGTGCCCATACAAAGGGAGATGCCCAAAAAAGCATATGAAGAGAACTATGAGATGAGAGGTTAGACCATACTGAAATTCCAGTCTCATGGCTCCAATGTGAATTCTTAATTTTTATACAACAGTTAGTGTTCCTCGAATTGAATTGGTGTTCCAAGAGCTTTTGTACTGTTTGTATCACTCCGCTAATCTATGTTTGCATGTTTCAGACAGATGACAGTCTTTGCATTAGTGGTAAGGATTTTTCAGTAACTCTTTCTGAAGGTTACATCAATATAGGTGGAGACAAGTAACAAGTCTTTTTCAGTGAGTCAATGATTGATTGATTTATTCTAGCAATGTGTTCATAAACAGATTCATTTAGAAGCAAAACAACAAGTCACATGAGTGAGTTAATGAATGATTCATTCATCCAATTCTGGAGTGAAACAAGTGATTTGCTGAATTCTGAGAAGCATTTAATAGTAAAAGTAGTGTGCCTGTATGCAATTCTGAATTCATCTTTATGAGTGAGTCATTGAATAATTCATCCAATTGAGTTGTTAAAAAAACAATGATTCATTCAGAAAGAAACACCACTGTGTGCTCTAAGATGCTTCAGCTGATTCTGCTCTGGCTTAGTTTGGAACTGATTACATTAAGTACGTTTACATGCACCCTCATAATGCGATTCTAATGGGATTTTGGCAATACTGCGATTACACTTTACCTCATGTAAACGCAATACTTCGATCAAACTAATGCGATTAAGCGTATAATCATAGTAACCATTCGCATTAAACTATGTGGCGTACGTCAATTTTAATCACAATAAACAGGCATGTAAACACCTTAATCACATTATTACCACTCTGACCAAAATGCGCATGTGCTCGGACATAGCCATGTGTTGTTCACACAACTTCATGAATGAACTCTGTGACATTATTAAAAGTTTTCTCTGCTCCGAATCGCTAAACTCTGTCAATACATTTCGCTGTCTAGTCTCTGCTCCATATCTTCATCTTCATATCATCACGAAGAACGCAACAGCAGTGTAGGCAAGCCCAGGCATTGCAATGTTCATCACGGCACCGAATAATATCCAGTGTGTCCATAAATATTTTATTTTGAATTTGATGCGAGTAGATTAAAACAATAGCCGTTAACATGCCTATCTGAGTGTGGTATACTCATACTTATTGGCGAATAAACAGAATAATGTAAATTGCTTGTAAACTGGAGTGAAGAGCAACAGAACAACATAACTCTTGCTTGTCTGATATTGCTTATGTCATCAATAATCTGCAAGGATATAGGCAAAAATAACAAGCAACTAATTTTTCATATTTCAGTTCCTCGGGCTAGAAAAAATGCTTTGCAACCTTTTTTTGTAACTGTTTCTAAGTTGTAGTTTATTATAAGCCATATACTGTATAAAATGTGTCTGGTTTCACAGTAAAGAATAGGCACTTTTAAATCACCTTTTGTTTTCAGTATGATTTCTATAGTATTTTAAACATTTATCATCCAAGCAAAGTTGGTGTTACAAACATTAACAGTTGCAGTGTTCATTTTACAATTCTTAGTCACAATTATTTGACCTATATACTCAAAATTACGCACTGTTCATTACAGTCACTTTCTTTTTATTGGAAACCGTGCTGAAGAACCCACATTTCACACTTAGGAACACATTTAATAGGGTGTAAAAGTATGGATTAGGTGCCACGGGACAGTGACCTAAAGCACAAGAGTAAATCAACAATAGAATGACTTCTGCAGTGGTCCAGTTAGAGTCCTGACCTCAACGTTGGCAGGAAACCAGACATCTCTAGAATGCTACAGACAAGTCTGAACTCAAACTGAAGTTTTATAAAGACGAACGATACGAAATCCTCTCGACTGTTGTGCAGGTCTAATCCACATTTACAGGAATGTGCAAATGGTCAAACGATTGTTATGTAATTGTTCACATACTTTTTTTTTCACACTGCACTTTGTTTCAACACGATCACATGCGAATGAGTATCAATAGTACGAGTGTGCACTGTCGTGGAATGTATAACTGAATGTATATAAAACTCATTTTGGCGTGCAAATGGCACGCAGTTTTTCGCGTGCATATCATACGCACTTTATGGCGTATACATTCCACGACATTGCACACTCGTATTATTATACACATTTTTGTGAGATCTAATGTAGGAAGAAAATGGGGAAGAGATGTCGAAATTGGGAAAGGGTTACCCGAAGCCCAATTGTGCTACATGTCGGAGCTCCTACATATTTCTATATTTTTTAAATGAAAATTCACATCAGTTTGTGACATTCAGCATGTACTTTTTGAAGACATAATGTGCAGAAAGTGACACTTATACTCTGAGCACTGACTCAAAGTCTCAAATTGCAAGATAACATTTATTAGGTTTTTGCAGGGAACGTGCTGCATGAATTTACGAGTTGTACGTAATGGCTATCAATGTAAAAGGATTTAATTTATGAAAAATGAATATGGTGTCCTTGAAAAAAATTAGCTGTTTGTTCCTCGCTTCAGTAGTTAAGTGTTCAAAATAGTAAAGGATGTGTTAAGAGTCTTACAAATAATGTGGAGTTGTCAGGGCTCAACTAAAGCTTTTTAAATATAAAGTACATAGCCTTGTGCAGAGCGCTTCTCGGAATGTTTCTTCCTGACATCAATTACCTGTACAGATGACACTTAAAGAGGTATTTGGTTTTGACAAAAGTTCAGACTTCCTTGCCTGATCTTTCTCTCATTCTCTCTGTCCATCACTTTGCTCTCTTTTTCTCCCTACTGTATTTGGCACACACACTCATAGAATACTCTGAATTTAAATAAGTGAGAATTGAGAGAAGATTTAGTGTGTGTGTGTGTGTGTGTGTGTGTGTGTGTGTGTGTGTGTGTGTGTGTGTGTGTGTGTGTGTGTGTGTGTGTGTGTGTGTGTGTGTGTGTGTGTGTGTGTGTGTCAAAGCACATATGCTCAGAACCACTAAGCATAAAGCTAATTAGCCAAATGAGTTTCCTTACAACCCACTGAGAGCCTACATGTTGCTTAAAATACCTAGACCAAAAGAAGGCTTGATTTTTTTTATTTTTTTTTCTCCTAGATCTCTTTTAACTTGTATAATATTCTTATAACTCTTATAAGTTCTGATTAACTTTTCACCTTTTTGATCATCATTCCAGCTGGTATTTGTACACTATATTATTCTATAATTATTTTTAAAAGGTTGTAATTACATGAAATAAAAATGTATAGTGTTTATCAACAATCAGTTGATTTTATAATTGTTTGGCAGGAAGCTTTTCTCAAGATGCCTCATTAAAATTTTAATTAGTTTTTCATCAGAAAAAAATATCCAAAGCAACTATATAATACACAAAAATGACACTAATCAGCAGACTCCAGGAACAGTTTCAACATGATAATTGAGGCCTAATTTGTCCAAGTAACCCTGCAGTATTTTGGAATCAACTCCTAAACCGCCCCGAGGTTAAACTTTTCCCCTTTTTATAGAGTGGCAAAAAAAACATCTCTTTTCCTTGAAGGAAAGTGAAAACTGTGGCAGGATGCTAATAATGTTGATCATGATGGTGATGAGGGAGTCGAACAGTTTGGCTGCACATGAAAAATATATTCTGCAGTGTGCTATAAACACTCGGCTCTGTTGGACATGCTTCTATTTTTGGGCCTGTTTTGAGCTGCGAGTTCTCCACCTCACAGGCCTCATTGGCTGACTTTATCCTGCAGACACCCCCTGCCTCTATTGGTGGGAAGACGTTTCTGTCACTTAAATTTATTAATCACCATATGACAATCCACATGGCATCAAAGCCCCCTAGATCATATTGCTGCTTCTCTGTTGTAAATCCACTTCCATGTCTGTGAGAGCTCATCAAAACCAGCGCCAATCCATCTTCAAAATGGCCCTGATGTTCCTGGTTCACTGCAAGAGAGAATAAGCGATGAACAGGGCTGTGGTTCTGTGTGAAAATGATTCATTTGCTGTTTGTTGTGCTTGCCAGTAAAACAGGAGGCACAAATAAATACATTTATGTTGCTTACATAAGCATCCAAAAGAGAGGAAAATGAAAATAGCACTTTCCCATTCTCTTTGTCCTTCAATACTGTATAGACCATTTTGGCCATTTTGATTTATAAGCTCAGGATCTCTTTGACTCGCAGCAGCTTGTCTGGCTATCACCAGACCAAGCTCAGTCTTTTAAGATTGAACATTGGTCTGGGGAGTCTGTTCTGTATTTTCTACTGCACAAGAAACGTGATCAACGGGCATAGTTCAAATTACTCTGTATGCAATTGGATAGTCCTTCAACTAATCAGACCACAAGAGGCATGATCAACAAGCATAATTCAAATGACTCTGTACGCAATTGGATAGTCCTTCAACCAATCAGACCACAAGAAGCGTAATCAACGAGCATAATTCAAATGACTCTGTACGCAATTGGATAGTCTTTCAAAAAATCAGGCCACAAGAGGTGTGATCAACAGGCATCGATCCATCCTTCTCTATCCGTCATTGTGTTAAACCTGTCAATAGCGCGCCAGGTGGATAAGCCAGTCTGTGATTGGTTCCCGCAAAAGTGTGACAGAAGCAGGATAAATGAATGCACTGGTTTCCAGCCTGAGCTGGAATCAGGCTGGGTTTACCCAGTCTACACAGCAGCCACTGGAACCTCTTCACTTTGAGCGCTACTAGAAACTTAAAGTCTTTGTTATGATTGATCTTCATGTGAAGAAAACACGTTTTGCCTTTTGTATGGCTGCTTAATATTTTTATGGAAACCATGATACTTTTTTTCAGTAGAAAAATTCTGTAATTTACTGCATGTAAATTTGCATGTGTACTGTAACATTTTTAATACTTATAGGCTTTTGGCTTATTATTTAGTTTTATTTTATATTTTATTGCCTCAATTAAACAGGATTATAAGCTGGTTTCAGAATGATATCATGTTATGATATCATGATATCATGTCACATGTTAATGATCTGTTGTATCAGTGTGGAACAATGTGTTTTATGGCCACACCTAGAGAAAAATACAGTAAATGTATTTTAAATACATGTTTTATGCTAGGTATACTACAAATACATTTACATATGTATGTACATAATATAAATACCCCCGCAGTTGTACTTTCTTCTTATACTTATAATCTGCTAAATTGGAACAACTAATTTTGTACTTAATGCACTTTAGTTATACAGAAGTAGTGCTGAAGGCCAACTAAAGATATACTGAAGTGTATTTGATTGTGCTAAAATTGAACTATTGCAAGTATACTTTAGATATACTTTAAGTATCTTGCATTTAAAGACTGATATCATACACTGATGGTACTATACTTACTAACAGTGATATTAAAACACATTTTAGGATATTTCTTTAATATTAAGAAATGTGCATTGTACAATAAAGAAGTCTCCAAATAAAGTTTAATTACAATATTTATATCAGTAAGTCTCAAGCGATATGTCAGTAAGTAAGAAAATGGATTTGTAGTATACTTAGTAAGACATTTATTTTAAATACATTTTGATATAGGCTTTTTCTTCACTAGGGACTCCATGAGTCTTTCTAAAGTTAAAAAAAGGAAGTTTTGCTTACATAATCAGTCCCCTTTCTTTCCAATGTTCTAAGCTGGGCATGTGTTATGCTAGTTACTTTACCAGTAAGGTTGACCTTTGTAATAATAATATTCAGTCAAAAAAACAGTGTTAACTAGAAGGCTACAGCAATTATCCAGTAGATAATTAACCCACAAGTGGACTACCATGACAGCAATGGTGTGTACCCGCGCTCTCTGCGACAGATCGTTGACATTTCCCCCTGCAAGGGGTGGAGCACTTATACCTGACATTTACTGTCCATTTCTCAGTGCTCCTCATTAAAAACTTCTGCATCAATTAGCAGACCCTGCACTGGCTAACCTTTTTAAGTTTGTTAACATTGTAATGACCATAACTGCACAGAAATTCATGGCGGCTCAATAGCATTATTACACTCTAATAAGTTACCCATAACCAAGTTGGGTTGAAAATGTACAAACACAGCAATTGGGTTGTTTTAACCCAGCGATTGGGTTGTTTTTAAGCAAACATTTAACCCAACCGCTGGGTTAAAACAACCCATTTACTGGGTTAAAACAACCCAGTCATTGGGTTTGTCCATTTTCAACCCAACTTGGGTTGTTTTTAACCCAGCATTTTTAGAGTGTATCATTACTTACCAAGGATGCAGATGCTGATGTGAGCTAACTATTTTTTTTTTTCGGTTAACTATGTTCATTCGCTGCTGGATGAAAATTACATATGATGAATTCCATCTATTTATTAAGTATCTTCATTTTCCTGTATACAAATTCCTGTGATTACAATTACAGGTTTTGTGATTAGATTATCAGGTTCAAAATCAGTTGCATTGATGAGGACTGAATCAGATCCAGTGGAGGACGGCAGGGCAAGAAATATACCTGTAAAAAATTTAGTTTACATCACGCAGGCATCAGTCTGCCTCTGTCCATCTATTACCTTCACAATTAGCATCTAATTGGTGTGGATAGTTGTACACATCACCATTTCATTAACAGATGCCAGTGTAGCAGCGTGTCATTTATGCTAATGCTTTGGCTTTGGATGAAACCCTGCAGGTACTGCCAGCAGCCAGTGCAGGGAAGTAAAATCACGATAAGAACAGTCTGGTGTGCATTTTTGAATCTTTCCAGAGCACCAATATGGCTTTATTGTGTGGTCTGTTCAAATAAGAAGTTTAGAAAGCTAGTAAAACTAGACATCGTTTACAATTTTCTCTTCTGAACTGATATGAAATCCATCTGAGCTCAGATGTGATTGTGTTTTTGTTGCCCTCAGAGAATAGCAGAACAGGCTCTTACTTTTTTTGAGTAAGCAGCGGCAGAATCTCACAGCAAGTGATTTTCCAAAACGGTTTCACTCTACTGTGGCTTCACAATCACCTTGCAGTTTTGGAAAGTATGAGAGGACATTTGAAATTGGGATCATTATCTTGGAAATCAGATTTTGCTGGTTTGTTTGTGATATTTTTGCAAACAACAGAGAGGCAAAGTACTTTTAATAAAAAGAAGCAAAGGGCTTGACCTTCAGTTGCCCGTCCACTGGGGAAATTACCCAGAAGCCTTCTTTCTTTCCTCGGCTATTGAATTTAGGATTGCTCACTTAAATGGACTGAATTCCTGGGAGAGTATTCAATTAGACTAAAAGCATATAGTGAGATTTCCTTCCTGGATTGTATATACTTAAATCTCTATAATAGATCATTGTATCTTGGTGCAGAATACATACAGTAAGGCATTGAAATGACTCTTTAAATAGCCAATGTTAACGTGAACATCAGTCAAGCAGTTACATAATGTGATTTGCATTGTGCTTGCAATTCAGATTAATTTTATATATTTCTGAAATTACATTTTATGTGAATGCAAACAGTTTTGTCCCCTGGTGGATCGCATTATGTAAAGTGAAATGCACACAACACAGGAAGATGAAGAATGAGCTCCACCTGGTGGAGCAAAACATTGACATTTCTCAATTTCTTTTTATTAAACATGATTAATATGATGAATTTTTTATCCTTTTAAGCTCATGTTCAATTTTTGAAGTTTCATTGTAGAGATCGAATTCAGCAAGAACGTGTCAGCTAGCAACATAAATGTATGTTCCATATATTAAAACACATTTTTTATGCATGCATGAGGCACAAAATGTGGAATCTCTATAAATTATTAATATACTAAACAATTATGTGCATACATAATAGTATATGTATATACTATAGCAAGCAATAGCCGTCATTTCACCATCTCGGTTAACTATACACTGTCAGAAAAAAGGTACATTGCTGTCACTGGGGCAGTAACCTAAGGTACAAAACCGAAAAGGTACTAACATGTACCTTTAAGGTACTAATACACACTCTTAAAGTACTGATATGTACCTTTTAAGGTACTAATATGTACCATTTAGGGGTGAGTAAGGTACAAAGATGTACCTTTTCACTTTTGTACCTTAGGGTACCGCCCCAGTGACAGCACTGTACCTTTTTTTCTGAGAGTGTAGACCCAATATAGTCCAGGTACTATAACCCACTTCAAGCCTAAATAACCTTGAATTTGGTATATAGGATAGGATATGTAGTTTTGCCAAAAATAACTTGCAAGATGTGTGATATTCCATGATGTAAGCAAAGTCAGCAGTGATTACAAGGTGTTTGGTTTAATTTCTTTGACATGTTCTAGATGACTAGTCTATTCTTGGGCAATGGTTAGACATCTATTACATTTTCACTGAGAGCCCAAATTTTGCCTAGACGTCAGGGCTATGTTTAGATGGCTATTAGACATCTTTTAAATGCAAAATTACTTGCTGGAATGTTATCCATGACAGTTCATAGAGAAAAGGACAATAAAAGCATTAGTCCATATGGCTTGTATGTTAGCTACTGTATAGTTATAATAAAGTCTTCTGAAGCAATTATTCACTGATAATCTTTCCCCTTTGACCTGAGAAAAGCCATGAATGGATTAAGCCACTAATAATTTTTTGCTCATTGTTTTTCACTCTGAAGTGTAGCTGTTTGGATGCAAAGATCTGTGTAAAGATGGTTCTAAATTCTATTTTGTGTTCCACTACAAAAATGTAGCGGCATACATCACGTTTGAATAATGACAGAATTCATTTTTCATTTTTAGCAATGTCTTTAATTGATGTGGAATTCCTCCGAGCCATGTAAAAATACTTTAAACATAACCTTTACCCTTCGATCTTAAATCTACTTAATGTGTGTGATTTGTATGTGTAAAGACGGGCATATTTCTTCTTATGAAGTGCACTGTGAGCCCTAACCCACAGCCTTATCAGCTCAGCCTGGGAAAAGGGAAGCCATTAAGGTTCCAGAGAGCAGGGCATGCTCAAATAGGAAGCCCTGTCACATAAACACCACACTCTCCCTTCGCCTGGTTCCCATGACCCATAATAACTCCATGTGACATTACGGTGCGGCACCTTGAATCGAAACAGGCCAACCTGCAACTTCCATCCTTCAATTTAAGATACTAATGTTCCCCCATTTGCTGAATTTGAGCGGTATATCATTAACCTCCAACTCCTGGTCAACCTAATGCATCTACTGCTGTTTTCAATAATATTCCATGAGTCAAGAGTTCATCTGGGTTGAGGAAGTGTAACATGTGGCATTAGAGCGTTTGAACAAAAGAACACACTCACTGAATTTCCCCTCCTAGCCTCATGTTTAAAAAAAAAAAAAAAAAAAAACTAGATGGGGAGCAGAAAAGGAAACCCATATGTATCCAACTGCTGACTTCACACCTGCTAGTTGCTTGAGAACCTTGTGGGCCTACTAATGCTGACAGCCCTAAGATTAAGAAATCTCTTGGTAATTGCAGACTGCACTTGAAGATAAAAGAATTAGAGAATTGTATCAGGGATTATTTTTATAGATTAAACTCTTTGTCCACTGCGGATTGTAATGTAGACAGTTACACTGGTATCCATTGGATGGCAGTAGAGCACTAAAAATACTCACTCATTTTAAAGACATTTAATCTCCCTCATTTTGAAAGGCAGTGAGATATTTTAAAAGGAGCATCTGTTTTGAATAACAATCTGCAATGTTCTATAGTGTTTGTAAGTTATGTAAAACAACTAATGAACTAATTCAGTTTTTATTTTAATGCATTATAGGTGTTTCCACTGTATATCTTAAATTATTCTATATTTCAATGCAACTTTTTACAGCTTTTTAAATATCCTATAAAATTGGACACACACAGTATAACGAAAAAGATATGACCATGAATGTACATAAAATGATGTTTGAATTGAGGCCAAATCTTGTATAAGTTCATTTCAGTAAAGGGAGTGTAGCTGATGAAATAGAAGAATAGTACACTGATTTTAGAAAGCTAAAGGTACATTGCTGCCACTGGGGCAGTAAAACCGAAAAGGTACTAATATGCACCTTTAAGGTACTAATACGCTCTCTTAAAGTACTGATATGTACCTTTTAAGGTACTAATATGTACCATTTAGGGGTGAGTAAGGTACAAAGATGTACCTTTTCACTTTGTACCTTAGGGTCCCACCCCAGTGACAGCACTGTACTGTTTTTCTGAGAGTGCTCTAATGATTTGAAGTATGACCCTTAATGTTGGATGTTTGTATGCACTTCATGTGCATTTGTGTATTTTGTATATTTAATTTCAGCTTTATGGCGACACCGTAGTCAAATAAAGCTTCCAATGCCGAAGGTGTGAAGTCTACAAAGCCTGTCAGCAACCACCTTGTTTGTGGAAAAAGAGTCCTTGCTGATGATGCTGAGTTACTGCACACTACCTTGTAGCCTTAATTTCCCCACCACCTCCTTCTGCCCCATCCCGTCCCCTCCTTGAAGACCTCTGCATTTCCTGTTAGTCACAATAATGGAGGAACAACGATATGGGCTTCCTGTTTCTCAGGCTGGCAAGGAAGGAACCCGCCGTCTGGTCACACGGAGCTCATATCTTCCTACATCTCCCTCTCTCTGCCTTGCTCGCCACACTCTGGCCAGCACTGAGAAGATGCTGGGAAGAGCCTCTTGCTCCACCTCCCCACACCAGGGGCAGGATGTGATCCCAGAGATGCCCTCTTTGAGCTTGTTTTTTATCGGATGGAAACAAACAGAGATTCTAAATTTATGTCCAGTGTTTGTCCCATGTTGCCCCCTTGTCGGATGTTGTGTTGAGAAGCACTGGTACATAGGTGATATGTGAAGAGTTCATGTGCAGAAGTACATGGTGAGGAGCTGTACTGATGTTGTTTACAGAGAACCGTCATGCAGGAATTCTTATCTATACTTAGTATGTACTATTACAGCGGTATTTATTATATACACTATACTGTTCAAAAGTTTAGGGTTGGTAATATTTGCTCACCAAGGCTGCATTTATTTTATTAAAAATACAGTAAATCAATAATAGTGTGAATAGTATGCCTGCCCAGGTGAAAAAAAAAAAACCTTACTATTAAATGTATAAAAAATGCATTATAGTATATTTGTATTGTGCTAAAAATACACAAGTACATTTTTAATGCATTTAATAGTACGTATTTTTTCACCTGGGTGTGAAGGCAAAACTGATTTTTCAGCCTTCAGAAATCATTCTAACATGCTGATTTAGTGCTCAAGGAACATTTATTATTATTGTTGTTGAAAATTATTTTTGTGGAAGCCATGTGTAAGTCATTATTTAAGTCAAAACCCAAACTTTTGAATGGTAGTGTATGCAATACTATTAATTCATTGAATATGTTTAACCTAATATTTTGGATCATTTGATCATATTTTCATTTTCCTGTCTAGAGAGGTTGGAAATCATAGATAATATACATATTCTTTTCTGATAAGTTGTAATAAATTGCCTTTAGTACAATAACAATTTAAAAGCCAATTATTTAATTCTGAAAACTACGTCAATATAGAATAATGCTTGTCTTTATACATAAAATGATATAGCTGCCTTGGTATTTTAGGAAGATGGTCTATTACATCTCAGTGAGTTTTGCCATTTTTTGGTTGTAATCGTTGGACAGAACCAGCTTGAAATATAAGCTAACAGTTAGTGCTGCATCATGACACCTCTAATGTCCGAATGGCCGATTTGGCGGGCCTTTGCAGAGGATTCCACGAGGCCGAGACATTTCTTGCTCGTCACTGATGAATAATTCACCACGCATACTTGTTTACCCTGTGTGATCAACCTCAAAACAAATGTTATGATATAGCTGCTGTTTATTTACTCTCCACCACAATACCCTTGGGGGCCGGTGCCCTATGGGAAGCCTGGCTCTCCAGTTACGACCAAACAATGGTGGCATTTAATATGGGTCACCCGTTCCTAGGCAACCTCCAAACCTACCGGACTGGCTTTGGGTTTCAGATTGTTTCATAATTAATCGGGCTACATGAATAATTAATTGCGGAGAAGGGCTAATTTACCATGTGGAGTAAATCCCCCCATTCTGTTTGTAAGTCATATTCACAGCCATTAGCCACCTCTGTTTGTGTGAATCAAAGGCTATGAATTTATTCCTAGCACTATCATCTCACTTCTGAGAGTGTGTGCGTGCGCTTGAAGCGTGCGATGGGTTCATTATGCTGATTGAGCCGAGGCGTTAGGAAATGAAGCCACTCGAGTGGCTAGCTGATAGCGTTGGTACTGTGCGCACCATCCACCATCCGTCCTGCCCACCTCCCACACGCTGCCCAATCCACCTGAAGAGTGCTTCACACCCCCAATTGCTGACGTGGACGTGCTCCCCAACACCCACCACTTTGAGAAGATGGCGTGGAATTGTGCTGATTTGGAAGCTGTAACAAGATGCAGCTAGTAATTTACGGGAATCATCTGGTAAAGCTGTGCCTCTTTTGATGGTGGATCACGGTTCACACATGAATGCCATCTGAGGCCTGTAGTACAAACACAGATGAGACTCGCACATGCTCTGTTGGTGGAGTGCAGCTCTTACAGTGGCCAATAGAGGTCAGCACTTGTTGTGCGGTTTTCCTCCAGCTGGTGTTGGGAATGACTGTCAACCTCCTGAACGAGTTAGATATTTGGCAGAGCTCTGCTTTATAGAGTGAAAATCAAGCAAGTTTGCCCTGAAAACTGCACCAGTGACCTGTGGGGGGATCTTTAAAATATTTCAAGATGCTGAGGAGGAGAACAATAGAGCTCAGATGAAGCATGATGGGAAATGGGGGATGAAAGGAAGCCAGAGAGTAAAAATGGAAAAGGAAGAGAAGATCAGAGAGAGGAAGTATTTTTGTCTTCTGTGTCCATTTTTGCATGATATCGTGGCTCTTTGCCCAATCCTTCAGCCCTCTCTGCTTGTCTTCCCGATTCAAGCTGGACGTGAGTGACAATAAAAACACAAGTCAGCAGATTGGATGCCCATTCAACATTATGACTCCTGCTGTTTGGGGATGGTGCACTCATATGGCTCATGGGAAATAAAGTAAAGTTTCATCTTTAATGTCTGGATTTAGGCCAGAGCCACGATATAGTGCAGAAAAGAGTTAGTGATAGTTTGCCCCAAAAATTAAAAGTCTGTTATCATTCACTCACCAATATGTTGTTCCAAACCTGTATGACTCTTTCTTCTGTGCAACAGAGAATGAGAAATTATGAAGACTCTGCTAGTTGCTATTTTCCATGCAGCTGCAATAAATGGGAACTGAAGCTTTAAAAAAAAATATTGCAATCATTCAGTCATTATTCACTGAAACACAACATTCTTTCTAGATCTGGTGCATTAATGAGAGAGATGTAGCAATATCTGTTTCCTTAACAAATCGTTCTTTTGAAATCTTTTAAATGAATCAGTTGATCTGAGCTGATCTGAAGGATTCATTCTTGAATCAGACTGATCTGATTCTCTAGGTTACTGACTCAATGGCTGCATCCAAAATCGCATGCTTCCCTACTATTTAGTAGGAGAAAAACAGTATGTGATAAAGAAACGTGTCTGAATTCACAGTACTCATAAAAGAGTAGGCAAAAAGTACCCGGATGTCCTACTTCTGGCGAGATTCTGAAGTGTGCATAGGACAAACACTATCCCATGAGGTCACGGGAGAGGATTTTTGAATGGCAGTGAAGCGACGTAACTTACGCTGAGAGGTCAAAATGCCGAATGTAGTACATCCATATTATATTCATACTACACACACTCATACTATTTAGAACATACTTGTTTAGCGGTCGTGAAGTAATTACTTATTCAAGATAAGTACCTACTCAAAAGAGTATGCGATTTCGAACTCAGCCAGTGATCCTGTCACAGCTCACTGGAGGTCAATATATCATTGTCCTTCTCCGTGCAATACGAGAATTGATACGCTGGCACCAAATAATGATATTTGAATTAATAAAATAAGCCGCTCTAAATAGATTTCCCTGCTCCCAGTGTCACTACTTCATAGGTCCTCGAGGTGGTGCTCAACACATGAATGAGGGAAACGTGAACATAAGTTAACTAGCCTAAGAAAAAGAGTTTTTTAACGGGATAGCGGACAGCAGTGTGAGTAAAATAATAGATGCCCCACCCTCGTTTAAGTCCAAAGTCTGGAAAACCTGCACTTAACCTTTTCACAGGCATTTTGTTTTCATAGTTAGACAGATATCGTGATGTATCATTATAGGATTGTTTAGCAATATATTGATTACCACAGAATTGCTGTATTGTTATATTATCGGTATTGTGAGCCGTTTTATCGCATCGTGAGGAACCAAGCAAGTGTTCGTTTTTTAAAATAAGTTTGGTTTTAGTTAGTTATTTGATGCTATAAAAACAGGGGTGTGACGTCATATCATAATTGACAGCTGCTTCTTTGAGCGAAGTTGTCATTGAATCACCAACATATTTTTTCTGGGGTTTTTTGGGGAGGAGACTGGAGCTTTAACTTTAATTTCTACATTTCCACAACTGTTCATTTCACACCAATATAATGAGTTATTCTGCAGCTAGCAGATACTGCGGAAGTGTGGGCGGGGTTTTGATATCGCGGCTTTACTTCCTGCTCTCTACTGCGCAGACTCGGGTCCCAAATCAGCGCAAGATATCAGCACCATATTCGGACCTTGGCGACTTTACTTTTCTCCAATAGAAGATAGTGAAGGGGTGTCATCCATCTTTTTTACATTCTATGTGAGGTACCCTGTGATTCCCTCCCCTAATGTGTATATATATCAGGCATAACATTAAGACCACCTTCCTAATATTATGTTGGTCCCCCTTTTGCTGCCAAAACATCCCTGACCCATTGAGGCATGGACTTGTCTAGACCCCTGAAGGTGTGCTGTGGTATCTGGCACCAAGATGTTAGCAGCAGATCCTTTAAGTCCTGTAAGTTGCAAGGTGGGGTCATCATGGATCGGACTTGTTTGTTCAGCACATCCCACAGATGCTCGATTGGATTGAGGGATCTAGGAAATTTGGAGGCCAAGTCAACACCTCAAACTTGTTGTGCTCCTCAAACTATTCCTGAACCATTTTTGTTTTGTGGCAGGGCACATTATCCTGCTGAAAGAGGCCACAGCCACCAGGGAATAACGTTTCCATGAAAGGGTGGATGACAGGAATAAAGGTTTCCCAGCAGAACATTGCCCAAAGCATCACACTGCCTCCGCCGGCTTGCCTTCTTCCCATAGTGCATCCTGGTGCCATGTGTTCCCCAGGTAAGCGACACACGCACCCGGCCATCCACCTGATGTAAAAGAAAATGTGATTCATCAGACCAGGCCACCTTCTTCCATTGCTCCGTGGTCCAGTTCTGATGCTCACGTGTCCACTGTTGGTGCTTTCGGCAGTGGACAGGGGTCAGCATGGGCACCCTGACTGGTCTGCGGCTATGCAGCCCATACACACAAACTGTGATGCATTGTGTCTGACACCTTTCTATCAGAACCAGCATTAACTTCTTGAACAATTTGAGCTACAATATTGTTATATCACACGGGCCAGCCTTTGCTCCCCACATGCATGAGCCTTGGCCGCCTATGACCCTTTCGCCGGTTCACCATTGTGCCTTCCTTGGATCACTTTTGATAGATACTGACCACTGCAGACCAGGAACACCCCACAGAGCTGCAGTTTTGGAGATGCTCTGACCCAGTCATCTAGCCATCACAATTTGGCCCTTGTTAAACTCGCTCAAATGCTTGCCCATTTTTCCTGCTTCTAACACATCAACTTTGAAGACAAAATGTTTACTTGCTGCCTAATATATCCCACACACTGTGTGCCATGATGAAGAGATAATCAGTGTTATTCACTTCACCTGTCAGTTGATCAGTGTATATACATGTTAAAGTTGCTTTATTTCAATTACCAAAAACTATTTTTAATAGTCTTAGTTTTAGTTAAAATAACACTGCATAGGAAACCATAGATTCTCCACAGCACAGTGAAGATGGTAAAAAGTAATTTGGGAACCCATATTGCTCATCCTCATTAGTCACATACTATAGCACAGTTGAGCTAGTTAATTATCAGGCTTTACAGCTATCTGGACATTCTCTTCTGTAATTCAGGATAACTATCTTCTGCAACCATACCACCAGGGACTAGAACATCCATCCTTTTCGTGCATGGTCTGTACAGTCAGTTTTTATTTTTTGAATCGCTATTTTCCTTTTTTTTATGGAAAGAGAGACAGGCCTGTTTTTCAGCAAGTGCATGAGGAGATGGAGGCAATGTTGTGTGTATGTGTTTGGGGGAACGGAGGGGGGTTAAACAGAGAGGCAGTTTAATGACCCTGACATCCCGCATCCTCCATCTGCTTTCATAACCTATTAATTAGAGCACTGCTATCAGAGGGCCCCAGGCCAGCATGACTGTCTCCTCTCCCTTTCTCCTCCTGTATCCATCTCCCTCTTATTCCCAAAGATCTCCAGAATTTTCCAATGATTTTAATTACAGCTGTCTTTACTCTCCTGTACATATAGATCTTTGTGAAGTAACCCTACATGCAGCCTTTCCACGTACAAGTAACTTTCTGTCTCTCTCTCTCTGCTCACTTTCTCTTTTCTAATGTCTTTAAAGACCTTGGCTAGTACGTGTTCTTCAACAGCATGAATATTTCAGCAACTGAAATGGTGGTCCCGTGGGGGTATGTGGGAGAGTGAGGAGGTCATGTTTCCATGTAGTCAGGTCTAACCAGAACGAGTCCCGTCAGTAAAAAAGATTGTCATTCACAACTGAGACACTGATTGGGCTGAGATAATGATGGCCATTTGAGGAGGATGGAGATGGAATCACCTCCAAAACAGCCATGGAGCGGATTCACTCCTCCAGTGAGAACGGCCTGCCAGTGGAGGAGACAAAGAACCTGAGTGCATTAGGTTACATCAACAAAAGTAATTTAGGGGCTGTTTACGTGACACCATTTTCAAATAAAAACTGAAAACTTTTTATGCGTTTTGACAACATTTAAATGACAACAGCGTTTTGGGGGCCATTATTGTCTCTGTGTAAACAACAAAAACGTGAATTTGTGAAAACTGTGATGTCATGCGTATTACGTGCTTAGTCGATAGGTGAGTAGTGTTTCTTTACAAAGTGGCAACGCCATCTACTGGCCTGGCATGCATAACACAGTGCCCTTTTCATTTTTTTGACAACATCCGTGCACATAAAACTTTTGGTGTCATGTAAATGTACCCTTAATTTAAATTTTTGTCACCACATTTACATGAAATATTTCCAGAACTTGTACATGTCCAAAAGTGTGAGTATTAGCAAAAATGCTTCATTTTGCATATTACTAATTTTTAAAAAGTTATGCAAAATTAAGCATTTTTACTAGTACTCTCACTTTTGGACATGTAAAAGTTTTGGACACTGAATATTGTGTTTAATGATATATATATATATATATATATATATATATATATATTTTTTTTTTTTTTTTTTTTTTTAATTATATTATCAGTAGAACGTTGTATATTGTGTGTGTTGTATATTGTGCATAATCAATGTCACAAATTTGCTTATTTGATTAGTGGCCTAGATGTGCAGAATCTCAAATGTTTCTCATTCATTTGAAATCATGATATTTCTTTTATTTATTTCTAGATTTTTTTTTTTTTTTTCATTGTGATGTACTATATATTGTCTAATCTGACAAAAAGACAGAAATACTCATTTGTGACTTATACATTAATGGTTTTCCGTATTATAGTGTAATTTCTCAAATCTGCTAATATTGACGAAACATTTAGAGCTTTATAGAGAGGAAGCAGCATGCGATCAGATGTGAGTGTATGCTGCATGTTCTTTTGGCTCATTCTCTTCAGTGTTGTGAATCGCGGGAGTGTCTGGCCAGTAGGAACGAGGGAGCTCACAAGCGTGACTTTATTAAGCTGGTGTAGGGGAGGATGAGGCTGAATAAACACAGAGAGCTGGGTGAGAGTGGCTGGCAGGGTAGAGAGAGAGCTAGGGGAGGATGTACAGGACAGGGTGTATACAAGAGGGACACGCAGGGACCATTAAGCCCAGAAGGCCTGGGGAAGGAGGGGTTTGGCAGGGTAAACTCATGACCCTCAGGACATGCCATGGGAAGTGGCCCCACTGTCATTCAGATAAAGACAACACACACACGCAGAGGGTTTTGCTCTTGGACTACCTGCTAATCCAAATGATGGCTTATCTGGTGCCTTCAGTGTCTTGTGTCCTCACTTACTCTAGGTAACATTTTGCTCTTCATTCATTCATGATTTTCCTTCCTGAGACCAGTCTGACAGGTCTACACCTGCTGACAGCTCTGATAATGAGATATATGGAAGATCTCAAGGGAAACACAGTAAAATGACTGGTGCAGGGCAAGTTCGGCATGCATATAATTTATGGGGTCCCTTATCAGAACCTTTGATTTCACTGGGCCAACCCATCTCTCATCTAAGAGCCATTTCACCCTCTAGGAGGAAATCCAACATATTCTAAGCATAATATCAGCCACAGAAGACCTTCCGCTTCCCAAAAGTGAGCATTGTTCTCTTTGCTTGTCACCATGGTGATAAATGTCCCTTTTGTGGTGCCAGGGAGACAGAAGCAAAGAAACATAAAGAGAGAGAAAGAGAATCGTGTGTGTGTGTGTGTGTGTGTGTGTGTGTGTGTGTGTGTGTGTGTGTGTGTGTGTGTGTGTGTGTGTGTGTGTGTGTGTGTGTGTGTGTGTGTCTGAGCAAGGGCCTGCAGCAGAGTAACAGATGTATTGCTTTGCTTAGCCGCTAGGCTTTGTCATAACAGCGCCACTGGTATAATGTCACAAGAACAATCTACAATTAGCTTAGTCACTGATCCTATTGAAAAATGACTGAAAATCTATTCAGGGCACATCCCTTCACCAAGCGCTGACCTTGTTTTTGGGCTTGTTGGCGAAACCAAACATGTTTGTGCTTATTCCAGCTGCCAAAACTCTGCTTTTCTATTCGGCCCTCAAAACAATGCACTCAATGAATAGGGAATGCCAATTCATTATTTATTAATTTATTGTAGTAATTTGCAACAATAGAGCAGCTGCAATTCAAATGATAAACATGTAATGATGTCATCAGAGTCATAGCCACACAAAATAACGCATTCTGCTGAGTACTGGGCTTTTACACTGTGAAAATGTTTTTGTTAGTTATTATTATTTTTATTATAACTATAAAATGTGCTGATAACATCTAAATTATACAGGATATTATATTATATTATATTATATTATATTATATTATTATATTGTATTGTATTGTATTATATTATATTATATTATATTATATTATATTATATTATATTATATTATATTATATTATATTATATTATATTATATTATATATGCATAGGTTGTATTTATTCTTAGGTGGTAATAGTAACTAGTCAGTAACAATTTTAGTAATGATTTCATACAGCTATTTTCTACATATTTAAAAAAAGAGCTTCATCAATTTGAATGTCTCCAAAACTGTTTGTTAAGTTTATGTTCAATAAATTATTTTAAAGCAACACTAATCTGATGAGAATGGCAACAAATTTAGCTTCTTTATCTTAAATTTGTATTTTTTTAAATGCTGGTCTAGTACATTTTCATGCTTGTTCTAAATAAAAAACATGTGTCTACTGTATAAATATATGTATTATTAATATTATTTATTTTTCTAGACACTGTAAAATAGTACCATGTTAATTTCACAGTAAAAGCGGCAGCTTTGGTTGCCAGAAATTAACTGTAAAAAATACAGTAATGCAATGGCTTATTGGTGTCTGCATGTGCTATACTTATAACTATACACCGATCAGGCATACCATTATGACAGGTGAAGTGAATAACACAGATTATCTCTTCATCACGGCACCTCTTAGTGGGTGGGATATATCAGGCAGCAAGTGAACATTTTGTCCTCAAAGTTGATGTGTTAGAAGCAGGAAAAATGAGTAAGCGTAAGGATTTGAGTGAGTTTGACAAGGGCCAAATTGTGATGGATAGACGACCATGCTCTGGGTCAAAGCATCTCCAAAACTTCAGCTCTTGTGGGGTGTTCCCGGTCTGCAGTGGTCAGTGTCTATCAAAAGTGGTCCAAGGAACAGTGGTGAACCGGTGACAGGGTCATGGGCGGCCAAGGCTCATTGATGCACGTGGAGAGCGAAGGCTGGCCCATGTGGTCCGATCAAACAGACGAGCTACTGTAGCTCAAATTGCTCAAGAAGTTAATGCTGGTTCTGATAGAAAGGTTTCAGAATACACAGTGCATCACAGTTTGTTGCGTATGGGGCTGCACAGCCGCAGACCAGTCAGGGTGCCCATGCTGACCCCTGTCCACTGCCGAACGCGGCAACAGTGGGCACTTGAGCATCAGAACTGGACCACGGAGCAAAGAAAGAAGGCTTAGTCTGATGAATCACGTTTTCTTTTACATCACGTGGATGGCCGGGTGCGTGATGGCACCATGATGGTAACACATGGCACCATGATGCATTATGGGAAGAAGGTAAGCCGGCGGAGGCAGTGTGATGTTTTCGGCAATGTTCTGATGGGAAACCTTGGGTCCTGCCATCCATGTGGATGTTACTTTGATACATACCACCTACCTAAGCATTGTTGCAGACCATGTACACTCTTTCATGGAAACGGTATTCCTGGTGGCACCCTGCCACAAAGCAAAAATGGTTCAGGAATAGTCTGAGGAGCACAACAATGAGTTTGAGGTGTTGACTTGGCCTCCAAATTCCCCAGATCTCAATCCAATCGAGCATCTGTGGTATGTGCTGAACAATACCACAGATTGTACTGTTCAGCACACTACATACAGGACTTAAAGGATCTGCTGCTAACATCTTGGTGCCAGATACCACAGCACACCTTCAGAGGTCTAGATGAGTCCATGCCTTGATGGGTCAGGGGGACCAATACAATCATAATGTTATGCCTTATTGGTGTATATTTTATTTAGTTGTATAATGTTAATATACCAATACTTGAACTACCAAAATCAGCTTTTTTACCATAAAATGCACTGATGACCACCATAATAATTTACCTTACTGTTAACCTATTTACAGATTTTTACTGTGGCATTTAAAAAAAATAATAATAATTCTGGAAAAATTACACAAAAAAAGTACTGTGTATATTTTACTGTCTTTAGTCAAATTGAAAAACACAGCAACTAGCTGGTCATGTGATCTCCAAATGGTGGCCCCCTATTAGAACAATCTCACTCTATGTAGAATAAAACAGCTTTTTCTTGGCCATTGATATGACGAGTCATTTTATGAGTCATTTGAAATGAGTCATTTTAAACAGGATCCATTTTTGACGCTATGTTTGTAAAAACTCACAAAGATATTTTAACCCCTGTCATTAGTCATTTAATTAATTTGTCGTTTGAATATAGCGCTTTTCCTACTGCATGGAAAGCCATTGTTACTCCTATTTTTAAATCTGGAGATCATCATGAAGTTACTCATTTTAGACCCATAAGCATACTGCCAGTACTCTCAAAGGTTGCGGAGAAGATCGTTTATGAACAACTGACATCCTATCTTAATACAGCTAGGGTTGGTTTACATTGTATGCCGTTTGGTTTCAGAGTAAATTATTCTACTGAAACAGCTACTTTACATTTAATAGAGCAAATAAAATCTAAACTTGGCAAAGGATTCCTTTTCAAACTTTGAAAGGAGGATTAGTTGGTGCTATATCTTTTTAGATTTACGTAAAGCCTTTGATACAATTAATCACAAAGTTCTTCTTTCTAAACTGTCTTAAGTTTTAGTTTTCTTCTGGAGCTTTATCATTGATTTCTTTATCAAATAGAGAACAATGTGTAAACATTAAAGGGTTAACCTGTAACTTAAATTATATAATGGGTGTACCCCAAGGATCAGTGTTAGGTCCTTTACTATTTAGTCTGTATATTAATGATCTCCCACAACAGTGTGAAGGGATACAAGTGCAAATTTATTCTGATGATACTGTTATTTTATACACATGTGAAAACAGCAGAGTTATCAGCTGAGAAGTTAAAAGCTGCTATGGGCAGGATTACACAGTGGCTAGAACAATCATGTCTTAACCTGAACATTGGTAAAACAAAAGGGATGTTCTTCTCTAAAACAAATGTTCATTCTCCCAATGTTAATATATTTTTTGTTAATGGTGAAAAGATTTTACTGATATTACTGAGTTCAATTATCTTGGCGTAATATTAGACTCAAATCTTAGTTTTTAAAAAACATGTAAAGAAAAGGGTGAGGACTATTAAATGTAACTTTTATATAACTAAATATAAATTTTAGACAAATTAGACAGTGTCTCTCCATTGATGTAGCTAAGACTTTCATGCACGCTATGATCTTTTCTCATATGTCATACTGTCTGACATGTTGGGGTCAAGCTAGTCTCATTGGCTGAATGTCTGATGCATATGGCACACTTATCTGGAAACACTTCAAGAGCTTCGAAGTCATCATCTGATTGGTTGAATTCTACAGGATGACCGTAAGATGTGTGTGTTGCGTTCTTTAACAGTTCGCTTGGAAACAAATGCCGTGACACCAAGCTCCCTTGTAGAAGAACGCCGTAGTGTTTACAACTGATACTGTTAACAACTGATGATAATTTTAGACTTTTTTTCAAATTTGTGTATGAAATCTGAAGCTTTCCTGTAGCTCAAACAATAAGAGCATGGCGCTAGCAACGCCAAGGTCATGGGTACGATTCCCAGGGAAAGCAAGAACTGACAAAAATGTAAAAAATAATGTGTACCTTGAATGCAACGTAAGTTGCTTTCGATAAAAGTGTCTGCCAAATGTAAATGATATATAAAACTTTAAGTGGTTTGGCTCGTTCTGTACTCTGTGATTTTCGTTCTAAATACTACCAGATTATCATCCATAAGCGATCGTGTTGTTCCTTATCGTCATTCTGCTTTTGGACTATCGTCTTTCTCTGTGAAAGCTACTACACATTGGAATGTCTTATCTGTAGAATTATAAATAAATCAAGTCAAGTAGAAGAAAAAAGTAAAAAAATAAGAATAAAGACGTGGAATAAAATAAAATAAGTGAAGTAAACTGTGCAGTGAGTAAACTGTAGACTTATAAATATGTGGTTAACCAATGTATAAAGAGTATAATGTGCAAACAGGTTTATAACAGGTTGTTACACAGTAACAACGAGAACAGAAAGTGCAGTGCAATGTCAGTGTATCGATGCTTATCCTGAAGTGAAGTCACGTGATGTTAAGTGACTGAGTTCAGGAGTCTGATGGCCTGGGGGAAGAAGCTCCTCCTGAGTCTCTCAGTTTTGACCATCAGGCTTCGGAAGCGCTTACCAGATGGCATCAGTGTGAAATGAGGGTTTGCAGGGTGATTAGAGTCCTTGATGATCTTAGTAGCTCTACCTTTGCAGCGTTTGGTGTAGACGTCCTGCAGAGACGGGAGAGCTGACCCTGAGATACGCTCGGATAAGCGCACGACTCTTTGCAGGGCTTTGCAGTTATGACTGGTGCTGTTCCCATACCACGCTGTGATGCACTGAGTTAATACACTTTCTATCGCCCCTAAATAGAACGTTTTCAGGATAGCTGGTGAAACCCTGAATTTCCTCAGCTGGCGCAGGTGGTACAGTCTTTGCCTGGCTTTTTTCACCTGTGTCTGAATGGGAGCAGTCCAGGTCAGGTCCTCGGAGATGTTTACACCCAGGTACTTGAACCTGCTCACTCTCTAGAGTACAGTATGTATGTGTGTGTGTGTTTTATTGTACGTAGGAACAGTTACTGATAATCTGATAATCTGGCATACCGGGCATTTTCCCAGTGGGCTGACGCACTTTGGGGGCGATACAAGGTTTTATTTATTATTTGCCACGGACTGGCCCATCATGCAGGGACAGCAGCCCATTGGTTTGCCTTCTGAATTGACAGGCCAAAGCGAAAGAGACCTCCCCTCCTCCATATTTATAGACTGTGTCCTTATTAGATGCTGTTTTTTACTTTTTTTATTTGAAGCTGCAAAAGGCAAATATCCACACATCGCTGCCACTGATGAATGTATGCTGCGTTTTCTGCTGCTCTATGAAGTGATGAATGGCACTTTGACTCCGAATTTTGTTTTATACAATCGTGTGATTTGAGAACATTACTGGCCTGACAAGCCAGACCCACATCAAGATGTTGGGTCTGGGAACTCACCATTGGCAGGGCTCAATCCGAGGGGCGGGATAAATGGTTGTCTTTCAAATTCCCTCTGCACGCAATAGGATAGCGCTACAACCAACCAGAGCAACGAAGAAGGTGAAGCGGAGCTAGTTGATAGATTAAACTTTTACCATATCCGGTCGGCAAAACTCCGAACACATCTTCCTTTTTTGCCATTCTTTGATCTTTTCTCAAAGAAAAGCTTAACTCCAAGTCTTGCAGAGTCGCGGCCAAAGCCGATTCGAAAGGGCCACTGCTCGTCAGCTTCTTTATTTTCAAGTAGCACGTGGAACCACCGCAACTCTGCCGTCATTATGTTAAGCCCGCCCACCGACTCTATACACAATGTGATTGGCCTGACCAGAGTTAGGTTTTTCATGCTCGTAATCCAACAGAGAGTTGCTAGATGCCCTGGCTGCAAATTATATTTGCTGCCGCTAGGGTGCGTCTAGATTTCTAGGCTTTACAGGTTCTGTGGTGATCTAGCTAAAAACAGCCGTGAGCATGTAAATACATGAGGTAAATTGGAAAACGGCAATACACACAACTACAAACTTGTCACTTTAGCACAACCAGAATTTAATAACTATATATATATATATATTTAATTACAAATTCAATAGTTTATTATTATTTATTTATTTTAGAAACCATATACCCATGGTAATGAGGAGCATTTTACCTGTGACTACATTACAGTTAAATGAAACTATAGCCTACAGTTAAAATGTAGAGCAATTAAAGGATAATTCAACAAAACGGCTTTAAAGTCTGGATCCCATGACTTAAGGACAAAGCTTTTTTCTCTTTAAATGTTTTATGAACTTTTTAATAGATCTAATGAAATTTAATTAAATGTTATTTCAATGAGAACCTCATGAAAGATAATATCAGTGTCTTGCATAAATTAGGTGTTAACTCTTGAAAAATATTATTGTTTATATACACAAAAATGTGATCGTTTACTCACTCTAATTTCATTCCAAACCTGAATGAATTTCTTTCTGTGTAACATAAAATAAAATAACTTGAGTTTTTTGTCCATACAATATTCAGTGGTAGTCTAACCAAGGTTTGGTTGCCGACATTCTTCAAAATATCTTCTTTTGTGTTTCACGGAAGAGAGAAAGTCATACAGGTTTGGAACGACATGAGAGTGAGGAAAATGATGACAGTATTTAAAAGCAGTACATTTACTTTACTGCATCCTAGCTCAAAATCAGTGCTTTACTGTCAAGTGCATTTCTGTGTGACAAAAGTGCAATATTACGTATTCAATAATATCCATCATTATTTGTCCCTGTCCTAGTTTTATTTATTTACGCCAATTTAAGGCCCTAACCCCAGCAAAAACATTCACGGGGGAACTCGTGGGCCGGATGGGCTGGGTTTGCCAGGGCCGAATTTTAGCCCCAGTCCAGCCCTGGTGATGGCCTGCCAGGGGAGTGTGGATGAAAATTAGCTTTTTGCTAAATCCAGCAATGCATGAAATGGAAACATTTATGTTCAAAATTGTACATGGTCCCTCAAATAAATAAATATGCTAAATACTTTTTAATAACTCTTTAATGAGGGAATCAGCTAGACATGTTAGCCCTCCTAAAATGTGTTTAGGCTTTGAAAATAGCAGTATGGAGCACACAAAAGTCAAATGAAGAAAATAATGGCTGTAGTTGTCATTTCTGGTTATTTGATTTATAGGTGAGAAAAGCAGCCCTGAAGCCAATAAAGATACAGTATGGTGTGCAAATTTCACAAATGAACCTTGACACCATTCCTCTGATTACAATCTGAATTGGGTTATCTATTCAATGTGTCTGTCCCTGTAGATTTTTTTTTTAATCTTTTTTTTTTCTGGTCATAATCCCAGTTGCAGCCGCATCTGTCGCTTTCCCTGTTACATGTCAGTTTACAGTGTCATGCACAGGCACGTACGTTTTCCTCTTCTCTGAGGACGTGTCGGCGTGAGTGCCAAACAAAGCAATAAATATCTCACAGTGCCGTTTTGATCTGTGAGAAAAGGAAGTCTTTGATCACTTTCCTGGAAAACAAGGCACACCTATGACCAGAGTATGTTTTTTCTCAGTGGATCGCTGGTTTGGTGGGGGGGGGACTCGATATGACTCTTAATTTGGCCAATTTATGCTGTAGGTTGTCCTCAGATTATTATAGGGAAGTGAAACAGTGAGAAAATGGTAGTTGTGTGACAAAGAAGACAAATGATGGTGAGAGAGGTCGCAGGTAAACCAGTATCAGATTTCAACTCCTTGTTGCGTTATGTACAAGTGCATGCATGCTTCTACTGGCTACCTTAAACAGTGTCAGATATCCAGTATGGAAAAACATTAGTTGAAATGGACCAGTCCCTCGAACTGACCACAAATTGGTGAGAGATGGTTGTGTAACAATAAACAACACATCCGTATCTGGTTTCACACACACACGCACACACACGCACACACACACAGACAGAGTCGTAGTACAAAACAGGAGAAGACAAGAGGATATCCATCAGGATGCTCCTATAAGTGTGTGGTAAACACTCACACACACAAATCTCTTTTTTGATAACCCACATTTCTCAGTCCTTATAGGGAGAAGGACAGAATGACAGGCGTGTTTCATCTTGAGAGCATTAAGTCAAATGCACACTAAATTCTTCCTTTATCAGAGATTAAAGCAAAGCCAAATGCAAGAAGGTTTTACAGGATTAAAATATATTAGAGAAGACTGCACTATAAAGCACATGACACAGTAAAACAGGAAGGCAAAATTAACTGTATTTTAAATATATATATTCAAAACAATAATAATAATTTGACTCCAGTCCGGATTTATAGGATTGGATCTGGATTTTCTCAACTTTTTGTTCAAAATGTTTCTTTATTTATTAAACTTGCCTACATTCAAGCATTGATTTAAAAAAAAAAAAAAAAAAAAAAAAAAAAAAAAAAAAAAGATGCATGAAGCTAGAATAAAAGTTTTTGTTTGTTTTTATTTAAAAGCAGAGACTCTGCTCTTTCTTTGTTTGCTTATCAGAAATGCTAGCAACTTTTTTTTTAAACGCTGGTGGGAAAATAGTTAGCGATATAGGCATATTTCAAGTATAAAAAATGAATACCTAAATAGGAACATAGTAGTACTTATTACTTAAAGATTAAAATATCCCAAAACAATTGGAACAATGTTATATATTTTATTGACTTGTGTACTTACATTACCCCAAATGTTTCCAAGAATGTTTAAATCCAGAGAAATAAGCCATTTTAATCAGACTGTGTCCGTGCGATTTCCGGTTTTTTGTTTTATTTTGTAGAAATCATGGCAACACCAAAGATACTTTAATATATTATGTGTTTTATTAGACAGGTGAGCAAATGCTGTTAGATCAGCATTAAAGAACGATCTCAACTGTTAAATAACAGATATAAGATTAAAATAATATCAGATTTGTCTTATTTTAAATACAAATGGTTAATAAATGTTCAGTTTTGGTTAAATAAATGTTCAGTAATATCTTCCGATTTTTTAATTTTGGCGCAATTTTTTCTCTAAATAATGTTGATATGGCAACTAGTAATTACACAAAGTTTCATCATGCTGGCATGTGTGGAAAGTTTTAAACCATGCGTGTTACAACTAACCCCACGTTAGGTTGTGCCCCGCGCCTATTTAATATGATAAAACCTAAGAAAAGTATAGGCCTACTTGCAATATGAAACTACTAAACAAATTATTTTCTGGGAGTATATTTCAAAGTGTACTTTCATAATCTAAAAAATGTGCTATAAGTATTTAACTAGTAAATTATCAGTAGCTATATACCTATAGACCTTTACATTTCACTGCCGGTTGTATATTCTGTATATAACTGTGTATGTGACAAATAAAACTCTTGAATCTCTTGAATGTAGCCCAGCCCCTTTTCAGCACTGCGCTCATAATGTTCTGTCTTCCGGTTTGTATTTCCATAAAATCAAGGTAAGAGCTTACAGATTTATGAATGAGCCGCTTGTTTTAAATATGACATCCTCTTCAAAACAACGCTCATGATAACTCACATGTAATTGCAAATTGCATATGTAGGATAACTCTACAATGTGTAAATCCACTTCATCAGCTAATTACTTTTCAATCACGATGCCATAGAAATATACAGAGCTGCAAAAACAAAAGTTCAAAATTGAAGTTCACTTGGAGTATTGTTGCAATACAAAAAAAAAAAAATGTAGCTGTAATCTAGTTGTGTAGCCTACTCAATTTACTACTCAAGTTACACATACTAAAAAGTATACTTTTATGCACTAAAAAGTGGGCAAATTTAGTCCCAAGTAGTATTGAAATAGTACACTTACAAGTATAGTATAGTACATTGATATTATTATACTTACTACATGAAGTATACTTAATATAAAGAACGTCTTGGTTATGTATGTAACCCTCGTTCCCTGAGGAGGGAACGGAGACGTAATGTCAGTGACTGACGAATGGGGGTTTCGCCTAGAAGCCTATCATCTTCGAGATCTAGAAAAACGCCCAATGGCAGTGCCAGTGCCATAGGCATGCAGAATTTGCATAGCGTAACTCCACCCCACAACGTGGGTATATAAAGAAGTACAATGGCACATCGCATTATGTTTACCTTGGGCACATATCCAGGCCGGGGCTTCAGGATCACGTGAGAGTTGGCCGACCTGAATTCCAGGCACGCTTCATCAACCGTAAATGCCCGCAGGTCCCCTACCCTCTTGATGGAGGCAAAAGCGACCAGGAGCGCTGTCTTCATTGACAGGAACTTAAGCTTGACTGATCGCAAAGGCCCAAAGGGAGGCCTCTGTAGAGCATCTAAAACTACTGAGAGGTCCCAAGAGGGAACGAGGGGAGCGCGAGGAGGATGTAGTCTCCTGGCGCCCCTCAGGAACCTGACGACCGGGTCGTGCTGACTTACCTTCCTGTTCCCCAAGAGGTCGTGGTGGGCAGATATAGCGGCCACGTATACCTTGAGGGTGGAAGGAGACAGCCTTCGTTCCAACCCTTCCTGGATAAACGAGAGCACGGACCCGATCGGGCATTTCCAGGGCTCTTCCAGGTGATGAAGAGGTCAACGCATAGGCATGTCTAGTAGACTCTGCCCTAGCGGAAGTGATGGTAGCCACCACCGGAGGTCCCATCCAGGAGCCACACGTGGAGGTTCCAAAGATCGGGATGCGGGTGCCATAGGGTGCCCCGTCTCTGAGAGAGGAGGTCCTTCCTCAGAGGAATTGGCCAGGGAGGGGCTGTCGCAAGGAGTACCAGTTCTGGAAACCAGGTCCGGCCATGCCAGTACGGGGCGACCAAAAGGACCTGCTCCTTGTCCTCCCTGATTCACTGGGGGAATGCATACTTGTGCAGGCCCCACGGCCAGCTGTGCACCAGTGCATCCATGCCGAGCGTGCCCTTGGTCAGGGAATAATACAGGCGGCAATGGGAAGAGTCATGGGAGGCAAACAGGTCTACCTGCACATCGCCAAACTGTTCCCAAATCAGCTGGACCGTCTGGGGATGGAGTCATCATTCCCCTGGAAGTGGCTGAAACCGAGAGAGCTTGTCAGCTGGCCGGTTCAGGACTCCCGGAACATGGACAGCACGAAGGGACCTCAGATGCTTCTGACTCCATAGGACGAGATGGCGGGCGAGTTGAGACATACGGCAGGAGCGCAGACCACCCTGATGGTTGATGTCCGCTACTGTGGCCATGTTGTCTGATCGGACTAACACGTGTTGACCCTTGAGCAGTGCTCGGAAGCGGTGCAGGGCGAACCGTACTGCCAGCAACTCGAGGCAATTGACATGTAGGCGGTGCTGGGTTCCTGTCCAGGAGCCCGTGGCAGCATGTCCATTGCACATGGCACCCCAGCCCATGGCAGAGGCATCCGTTGATACAACAGTATGCCTAGAAACACGTTCTAAGGACACACCGGCCTGTAGAAGCTGAGGTTCGACCATGGGGTGAGGGTCTGCAGGCAGGCCCAAGTCACTGGGACCCAGAGCATGCCTGACTGCCACGCCCATCTCGGGACTCGATTGCGAAGCCAGTGCTGAAACGGTCTCATATGAAGCGATCCGATCGGCGTTACCACAGCTGCAGATGCCATATTCCCTTCAGTGGAACCGCACTCTTGCTCCCGATTTGACGGAGGCAAGTCAGCAGCGACTGCGGGCGCTCGCTCGTAAGCTGTGCGCACATTGCGACCGAGTCGATTTCTATACCGAAAGACGAGATCCCCTGCACAGGGCAGAGTTTGCTCTCCTCCCGGTTGACGCGAAGGCCCAGACGGGCTAAGTGCTGGAGCACTAGATCTCTGTGTTCGCACCCCTGCTCTTGAGAGTGACTCAGTATGAGCAAGTCGTCAAGGTAGTTGAGGATGTGAACCCCGTGCTGCCTAAGTGGCACAAGGGCTGCCTCGACAATCTTCGTAAGACGCAAAAAGACAGAGCAAGCCCGAATGGGAGGCACATACTGATATGCCCGCCCCTTGAAGCAAACCGTAGGAATGGTCTGCGAGGAAGGAAGGAGACATGGCAGTAGATGCCCTTCAGGTCGATTGCTGCAAACCAATCTGCTGGACGAACGCATTCGAAAGGCATTTGGCTGTCAACATCCTGAACGGAAGCCTGTGAAGGGATCGGTTCAGGATGCACAGGCCAAGAATCGGTCATAACCCACCAGTTTTCTAGGATACAATGAAGTAGGGGCTGTGGAAGCCGGACTTCATTTCGGCTGGAGGGACAGGCTCGATCGCACCCTTCGCCAGCATGATGATCTTCGCGACCCAGCGGGACAGTCCAGCGGGACAGTCCTGGAAGCTCTAGCCAGGCTCCCGAGAACTGCACCAGCGGGGTCATTCGGACCACAGACGTACCCCGGGTGGGGCAGCAAGGCAGAGTGACTGGCCTGGACATGGGAGGCGTAGCGTCCTGGTGTGGGGGCACGGTCAGCAGCTGCGTCCTGACAGAGGAGACCAGGCAAGGATGTCCATTCCACGGGGGTCTGCTCTGAGAGGAGGCTGGTGACAGAGAGGGACGAGAGCGGCGTGGCCCGGGGGCGGCGCACACTGCCGTCACTGGTCTCTGGGAGCTCAGAGATAGGGATATCAGTTCTTCTGGTGCTGCTGACCCGGGGGCCAGCCAGCGCAACAAAGTATTCTCCCCCAGCCCTCCACCGGGGGAAGGAGTGGCCCTGCTACCATCTCCTGGAAGAACTGGAACCCATATCTGAGTTGTCCGCATCATGAGCGCCACTTTGCCTGACGTTAGGCAGGCTGCGGGGCTGGAGCAGACTAGGGCGCCTTCCTGCAACCACCTCCACGGCGCGGCCCAGGTGAAGGCTGCTGCATGGGCCGGGCAGGAAGGGTGGAGCCGCAAGAGGGCGCCCTCGGCGGCGAGCAGACTCAGGTGACTGAGCCGGCCGGCTGAGTGCAGCAGCAGTACGTGTTTAAGGAACTCAGTCTGCTTCTGGGCGGTCGGGAACTGTTGGGCGCAGTCCCCAACCGCGCCGCCAGAGAGGCTGGAATATGCGTGTGGTCACCTTCGTCGCTGGGAAGGCAAGGTCGGTGGTGGCACGCAGCCCATTGAGGAGCCCTGGGTTGGCTCTACCCTCGTGCATGTGCAAAGGGGTGGCGGCCTGGCCCGTAGCTCAGCAGGACTTCGCCAACGAAGAGCCCACAGGCTAGGGTGAGGGGTGCTTAGGATAGCCACGCCATGTTGAAGCACTCCGTGGACACCGAAGTGCGCAAAAGAGTGTCCAACGGGGGGGGAACCCAGTGGACCCTAAGGCCACGGCCCCATCGAGGGCAGAGAAGGCGGAGGAGGCCACCGAACGGTCATGGGAAGACACGGGGACTTCCAGGACCCCGTGAGCTTCTCATGTGCCTCGGGGCGAAAGGCATTGGGGGCGGGGCCCGACATGCATCAGGTGCCACCCCAAAACTGATCGTTCAACCGCGAGCGCTCGTGACAGGGCGGGAAGTACCACATCAGCCCGAGGCTCACGGCTGCCTGAGATAACATGGCTGTCAACTCTGGGTCGGACTGGAACAGTGCTGACACGCCCAAAGGCAGAGCACAGCCGAATCTTCATCCCCAAAGGACTCTAGCCCACCTTAGGATGCGATAATTGACATCTCGTTGCTATCTGGAGTGTGAACGAAATGAATGGGGCGTCAGCAGACAGTTCCGCCACTTCAGTCCATGCACTCGCGGGTAGTGATGTGCGAGAGGGGGGCATGGCCCGAGGAATGATCGTCAGGGTTCTTAATACCACAGAACAGCCCTCAGGTCACCCTGGCCACCAGCCAAAGTACCATCTCTCTTGAAGACGGTGAGTCGGGGTGTGGCAGAGGGGACTCTCTCTCCTTTACGGAGATCATTGAGTCTCGACCGCAACATCGCGATGGACATGTTCCCGCAGTAAAAAACATGCACATCCACAAACACTGCCCAAGCGTGCTGAAGCCCAAGCAGTCAAGCAGTGATTGTGCCCATCAGACGGCAACGGAGATCGATCGCACCCGGAAGTGCGCAGGCGAACCGCCTTTAAAAAGACGTGCCACGTGCAAGCTTTTTTTTGTGAGAGGAAAGCTCGGCAGAGTGCCGAAGCGCCCAAGGAAAACACACACAGCTGTTGCAGATCACTGCACAGATCAGCAGGCAGGCAATGTGAGATCGCTTGGAACGTGCCGTCCCACCAATACCCTGGAAAACCACTCGTCTCGAAGAACTGAGAGAGAACTCTGTATTCAGGCTTGCAGGAGTGAAGAGATACTCTTGGCTCCGAAGCAGAAACATAATGCGATGTGCCAGCGTACTTCCTTATATACCCATGCTGTGGGGCAGAGTTACGTTATGCAAATTCCGCATGACCATGGCACTGGCACTGCCATTGAGCGTTTTTCTAGATCTTGAAGATGATAGGCTTCTAGGCGAAACCCCCATTCGTCAGTCACTGACGTTACTCGGAGTGACTGAACGAAAGGGAACTTAAAGTAGCCTATACTTAATTTTTGTAAGGGAAGAACAGGAAACTGAGGGTACAATTCACACGGGCTCACCAACATTGGACATTAGAAAATTGAAAAACGTTGGGCTCCTTAGAGCATTTTTTAAATGCCACAGCCTACCTGAGTATTTTTGCTGACACTCTCCATTCCTTTATGACCACAGTGAACCCATCTTCTGATGGCTACTTCCAACACGATAAAATGCCATGTCACAAAGCTCAAATCATTTCAAATGGGTTTCTTGAGCATGACAATAAGTTAATTTTCTTCAAATGGTCTCCAGAGTCACCAGAATCTCAATCCAATAGGGATGTGGTGGAATGGGAGATTCGCACCATGGATTTGCAGTTGACAAATCTGCTATCATATCAATATGGACCGAAATCTCTGAGGAATGTTTCCAGCACTTTGTTGAATCTATGCCACAAAGAATTAAGGCAGTTCCGAAGGCAAAAGAGGCCCAACCTAGTAATAGCAAGGTGTACCTACCCTTACAAAAAGTATACTTCAAGTTAATTTTATTAAGTATACTTTATGTAGTAAGTATACTAATGTCAATGTACTATACTATACTTGTAAGTGTACTATTTCAATACTACTTGGGACTAAATTGGCCGACTTCTTAGTGTATAAAAATTATACTTTTATGTGTACTTTAAGTGTAACAGTAGTAAACTTTGAGTACACAACTATTTTACAACCAAGTTTTTCATTTGTACTGCAAATATACTACAAGTGAACTTATACAACGATCAGGTGAAGTGAATAACACTGATTATCTCTTCATCACTGCACCTGTTAGTGGGTGGAATATATTAGGCAGCAGGTGAACATTTTGTCCTCAAAGTTGATGTGTTAGAAACAGGAAAAATGGGCAAGCGTAAGGATTTGAGCGAGTTTGACAAGGGCCAAATTGTGATAGCTAGACGACTGGGTCAGAGCATCTCTAAAACTTGTGGGGTGTTCCCAGTTTGCAGTGGTCAATATCTATCAAAAGTGGTCCAAGGAAAGAACAGTGGTGAACTGAGGCGGCCAAGGGTCACTGATGCACGTGGGAATCGAAGGCTGGGCCGTGTGTTCCGATCAAACAGACAAGCTACTGTAGCTCAAATTGTTCATGAAGTTGATGCTGGTTCTGATAGAAAGGTGTCAGAATACACAGTGCATAGCAGTTTGTTGTGTATGGGGCTGCATAGCAACAGACCAGTCAGGGTTCCCATGCTGACCCCGTCCACCGCTGAAAGCACCAACAGTGAAAAAGCCAATGAAAGCAGCACATGAGCATCAGAACTGGACCACGGAGCAATGGAAGAAGGTGGCCTGGTCTGATGAATCACGTTTTCTTTTACATCACGTGGATGGCCCGGTGCATATGCGTCGCTTACCCGGGGAACACATGGCACCAGGATGCACTATGGGAAGAAGGCAAGCCGGCGGAGGCAGTGTGATGCTTTGGGCAATGTTCTGCTGGGAAACCTTGGGTCCTGCCATCCATGTTACTTTGACATGTACCATCTACCTAAGCACTGTTGTTACAACAAGTTACAAGTTACAAGTTATTTTATTTGTCATTACACATGTACAAGTACAGTATAACGAAATGAGTTTGGAGCAAGCCTCCGGGCCGCAGCCGATTAGTCAGGCGCCGCCACACGCTCTCCAGAAATACAAGAATGCAGTTTAGCAAGCATTACATAGCAAAACACAACAAAACATCAACAAAACATAAACATAAACATAAACATGACACAGTACACGTGGTCACGTGATGGGATTTTTTGTATGGACTGGGGAGGAGATAGATAAAGACAGGCAGACGGTTGTAGTGGGATCGGGTTAGGTTTGTCTATGGTGCGAGTGAGTCTGTGAGAATGTTAGCCATAACTTCAGATGTTTTCGAGTTCAGTTCTATGGTTTGTCCTTGAAGGGAGATAAGGCAGTGCACAGGGGAAGATAGCAGACAGCTGCCCGGCTGGACTCCCAACCGAGAGATAGGGACCAAGTGAGGTTCGTTGGGCTAGTTGATTAGGTCAGGCAAATACAATTTATTATTTTTTAATCCATTTGATGATCTTGGTAATTTGTCCGGATCATAATCAATCAATCAGATCTGGTCCTCAGCGTTTCCACGTCCGGTCTGTGCAGTTTCCTAGACATTACGTCCAGCCTCATGGCCAGACCGGTTACAGTCCGTAAAAGTTCACCGATCTGACCCCCGATGGAGCCCACTCTTCCCTGCGTATCCGCAGTCCGGACTGCGTTGTTACGGTTCAGTTCCTCAATTCCTATCACTTTCTGATCTAATTCCTTCAAACGGTCACACACAACCCCGAAGCATTCTTTAATTTCCACAGACAGCGGCTGGGTGAATTTGCTTGCAGCTGTCTTACCAATCTTCCGATAGGTCAGGGCAATCCCAAAGCCAAAGAATAGGAACCCCGCCAACAATAATCCAATCATGTATAAATCTTCCGCATCCTCCACGGACAGAGCCTCCAGGCACAGGACTTGCCAGTTGTTCCATGCGGCAAAGGTCCCGTCCGGGCAGGTGGGTTCTCCCTGTTGCAGACCATGTACACCCTTTCATGGAAACTGGCTGTGGCTTCTTTCAGTAGGATAATGCGCCCTGCCACAAAGCAAAAATGGCCTACAATTTCCCCAGATCTCAATCCAATCGAGCATCTGTGGGATGTGCTGAACAAACAAGTCCGATCCATGTAGGCCCCACCTCACAACTTACAGGACTTAAAGTATCTGCAGCTAACATCTTGGTGCCAGATGCCACAGCACACCTTCAGTGGTCTAGTGGAGTCCCTGTCTTAATGGGTCTGGGCTGTTTTAGCAGCAAAAGGTGGATCAACACAATATTAGGACATATTGTCATAATGTTATGCCTGATCGGTGTAGGTACACTGATAGTTTACTAGTCAAATACTTGTATCACATTTTTTAGTTCATGAAAGTAGACTTTGAAGTGTACTCTCAGTAAACTACTAGTTTATTAGTTTTATACTGCAAGTATACTTGTAAGTTTTCTTCAAGTTAACAACATCATACTTACAGTATTTTTTATACTGTAAAAACTTTTTTGTACTTTAACTCTTTACATTTTAAAAAACATTTTATTCTGGCTTCATGCATTCTTTTTTATCAACACTCGACTGCGGGTAAGTTTCAGTAAAAAAATAATAAAAAATTTAAAAACAATTTAAAAACAATTTAAACAAAAAGTTTCATAAAAAGTCTACGTCCAGATTCAGAATGATGATCAAACAGATCACAGGACATGATCACAGATCGAGTCCATCAACACCCCAAAAGATTCACAGTCATTTCCTCTTCATGGCTTCAACATTTCTGCTTCTTCTTCACCTGTGTTTTGATCCAGAGATTCTGTACTCTTTCAGAAGATGTGTAATAGCACCCCTTACCATATCAGTGAAAACATTGATTTCCAGAAAATTTTGTCAATTTCTGGGAAAGAGTAAAGTAGATTTGAAGTAAATTCCTGTGTACACTACCAGTGGACTAGCCTACACAAAAATTCAGATACTAAGAATTACAGTATCTGTTTTCTTTATAAATCAATATTTTCAAACAATGTAAGTTAACAAAACAGTATGTAAAACTATCTGAAACTATGTGTATTTAATAGGCTACTCAATCAAAAGAAGAATAAACACAAGCCGAGTATATACTACAAATATTTAATTATACTCTTAAGGAAATCTCAATCAAAAGATTAAGTACAAGTATAGACCAAATATACTTGAACTTTTCTGTTAGTATAAGCATACTTAAGTGCAATTTTAAGTATATTTCTGAGAAGTACATAAAAAGTATACTGAAAGTACACTTTCTATTTTTAGTTTAGGAGTATACTAATAGCACACTTGAATAAACTTCTTTTTCACAAGGGTGATAAAGTGGCCAGTGAGTAATGTGTATATGGGTGTGTGCGTGTATGTATATATGTGTATATATGTAACCCCTCCTGTTCGAACCACCCGCTCCAAGCAGGACTCGAACCCGGGTCCGTCGGCATGAGAGTCGGCCGCTCTAACAAGGAGGCTAAAGGCTGCAACCTCTAGCGTCAGTCGCTAGAGCGTCTCTTGAGATCAGAGGAGTGAGGTTCACTCGCACAGCAACTACTAGCTGGCCCCCGTTACACTCACCCCCCTAAACCTCACTCCCATCCGGGTCACGGCACCAATGTAACCCCTCCTGTTCGAACCACCCGCTCCAAGCAGGACTCAAACCCGGGTCCGTCGGCATGAGAGTCGGACGCTCTAACAAGGAGGCTAGTATGTCTAATTTTGCTTTTGATTCAAATTGCCTATGCACATGCAGTGAGGGGCAGAATATTATTCTTTTAATTTGGCTTTATGCATAATGTTGCTAGTTCCTAATAATGTTGCTGAGCCAACTAGTGAATAACATTTTCTTTTCTTGCCAAAGCCAATTTTTTACTATCATTTGACATTTGGCAACCATTAATTTTGGAACTTAATGACAAGTTCAAGACAGCATTACGCTGAAGCTCTTTGCTTGATAATAAATGTCTTGAGGATCTGTTGTAGGTTGAAATGGGCCACACATACTCTCACAGCCTAATTAGTTGACCTGCTGATACTGCCCTCGGGCAAACTGCATTACCGACAGAACTCCAAAGAGACGGCACACTCCACTGATGAAGCAATGTCCATTGACTGACATCAGCAGCAGTGACGTTACTAACGAATGAAAGCTTCCCAAATGAGGCAAGATTGGTTGCGCGGCCACAGCCCAGGTCTAACGATCCCACCTGAGGCCGTCTCACACACTTGCCCTGCCCAGCAGAAGTGCCAGGCCAAGTTAATGGAATATTGAGTGTTTAATGACGAGCGGTAACCCCCGGAGAGATCGGGAGCACAAATCTCTCCCCTCTGCTCAATTAGAGATGATAATTAGCAGTACAAAAGGAGTCAGGAAAATGCTGATGCCCTGCCCATTTTTTTCAAGCATCAATGCAGGGGTGATCTGCATTTCTACTGAAACACAATGTCCTTAAACCATATTGAGTCAATAAAATGCAGTGTTATGGGGGCAAATAATGTTTGTTGAAATTGGGTTAGAATAAGATTTGAAATGAAATGAAAAAATAGATATTAGCACAGAATTTGTCTGTAAATGCAGTTTAAAAATATTAATGTTTTATGACGAAGTAAAAGTTTGGACCAAGGAAATACTTCACTTTGTGCAAGGAATTGAATATGATTTTTAAGGAAAAGTGTTTAGTTGTGTATAATGGTGGGTGGGGTAGTAGTTTAGTTGTGTATAATGCTGTTAATACTGAGCTTTTTACACTGTTAAATACTTGGATTCCCATGTTAAACATGGACAAAGTTTCAAAAAATAAGTTGGACGTTTGATGGAGTATTTTTGTGTCAAAAATACTCCTTCCGGTTTCTCACAAGTTTCGTTTTTTTTTTTCGAGCACGGGCTTATGTGACGTCAAGTGCTTTATGTCCTTGTACAGGCACTTGCGACCACAACCTGAGCAAGAGAGCAAATACACGCGCTTTGCTTGGCTCTGCTTTTTTTTTTAGGGAGGCCGACTGCACTGCAGTCACAGGACTTCACGAAGTCAACAATGTCACCAAAGAAGTGTGTTTTTGATGGAGCGGTCCCAGCGATAAAGGTTCACGGTCGTGCATTGGAAGCAGGCGGTGAGTAAAACTGCTTCAAATGTCTGTGTGCTGTTGGCTATCGTCACGTAAGTACGCATCAGTAAACAACATGATCGTGTATAGTTATAATTTATCAATGGAGCATGTGATGTATGTATTTTTATATTCCATCAGATGCACTACTCTGATGTGCAAAACTGTTCCGCTTGCTACTGCTAACATTTAGTCACATACAATAGTCCATAAACCAAATCATGTCCTCATAAACCATGAGTAAACACACACAAATATTGTAAAACTCCAGCATGACAAGCCACTAAGCAAATACAGTTACAGTAGCCTACATGCCACATAGAGACGTCCTGCTGTAGTCGCTGTTGCTGCTGCTCCTGTTCAATTTCAGCCTCCGGATCAGATTCTGGATCGTACATGTATGGTTGAATCTGATTGATAGCCATGGTCTATTTAGGATAACTTTTCTTTCCCACGTTTAAGAATGTTACAGCTTTCAGACGCTCTCAGCGCAATAGCTGAGCACACTCGTGATTCTTTAGCTCTGCCCACACGATACGCCTCCATCCACTCTGTTTTATTCGGAAAGACTATGTACAGCGTAACTTTCTTTTATAAATACAATAAAACTAAAGACTTTTCGGAGATATGAAGGATGCAATACTACTCTATAGGTAATCGAGACTGACATGAGATTGACCCCCAACCCCACCCCCACCTTTAAAAGTGCTTAATATCAGTGTGATAGTTTTGAAAGTTGAATAATACAAATAAACAGGAAAAACATCAAATTAAGGATGATGGGAGGGACTTAGCCTATGGCTTTCTGAGTTTGCATGACTTTGTACTGAATCAGGGGTCTCATTTATAAAACATGCATACGCACAAATTTGATCTTAGAGTGTTCGTACGGTAAAATCCACGTCAAAGTACATATTTATGAAATGTGTTTAGTGCCAAGTCAGGGTCTAAGCAGACGTACGCTCTTTTCCTTGTGGCAGAGTCGGAGTACTGCGGGTGTTTGAAAATCTAAGCAATTCTTGCTGCTCGCTATTCTCAAGTATGGATTTGGATGCTGACTGGTGTTCTTTTATATGTTAAAGATATTTAGGCCGCATTTACAAAGCAGAGATCTGAAACCATTCAGCTGCACACAATTTCAAAATCATTTTGAAACACTTTCATTTTACTTTCGTTCTCTGAATCACACATGCGCACGTTTACACAAGATGTAAAGAAAATTAAGAAGAAATTTGAATTGACCATGGTGGTTGTGTACTTACTATAAACTATATAATTACATTTGCTATAGAAGCCCTTTGCAGTTGCAGTAGTAGAGAAAAGATTTTCAAATTTTTGGCTTTAATTATAAGAGTGAGCAGTTTAAAATGCATGCCAGGATTCTAATGAAATGCTTTGATTCTGATTAAGCTTGTCACTATAAATCTAGCAACACTCTTTAAATTGAATGCATAACTTATATAGTTGGAATTAACTATATAAGTTAACTAACTTTTATCCATTTTTTAACATAAACAGCAATAATCCACCCATGCATTGTAATACTGTAATTCTGAAAAAATCCATTGTCATGATGTCCATTTGACATGACCAGCTTTGTGCTCTCCTTATAATGGTTTTGTAACATCCTTGTTTCAGTCATGGGTCAATGAGCTTCAATTTCCTCAAGTTCCTCCAAGTAGGCTACACGTCCTGGCATCGCTTCCACAATCTTAGAAAGCTTCCAGTGCCTGGTTGAATTGAACTCCAAATCTTTTGATTAGCATCTCTGATGTTTAGACTGCTAAGCTACCACAAGCAAGAATTAGACTTTGTGATTGCAGACCAGAGGCCCTTAAGTGAGATGAGATGAGCTAGAAGATGCACAAGATATTACTCTTTCCTTATCTCAACTGCAAAATCAATCAAATAAAGGTGCTAGGAGCTCCACAGCAGCAGGACATCTTCTGTTTGTTCTTTTGTGGTGCTTATCATCGTTATTTAGGGCTCATAAATATAGCGCAATATAAGGAAATATATGGAGCTCCTAAAATTTATGGCAGGAGGCAAACATACATGCCCGTTTCTCACAAAGTAATAGATGCAAACAGCCCTGATGTACTGACATCATTTTGAGCGAATGGCTTTTATGATGGAAAATTATCTCTGCTTCACTGGCATATTTTTAAAATGCAATTGTGTTCATACTTTTATGGTTCTTTTTTATTGATGTTTGCTGCAGCCTTATTGTTTTTAATTTTAGCTAGTGCGTTGAGTTGAACTTTGTTAACTTGATCAATTCTTGCCCAGGATGTCCCTGGGTGAAGAGTGGTCAATTTTCAAAACCGCTGGTCAAATGTGGCTACAACGTAATATCATACAGATATAAATTATTTTTTTATTTATTATTAAATTGTTTGATTAAGGTTTATAAATAGTTTCCATTACAGAGTTCAAGATGGTTTGTTGGGTCTTTGGCACTCTGATGCAACTCATCAGGAGACTGTCTAGCTTGCTGTGGCTAAGCTCCCAGCCGAGCCAAATACAAAGCATCAATTCCAGCAGCAATGATGGACAATCTACAGTCCTTCTACCCACTGTTATCTCTCCTGCACCACCTGATGTTTCTGAATATCCATAAGGGCCTGAAGATTATAATTCCTATCTCCAGACTTGTAAAACTTGGCCAAGCTTTGGCCAAGGGGCTCATGGCCCTCCAAGGCTTTCATTTGACTGGTCGCATGTGACTAAATCACTCACTGTTTTAGTATTCTGTTGGAAACTCAGACGTGAAGACCAGGAGAACTTGGATATATCTTTCAAGCAGACGTAACTCTTTATTGAGAACACATGCTGTCGGTAGCATAGATGACATATCAAATGTTTAAACTGAGAAAATTTATAATTTTAAGGGGAAAATAAGCTGATTTTAAATTTCATGGCATCAACACATCTCAAAAAAGTTGGGACAAGGCCATGTTTACCACTGTGTGGCATCCCCTTTTCTTTTTATAACAGTCTGCAAACGTCTGGGGACTGAGGAGACAAGTTGCTCAAGTTTAGGAATAGTTGTCCCATTCTTGTCTAATACAGGCTTCTAGTTGCTCAACGGTCTTAGGTCTTCTTTGTTGCAACTTCCTCTTTATGATGTGCCAAATGTTTTCTATGGGTGAAAGATCTGGACTGCAGGCTGGCCATTTCAGTACCCGGACCCGGATGTAATTTATGCAGTATGTGGTCTGGCATTGTCATGTTGGAAAATGTCTTCCCTGAAAGAGACGACATCTGGATGGGAGCATATGTTGTTCTAGAACTTGGATATACCTTTCAGCATTGATGGTGCCTTTCCAGATGTGTAAGCTGCCCATGCCAAACGCACTCATGCAACCCCATACCATCAGAGATGCAGGCTTCTGAACTGAGCACTGATAACAACTTGGGTTGTCCTTGTCCTCTTTAGTCCGGATGACATGGTGTCCCAGTTTTCCAAAAAGAACTTCAAATTTTTATTCATCTGACCACAGAACAGTTTTCCACTTTGCCACAGTCCATTTTAAATGAGCCTTGGCCCAGAGAAAACGCCTGAGCTTCTGGATCATGTTTAGATATGGCTTCTTTTTTAACCTATAGAGTTTTAGCCAGCAACGGCGAATGGCATGGTGGATTGTGTTCACCGACAATGTTTTCTGGAAGTATTCCTGAGCCCATGTTGTGATTTCCATTACAGTAGCATTCCTGTATGTGATGCAGTGCCGTCTAAGGGCCTGAAGATCACGGGCATCCAGTATGGTTTTCCGGCCTTGACCCTTACGCACAGAGATTGTTCCAGATTCTCTGAATCTTTGGATGATATTATGCACTGTAGATGATGATAACTTCAAACTCTTTGCAATTTTCTCTAAGAAACTCCTTTCTGATATTGCGCCACTATTTTTGGCCACAGCATTGGGGGAATTGGTGATCCTCTGCCCATCTTGACTTCTGAGAGACACTGCCACTCTGAGAGGCTCTTTTTATACCCATCATGTTTCCAATTGACCTAATAAGTTGCAAATTGGTCCTCCAGCTGTTCCTTATATGTACATTTAACTTTTCCGGCCTCTTATTGCTACCTGTCCCAACTTTTTTGGAATGCTCTCATGAAATCCAAAATGAGCCAATATTTGGCATGACATTTCAAAATGTCTCAACATATCAAATGTTGAAAGTATCTATATTCTATTGTGAATAAAATATAAGTTTATGAGATTTTAAATTATTGCATTCCTTTTTTATTCACAATTTGTACAATGTCCCAACTTTTTTGGAATTCATCTTATGTCATCATCTTTACCTTAAATGCTAAATACATTGTACGTCCCTTAGTTTTAAAACAGATTCTTAAATTTATAACCCCACAGTCCCCCCTTCGAGAGTTCTAATAATTCTCACATAATACAAATTTAAACCTTCATAAGTCCATTCTGTAGCTTATGTTTGTTAGCATAAGCCCCATCTTCTAGTCATGTAACTTGAAAAAGTTACAGGCACATATCTCTTGCTCTGTGTTGATTGTCTGTAGTGACGAATGACATTCTGACACAGAAACAAACATGCCACTAGGGTCTGTGTAGTTCTTGCGGGTGATAGTCTTTTGTGGTTGGAACAGTCCTTTCCTTGTGAGTCATTTGTTTAATAAAACACTTGATACTGTGGACGTATGGATAGTACAACAGTAGGAAAAACAAAAGCATAATTGCTATTTCCTTGCTCCTCAGCCAGGGTTTACCTAACAGGTTTCCGAACCATAAAGAATTATCTTCAGTCATTTGGTGTAATTTTGCTGAAAGATCAAGAATGTCTTGTTGGATTTTGTTCAAGTTCTCTGTTGGATCTATTAACCCAGTACAGCACTCAGGTCCGATAATGGTGCATACTCCTCCTTGTGTTGTAAGAAGGTAATCCAAGGCCACTCGGTTCTGTAAAATCATTATCTTGTGCGAAGCAAGAGTGTCCATGATATTACCTTGCATTTGGTTCTTTCCTGGGCTCCTCACTGGTCTGTGTGTCCTATGTGTCCTGAGATTCTCATGAGGGTCATCTCATGAGAATCTCAGTCAATCTCAGTCCTACTGATCTGTTAGGTGATGCTCTCATACTACAGAGTACCGCTGACAGCGCCTCAACCCATGATACTCCTTCCTGATGCATTTTACTTAGCCTGGTTTTGATTGTTCTGTTTGCTCGTTCAACCTGACCTGATGCTTGTGGCCTATAGGGGCAGTGAAAATTCCACTTAATTTAAAACATTTTAGACACTTCATTGACTACCTGTCCTGTGAAGTGTGTACTCTGATCTGAGTCAATGGAATCTGGTAATCCCCATCTGGGAATGAGATCAGTGACAACACATTTAGCAGTATGTGCAGCTGTAGCACGCCCTGTTGGATAAGCTTCTATCCATCTCGAGAACTTGTCTATTACTACCAAAACATCAGTCTTTCCCTTACAAGGAAGCAACGATATGTAATCAACTTGCAGGTGTCAAAATGGTCCTGGTGGAACTGGGGTATGTGTTGCTGCTGTATAGTTGCTGCTGGCAACTACAAGTTTCAGTGTACCCTGGTTGAACTACTTCAGAGTTGTAGGCGGGCTAAGAAGGAACAGAATTATGCATAGTATTTATTTTACTATCTCGCAACTTCTTCCTACACTCTTTCTGCCAGTGACCTGATTTTTCACAGTAGTTGCATTTGCCTTCTCTCTTATGCCATCTGTTGTCTTGATTCCTTGTGTTAAACGTAGCTGCTGCTAATCCCACTTTTGCCTTAACATTAGCATCTCTTTCCCACATAGCTAACTTTTCTAGGTTACTTATGGGAGTTTTGTTAGATCTAGGAGTGGCAATTCTTTTCTGTACTCGGCTAAAAGGCCATCTGACCAGATGCGGACTATGGGCCCCTTGTCATCTAGCACACATTTAGAATCATCAACTATTCCACTGTAAGTTACAACTGACTGACAAAATCTTTCAGTGTATTCACTCACAGTTTCTTCTTTCCTTTGCACATAGTTAATGATTCTAGACCAGTCTACTTTGGGTCCCATGATATTCTTTAGAATTTTCAAAACACTTTCTCTCATATCATCTTTACTGACATGAAGTTCAGAAGTAACAGCAGACTCAAAACTGTTGAATTCAGATTCAGTTAGAATTTGTGACATCAGCTGTGTGACTTCTGTTAACGACATGTCGTAGAGACGCATTTTGCTTATCAATGCCCTTCTAAATTCAGAAAAAATGTGTGTGTGCTGAGGGCAAGCTCTGGAATAATCTTTATATATCTTTAGGTCCTAGCGATTTGGCAACGGTTTGTACATGGACAAAAGAGTTAGGAGGAAAACTTTTAATTCCCTCAATTCCCTGAGATCTCCTAGTGCCACATACCTTCACTGAATATACAAGCACATCAGTTATTGATTGGATGGCTACATCTGTTTCAAAGAAAGCTTGTAAATCAGGCATTCCTGTATGAAGTCGAGCATTATCAGACTGACTAATTTCATTCACATCAGTTTTCTCTGCAGCTTTGTTGCGGTTCAATTTCTTAGTCAAAGATAATACTCTAGCACAGAGCTCTTTGTTCTGTATCTCTAGCTCTGAGATGCGCTGAGACTGTTGTCTAGCTAGCGCTAAACCAAATTCTCTGTGGCAGCAGATAATGCCTTTTATGTTTTACTTTCTGATACATGCCAACACCTTCGTGCATTCTTCAGTAGACCATACTTTTTCTGGATCAGTACCAAATATCCACTACTCACTGTCACTATTGAGTCCATGTGCTCTCCTAACAATGATTTGAATTCACTATCTGACCACAAAGGAGCAGTCTAGCATTCTTTGTAAACATTTTTTTGTGAGTTTCTTTGTTACCACACAATAAAAACACTAAAACTTCTCTGATCAACAGCATAAAACAGAGGACAACACAAAATATTAGCACATGATGCTAATCTTCCCTGCTGAAACAGAGGCTTAAACAATACTTCCCTGCCCGAAAACAGAGGCTGAACAACTATTAGCTCGTGAGCTAATCTTCCCTGCCTGAAAACAGAGGGTAACTTTCATCTCTAAAACACTTTTTTTTTTAGAGGATAACTTAGTTAACCAAACCCTACAGCTGTCTGATAACTCTTCTCTGGCGGCACATAGAGAAACAAATTTGTCCTGGTCTTTAAGGTTCTTTTGGATAGACACTCACCAAACCTTGGTTGTACAGAAAAATTCAATCTGGAACATAGTCAGATCTTTGTCCTTGACGTTTCAATCTGGATTTAGTCTGGATTCAGATGAGGAGGTCTATCCGGGTCACGGCACCAAAACTGTTGGAAACTCAGAAGTGAAGACCAGGAGAACTTGGATATATCTTTCAAGCAGACATTACTCTTTATTGAGAACACATGCTGTCGGTAGCTGCAGTCATCAAATCTAATTCAAAACAGTATACACTGTAATTTATCCACGTTTCAGGGGGAGGGATTAACACAGTAGAGGAGGAGACAATCTAAACTAAAGAATGCAAATGTTGTATATGTAAAGAGACCTGTTCAAGACCCCAATCCTAATCTAATCAGCCTAACGATTACAGGGGCTCGGAGAGCCATAAAAGACAAAATTGATAATCTTGGTAATCTGGCTCATTTGACTTTGAACTGGCCTGGAAAATTTTCATTACAGAATAATTAATCGGATGTCATCATCTTTACATTAAATGCTAAATACTAAATGCTAAAAAAAAAGGCTAAATAGTTTTAAGGGCAACTAAGGGGCAACTTTCGCACCCTTAGTCATTCAGCAGCCCAACAGAAAGTTGGTTATTATGGGTTGTTTGAAAAACACATGTTCTGGAATTTTATAGAGGCCTACTTCTCCTAGGGAATTCATCCAATCGGCACCAAACTTGGTCAGCATGAAGCCAAAACATTTAGGCTGAATAATGAGCTGACTTTTTTATATCTCAAACGGTTTTATATCTCAAACACAGTGCAATTACACTCACCTAAAGGATTATTAGGAACACCTGTTCAATTTCTCATTAATGCAATTATCTAATCAACCAATCACATGGCAGTTGCTTCAATGCATTTAGGGGTGTGGTCCTGGTCAAGGCATTCTCCTAAACTCCAAACTGAATGTCAGAATGGGAAAGAAAGGGGATTTAAGCAATTTTGAGCGTGGCATGGTTGTTGGTGCCAGACAGGCCGGTCTGAGTACTTCACAATCTGCTCAGTTACTGGGATTTTCACGCACAACCATTTCTAGGGTTTACAAAGAATGGTGTGAAAAGGGAAAAACATCCAGTATGCGGCAGTCCTGTGGGCGAAAATGCCTTGTTGATGCTAGAGTTCAGGAGAATGGGCCGACTGATTCAAGCTGATAGAAGAGCAACTTTGACTGAAATAACCACTCGTTACAACCGAGGTATGCAGCAAAGCATTTGTGAAGCCACAACATGCACAACCTTGATGGGCTACAACAGCAGAAGACCCCACCGGGTACCACTCATTTCCACTACAAATAGGAAAAAGAGGCTACAATTTGCACGAGCTCACCAAAATTGGACTGTAGACTGGAAAAATGTTGCCTGGTCTGATGAGTCTCGATTTCTGTTGAGACATTCAGATGGTAGAGTCAGAATTTGGCGTAAACAGAATGAGAACATGGATCCATCATGCCTTGTTACCACTGTGCAGGCTGGTGGTGGTGGTGTAATGGTGTGGGGGATGTTTTCTTGGCACACTTTAGGCCCCTTAGTGCCAATTGGGCATCGTTTAAATGCCACGGCCTACCTGAGCATGGTTTCTGACCATGTCCATCCCTTTATGACCACCATGTACCCATTCTCTGATGGCTACTTCCAACAGGATAATGCACCATGTCACAAAGCTCGAATCATTTCAAATTGGTTTCTTGAACATGACAATGAGTTCACTGTACTAAAATGGCCCCCACAGTCACCAGCATCTTTGGGATGTGGTGGAACGGGAGCTTCGTGCCCTGGATGTGCATCCCACAAATCTCCAACATTTCTAAAGAATGCTTTCAGCACCTTGTTGAATCAATGCCACGTAGAATTAAGGCAGTTCTAAAGGCGAAAGGGGGTCAAATACAGTATTAGTATGGTGTTCCTAATAATCCTTTAGGTGAGTGTATATATACATTTGTAATGGTGTCCAAAACCATAATGTGTACACTCATTCAATCCCACAATGCACCACAATAACGAGTGTACAACGGATGTATGCTCAACAGCTAGAGAATACCAATGCACTGTGAGAGTCGTACACACGCCAAATGAATTCCCGCGTCTGACCAGAAGATGGCGTCCGCAGCTGAATCACCCATCAATCCATTTTCCAAACCACTGGTCTAATGTGCCTACAGCGTAATATCATACAGGTATAAATTCATTTTTAATTGATTATTAAATTGTTTGATTAAGGTTTATAAATACTTTCCATGACAGTGTTCAAGATAAATATTTTCATCTTACTACTAGAGATGCCAGTTCGTAGGAGGCAGATCACATGGATGTGTGGGTCAAAGTGATAGCACCACCAATTGGTAGCAAGAAGAGTGTCACTTTCAAAATGCTTTGAAATCGCCCTCTTATTTTTACCCAATTTGCTTCAGACTTCATCAGAATAATGTCAAGACACTGCAGATGTACACCTGTGAAAGGATTCTTGATATCTTGAATACTGTTGTCCTGGCAATGTGTCAAGCTTTAATATTCTTTTTGGGTGTTTTTGAGACTCTTAGTATGCTTCAAATTGCATGAAACTCGACACACACATTAGAGTTGTCAGGCAGCAGACATGGGCAAAGCCTTAGAAAAGCGTGTGGAGGAGGGGCTCTGTAATTTTACCTACAGCCACCAAACTCAGTACATGTATTGTTCTCGAGCCAGACCACTTTCTAATTTACAGTCATTAACTCCAACCAACAGTAAGTCGGTTATTTTTGTTTGAATGTGAATTTTTTTTTAATCAAACTCTCAATTTTTAATTACTGCTCCAAAGGGCTTCATATGATTCACACCAAACTTTCTCAGCATGATACCAACATACTGAAGATGTGAAATTGCGAACAGGTATTAGATATGTTGAATGGTGTTGCCATGGTGAGGGGTTAAAGTAATGACAAAAAAGGGAAACTGGAAGAGTAGGCAGATGTTGCTAAGAACAGTGTTTTCAGACATAATTACTTTTACTATTAGCTATTGCATAGGACTATTTGTTTTATGTTGTTGCATTCTCTGGCTTAATTAACTGGTAAAAATGTCCCAATGAGGAAACAAGCTTATAAATCATACAGAATTAGTTTTTTTTGAAAATGTAAAAATGCATAAAGTTTTCTGTGATGGGTAGGGTTAGGGGTAGGGTTAGTGTAAGAGGATAGAATATACAGTTTGTACAGTATAAAAACTATTACATCATAGAGTGTCCCCACAAAGATAATAAACCTGATGTGTGTGGTAACTCAAAATAACAAAGCAAAATAAAAGCACAGAACTAGTTTATCTGAATTGCACTGACAACATAGTTTTATATAATTAGTTTAATAAGGTAAATAATATAATATACGTGTGTGTGTGTGTGTGTGTGTGTGTGTATATATATATATATATATATATATATATATATATATATATATATATATATTATACAAACCCGATTCCAAAAAGTTGGGACACTGTACAAATTGTGAATAAAAACAGAATGCAATGATGTGGAAGTTTCAAATTTCAATATTTTTTTCAGAATACAACATAGATGACATATCAAATGTTTAAAGTGAGAAAATGTATCATTTTAAGGGAAAAATAAGTTGATTTTAAATTTCATGGCATCAACACATCTTAAAAAAGTTGGGACAAGGCCATGTTTACCACTGTGTGGCATCCCCTCTTCTTTTTATAACAGTCTGCAAACGTCTGGGGACTGAGGAGACAAGTTGCTCAAGTTTAGGAATAGGAATGTTGTCCCATTCTTGTCAAATACAGGCTTCTAGTTGCATCTTCCTCTTTATGATGCGCCAAATGTTTTCTATGGGTGAAAGATCTGGACTGCAGGCTGGCCATTTCAGTACCCGGATCCTTCTTCTACAGAGCCATGATGTTGTAATTGATGCAGTATGTGGTCTGGCATTGTCATGTTGGAAAATGTTCCCTGAAAGAGACGACGTCTGGATGGGAGCATATGTTGTTCTAGAACTTGGATATACCTTTCAGCATTGATGGTGCCTTTCCAGATGTGTAAGCTGCCCATGCCACAGGCACTCATGCAACCCCATACCATCAGAGATGCAGACTTCTGAACTGAGCACTGATAACAACTTGGGTTGTCCTTGTCCTCTTTAGTCCGGATGACATGGTGTCCCAGTTTTCCAAAAAGAACTTCAAATTTTGATTCGTCTGACCACAGAACAGTTTTCCACTTTGCCACAGTTCATTTTAAATGAGCCTTGGCCCAGAGAAAATGCCTGTGCTTCTGGATCATGTTTAGATATGGATTCTTTTTTGACCTAGAGTTTTAGCCGGCAACGGCGAATGGCATGGTGGATTGTGTTCACCGACAATGTTTTCTGGAAGTATTCCTGAGCCCATGTTGTGATTTCCATTACAGTAGCATTCCTGTATGTGATGCAGTGCCGTCTAAGGACCCGAAGATCATGGGCATCCAGTATGGTTTTCTGGCCTTGACCCTTACGCACAGAGATTGTTCCAGATTCTCTGAATCTTTGGATGATATTATGCACTGTAGATGATGATAACTTCAAACTCTTTGCAATTTTTCTCTGAGAAACTCCTTTCTGATATTGCTCCACTATTTTTGGCCGCAGCATTGGGGGAATTGGTGATCCTCTGCCCATCTTGACTTCTGAGAGACACTGCCACTCTGAGAGGCTCTTTTTATACCCATGTTGCCAATTGACCTAATAAGTTGCAAATTGGTCCTCCAGCTGTTCCTTATATGTACATTTAACTTTTCTGGCCTCTTATTGCTACCTGTCCCAACTTTTTTGGAATGTGTAGCTCTCATGAAATCCAAAATGAGCCAATATTTGGCATGACATTTCAAAATGTCTCATTTTCAACATTCATTTGATATGTTATCTATATTCTATTGTGAATAAAATATAAGTTTATGAGATTTGTAAATTATTGCATTCCTTTTTTATTCACAATTTGTACAGTGTACCAACAAATGACACTCATCACACTTATTTGAAAGTGACCTATAACATCCTATGACATCTAAATTAAATGTGGCTGTTGTGGTTCATCCTGCTGCAGTAAATGTGGCATACTCAAAAGATTTGACCTACTTTTAAATGCACATTGTACAGTTGTCCATGAGCCACCGGAGGCGCCGGGGCTTGGGCCCGTCATCGATGCTTGCAGCTTTATTTTGTTTTGGTTTTGCCAAATGTTTTAAGGTCTGATCTGAAGCACAGATGTAGATTACAGGCTTGCACAAAAACATAATTTGCAATGCCATTTTTGTTTGGAGTTTTTAAAAGAGAAGCTAATGGTCCAACAGGGGAGCCAAATTACATTTTTAGTTAACAAATTACAGAATCGCACAAAAAAGATAATTGTTCAGAAGCACTTCAGTTTATTGAGTGCATTTTTACTTTTAACAACAGATGTTGTGTGCTGCAATGAAGGGACGTTTTAGTATGTGACTTTTTAATTATTTATTTGTGGCATATAAATGGTTCCTGATTCATTTCTATATGTACATTTCCGAAAAATTACACCTTTCAGTGAGGGAGCCTAAACTGTAAAGAGGCTATGAAAAATGTGTTGACTGAGTGAACCGTTCACTTGCAAATGAAGAGCCACTTCATAAGAGTCAGTTGTTCACATCTCTATGGAGTTGAACGCACACAAAGTTTTCTCAACTATTATTAGTGATTCTTAGACTTAGACTCACATTTTTATTATGTCATATTTGTAGCCATTTAAAGCTTTCCTGTAGCTCAAACAATAAGATTGTGGCACTAACAACGCCAAGGTCATGGGTTTGATTCCCAGGGAAAGCAAGAACTGACAAAATGTAAAAATGTGTACCTTGAATGCAATGTAAGTCGCTTTGGATAAAAGCGTCTGCCAAATACATAAATGCAAATGTACTGTCTGGAGCCCTGAGATAAATAGGAACGACTGTAGTTCTGAATAAACTAAACTAAACTAATGATAACGGGACAGTACAAGACCCGGTGTGTAACAGTCAGGGAGCAGATGCCCCTGGCCTCTTAGCTCTTGTTCAGATCTGAGGGATGTTACACTGCACCGGCACTTGCTCTGCTGAACCAAGTAATTTTCTGTCAGCGGGAGAGTGAACGAGAGTGTGCTCCCCGGGTGTTGCTTTCCACAGCAGTGAATGAACAAATAACTGCTTTCACAACCAAAGCACTGCTCTGTGGTCGCCCACAGTCCTTCCTCCCTCTCCGACTGGAGGCAGAGGGAGATTAATTCTAGGGTGTCTTTTGCACACTGTTGATGAAATTGAGGCCTTGGATGGGGCAAAAAGGACTTCTATTGGGAGAACTGGGAGCAGATGGTCAAACGCCTGTGAGTGTGATCTGCTCCTATTTTCCTCTATTTAACTAAAGGAGAAGCAAGCATCGTTGACTGCACACAATGAACATTTTTAGGATTTGCGTGTGCTTCACATGTTCAGTTAAATGCTTGCAATCTCTGGCTGTTCAAACAGTCAGTGTTTGGGATGGCAACCTCATTTACTAACAGGTGTGACTCTCAAATTTTGTTTATACAACAGTGGTTCAAATACAGTATGTATGGATGAATAACCGAGTTCAAGGCCAATTTTCTTCCATAACCAAATGATTACTAATTATAGGTATTCGTATGTAGACAGATTGACAAAGATGTAAAACTTAATCTTTTTACATATGAACAACTTTAGAGATGTCAAAGCTTTTCAAATCATTCAGTTCATAGAATAAGGAAAGTTAGTATAATTTTAAGGATTAAGGAATAAATATTTTACACTCACCTAAAGGATTATTAGGAACACCTGTTCAATTTCTCATTAATCCAATTATCTAATCAACCAATCACATGGCAGTTGCTTCAATGCATTTAGGGGTGTGGTCCTGGTCAAGACATTCTCCTAAACTCCAAACTGAATGTCAGAATGGGAAAGAAAGGTGATTTAAGCAATTTTGAGTGTGGCATGGTTGTTGGTGCCAGACGGGCCGGTCTGAGTATTTCACAATCTGCTCAGTTACTGGGATTTTCACGCATAACCATTTCTAGGGTTTACAAAGAATGGTGTGAAAAGGTCCTGTGGGCGAAGATGGAGAATGGGCCGACTGATTCAAGCTGATAGAAGAGCAACTTTGACTGAAATAACCACTCGTTACAACCGAGGTATGCAGCAAAGCATTTGTGAAGCCACAACACGCACAACCTTGAGTCGGATGGGCTACAACAGCAGAAGACCCCACTGGGTACCACTCATCTCCACTACAAATAGGAAAAAGAGGCTACAATTTGCACAAGCTCACCAAAATTGGACAGTTGAAGACTGGAAAAATGTTGCCTGGTCTGATGAGTCTCGATTTCTGTTGAGACATTCAGATGGTAGAGTCAGAATTTGGCATAAACAGAATGAGAACATGGATCCATCATGCCTTGTTACCACTGTGCAGGCTGGTGGTGGTGGTGTAATGCTGTGGGGGATGTTTTCTTGGCACACTTTAGGCCCCTTAGTGCCAATTGGGCATTGTTTAAATGCCACGGCCTACCTGAGCATTGTTTCTGACCATGTCCATCCCTTTATGACCACCATGTACCCATTCTCTGATGGCTACTTCCAGCAGGATAATGCACCATGTCACAAAGCTCAAATCATTTCAAATTGGTTTCTTGAACATGACAATGAGTTCACTGTACTAAAATGGCCCCCACAGTCACCAGATCTCAACCCAATAGAGCATATTTGGGATGTGGTGGAACGGGAGCTTCGTGCCCTGGATGTGCATCCCACAAATCTCCATCAACTGCAAGATGCTATCCTATCAATATGGGCCAACATTTCTAAAGAATGCTTTCAGCCCCTTGTTGAATCAATGCCACATAGAATTAAGGCCGTTCTGAAGGCGAAAGGGGGTCAAACACAGTATTAGTATGGTGTTCCTAATAATCCTTTAGGTGAGTGTAAATTGTTGTATTTAATCAAGGAAATATAGTAATATTGTGAAATATTATAATATATTTTAAAATGTAATTTCATCCTGCAATGTCAAAGCTGCATTTTCTGCAGCCATTACACCAGACTTCAGTATAAAAATGTTTATATCCATAAATACTTTTAAAGGTGCATTGTAAATGCTGTTAATATGTCCGCATTCCATCATACTGTATAAGTATGTTTCATGGTACTAATAAAAAAAAATCAAAATCACCTTTATTTATATAGCGCTTTTAACAAGTCCAATTGTTTCAAAGCAGCTTCACATTGTTAACAGGAAAATAATGCAACAGAATTTGTACAGTCGTTCAGGTGAAACGGTGATGTTATCCAGCTAATTTCAAGTATCATATAGTGTCAATGCGGGCAGATCGATAATATAGATGAAATTTAGGTGTCCCCAACTGAGCAAGCCAAAAGCCAGAGGCAACGGTGGCAAGGAACCAAAACTCCTTCAGGGTCAGAATGGAGAAAAAAATGTACATTACTTTGTAATGTACAAAGTAATGAGATCAATATAATGTGTGTGAATGTAACCGAATTTAAACATATCTGACAGTTTTATTCTGCTGCTGTGTACACGTAGCCTCTCTCTGTATCTCCTTCACTCTCTTGTTCATCCTTTCTCCCTTTCTCCTCCTCTTTTTTTCAATCTCCATTCCGGAGAGGTGAAACCATAAATTCTAATTACAACAAAGTTGTAACAAGGCTGATTTCATTGCATGTGTTGTGGTTTCAAAGCTCAACTAGATACTTTCCTGTATGGCATTGGCTTGGCACGATGTTTAATTCTCCCTGTTTACATGCCACCCAAAAAGCCTGGTTTTCAATTACACCACGTACAGTATATCAGCAGTGGCCATTCTCTCTCCATTGTAGTTTCACGGCAAGCACTGGTGCTCGCGGTGCCTAATGGATTCCTAAGGCGATCATGTTTTCAGCCAAAGCACCTTGAATAATTAACCGTTCTGGTAGATGAGCCTCCTTGGGTTTCACGGCTGATTCGGATTACCACGATACGTGCACACGCATGCACACGTTCACTGCTATGCTATCAACATCAACTCGCTCTATCTCCACCATCACAACAGCTCACTTCTCTCCGCTGGCACACTGCAGCGTGTTACATCTTAGCTGGGAAGATGCCCACAACTGGTGTGAAATTTTACACTTCCATATCCACGAGTGATGATTTTTGTTTTTCCAAAAGAACTCTCTTTACACAGCACTCTTCTGTTACACTGTTTCCACACTCCTTAAATGAAACATTTGGGCTTGTGATAGAGACTACTGGTGACGTTAATCCAAATTAACACTCTCTAAGGCTTTTCTACAAATCATTAGTCATTTACTTTTATTATATTTCTAAAATAAATACAATAGAACTAAACTCTCATTTAAAAACACAGTAATAAAAATGTCTTTAAAAAAATTTTTTTTTTTTTGTTCCCTTCATCCAGTGATAAATCATCACATGTGCATTGTATCATATTTTTGCAGATTGTGTTGCTGTTGAAAATAAAAACAGTAAGAGTACACAATAAGAGTGTCAGTCTGTCCTTAGGTCACTTATGGCGAATGACATCACGCAGCTGGCTCATGGCGCATCTGAGTTTTTGTTTTGGCCACCTGATAGCACTTGGCATGACCTGATGCTACTCATGGTTGTTGGTACATGTTTAATGGGACATCTTGTTCTTGCTCTGTTACATCTATTTGAACAGTGTTCTGACACACATCAGCAGGAATCTGAACAACTATTCACACACACACACACACACACACACACACACACTATTTCTTCAGTGCAGAACAGACAGCGGTAGCGCTTTACATTATAGTGTCCACATAATACATATACGATTACAATTTGCAATTACAAGCATAAACATCATTTACTCACTCTCATGTCATTCTAAACCTGTATGGATTTCGTTCTTCTATGGAAAACAAAAGAAGACATTTTGTTGGATGTTTGTTGAACTTTCCACTTGACTATTATTTTATAGACCCTGATATATTTTTCTAATCTTCATTGTATTTCACAGAAGAAAGTCATATGGTTTTGGAATGACATGAGGCTGAGTAAATGATGACAGAACATACTTTTTTGGATGAACTATGCCTTGTATTACTCATGTACTAAATTCAAAATAACATGAGAACTGCAATGCAAAGTTAAGATGGAGTCTGCCCGATCATAACATTTAAAGTGATGCAAGTTAATTTTCTACACTTGTAGAAGCTCTCAGATTCTCATTCAGGTTTCCTTAAAATGTATCTGTTCCTTTAAAAGCATTAAGAGGGACAGTGGGAACATAACACTATAATAAAACTTAAATAATACTTAAAATATCAAAACTACATGGCCAGAGGTTTGCGTTGGTGTTATTTTTATACACGTTTCTTTGAGCAGTTCAGGACACATGATTTTTTTTTTTTTTTTTCAAACCAGTTCAGTGGAAACTCCGCCCTACAGCTGATTCTTAAGATTGTATTGTTCATGTCAATCACAGTACTGACTGCCTACACCAAACACTAATCCATAAACCTACCCGTCACTGTAACCTTAACCAACAAAATTAGCTGCAGAGTGGGATTTCTGGTGGGGGAAGGGGGATATTACACGTTCAGGATAGTGTCATTAACTAAAACCAGTCACTGAAATAAAGCTAAAATAAAATATAAATATTACATTAAAAATGTTTTAATGAAAATTGTTACGCATATATTTTTAAATGTATTTAATCTTAAAATATATTTTAAGTGCTAAAATTACTAAAACTTAAAGGGGTCTTAATCTGTAAAGGGGTTGAGAAATCAACTTTCCCTTGAGCTTTTGATATATATAAAAGGTCATGGTAATATAAGAATATCCTGTAAGTTTCAGAGCTGAAAGCTTCCTTGTTAGTCAAAGAAAAGCTGTTATTGACAGCTGGCTCAGCAAACGATCGATCTGCGAATGTTCTTCCCTGTGACGTCAGAGTGTGGTGAAACACCGCCTTAACTGAAGAAGACGAACGCCTAATTCTGTAGCCCTGCCCACCGACTCGCGCCTGACATGTTATATATAAATAACATAGGCCTACGTGGAGCTAAACCGGATCGAATCCTTTGTATTTGAGGTGTTGTTGGTTCATTGTCCTGCGATTCGGGATCAGACTTGATGTATGGGCCAGGGCTCGCAAAGCCCAATATCCTGGGGCTATGTGTTTTCCAGACAGGCTACCAAAACGTATCATCGGCCTGTCGAGGGGCTATCTTAAATAGTGAAATAACATTCCTTTCTTGATATGCGTTGTTCATTCTCTCTCACACGTGGTGTGATGACATCACCGTTTCACAAAATATGATACGAAACGCTGATATGATCAAAATTTTTTTTACGTATACAGCTAAACACGTCTCCGTGTGGATGGAGCCTAAAGCTGCAGTCCGTAAGTTTTGCCTCTTTGTCGCCATCTCTGTTTAAAAACCTGCAATTGCAGTTATTTGCGGAATTATCGTCTTTACGTGAGTTGTGCATTAATATAGGACTGCACGATTGACTGAAATTAAACCAAAATCGTGATTTGGCTTAGTGAAATTATATGAAATCACAAAGGCTTACATTTTTAAATAAATAAGTATATGCGCAGGTGAAATGCAGCACTGTTCTGAGCAGATCGCTGGCGCTGTGAGATTGCGTCATTTATAGTATAACATGCATTTGAAAAAGCAACAGGGGCCAAACATCTTTCCAAACTTGTAATGAGGAATGCGTTTACAAACCTGTTGTCCAACAAAAGAGAACATTTAATCGAGTGTTTGAAATAACTTTTGTGATCTGAAGTGCTCACATCACAGAATGAGTCCATTAGCATTGCATTATATACTTTCATGTTTCAGTCAAAACTGTTATAGCGATAGATGGATGCCTTTTTTTTTGAGATTTCCTGAAATGTCATAAGATTTATTACTCCTATGAGTCTCACTTTTGGACTTTCTGTGCGAGGGCGCCCTCTGGCTACAGTATGAATGAAACAGATATATTATATTGACTGTGTACTTACTAATTGCTCTCAACACCTTATTTTGGGTTAAAAATAGTAAAAAAAAATTCTCCAGTGTAGAGAAGGGTACAGTAGTTGTTTCCTCTCAGTGGATGCATGAGTTTCCTGACAAAAATTACAGTCACAGATTTATTTATTTATTTATTTATTTATTTATTTATTTATTTATTTATTTATTTATTTATTTATTTATTTATTTATTTATTTATTTATTTATTTATTTTATCATAATTTAAAACCCATTATAATAAAACCTTAGACCTTTCTAATGATCTATGGCTTTCTGTAAAATATAATAATAACGTTACCACAAGCCTTGATCTTTGAAGATGTTTCTTAACAACAACAATAATAATAATAATAATAATAATAATAATAATAATAATAATAATAATAATACAAACCCGATTCCAAAAAAGTTGGGACACTGTACAAATTGTGAATAAAAAAGGAATGCAATAATTTACAAATCTCATAAACTTATATTTTATTCACAATAGAATATAGATAACATATCAAATTTGAAAGCAAAACATTTTGAAATGTCATGCCAAATATTGGCTCATTTTGGATTTCATGAGAGCTACACATTCCAAAAAAGTTGGGACAGGTAGCAATAAGAGGCCGGAAAAGTTAAATGTACATATAAGGAACAGCTGGAGGACCAATTTGCAACTTATTAGGTCAATTGGCAACATGATGGGTATAAAAAGAGCCTCTCGGAGTGGTAGTGTCTCTCAGAAGTCAAGATGGGCAGAGGACCACCAATTCCCCCAATGCTGTGGCCAAAAATAGTGGTGCAATATCAGAAAGGAGTTTCTCAGAGAAAAATTGCAAAGAGTTTGAAGTTATCATCATCTACAGTGCATAATATCATCCAAAGATTCAGAGAATCTGGAACAATCTCTGTGCGTAAGGGTCAAGGCCGGAAAACCATACTGGATGCCCGTGATCTTCAGGCCCTTAGACAGCACTGCATCACATACAGGAATGCTACTGTAATGGAAATCACAACATGGGCTCAGGAATACTTCCAGAAAATATTGTCAGTGAACACAATCCACCATGCCATTCGCCGTTGCCGGCTAAAACTCTATAGGTCAAAAAAGAAGCCATATCTAAACATGATCCAGAAGCACAGGCGTTTTCTCTGGGACAAGGCTCATTTAAAATGGACTGTGGCAAAGTGAAAAACTGTTCTGTGGTCAGACGACTCAAAATGTGAAGTTATTTTTGGAAAACTGAGACACCATGTCATCCGGACTAAAGAGGACAAGGACAACCCAAGTTGTTATCATCGCTCAGTTCAGAAGCCTGCATGGTATGGGGTTGCATGAGTGTGTGTGGCATGGGCAGCTTACACATCTGGAAAGGCACCATCAATGCTGAAAGGTATATCCAAGTTCTAGAACAACATATGCTCCCATCCAGATGTCGTCTCTTTCAGGGAAGACCTTGCATTTTCCAACATGACAATGCCAGACCACATACTGCATCAATTACAACATCATGGCTGCGTAGAAGAAGGATCCGGGTACTGAAATGGCCAGCCTGCAGTCCAGATCTTTCACCCATAGAAAACATTTGGCACATCATAAAGAGGAAGATGTGACAAAGAAGACCTAAGACAGTTGAGCAACTAGAAGCCTGTAATAGACAAGAATGGGACAACATTCCTATTCCTAAACTTGAGCAACTTGTCTCCTCAGTCCCCAGACGTTTGCAGACTGTTATAAAAAGAAGGGGATGCCACACAGTGGTAAACATGGCCTTGTCCCAACTTTTTTGAGATGTGTTCATGCCATGAAATTTAAAATGAACTTATTTTTCCCTTACAATTATACATTTTCTCAGTTTAAACATTTGATATGTCATCTATGTTGTATTCTGAATAAAATATTGAAATTTGAAACTTCCACATCATTGCATTCTGTTTTTATTCACAATTTGTACAGTGTCCCAACTTTTTTGGAATCGGGTTTGTAATAATAATAATAGATCATATCATTGTTCTCATCTTCCAACACCATCTCTAAAGCCTTTTATCTCAACATCTAACAGACTATCTTTTCTTTTTTCCTTTTTAATCACATCAAAAGATTATAAGATGTGATGATTAATGAGGCAGGTTTTCAAATCTAATTTCCAGGTTTCAGGAGGCATTAGACCGAGTAAGCTTTTAGGTAATAAGGCACTAGCATTGTTGTGCCAAATGGCAACAAAGGGTAGAAATTTCGGTTGGATAAATGAAATTATCTCCAGCATAGCAGGATAATGAAGACCGCATGTCCTTTTAAAAAAGGAGGACAGTTTGGCTCAGTGTTTCAGTTTATTTATTCATGTTTTGTTTTCTGCTCCAAGCTCACCACTGACATCAATGATGCAATCTGGTCGGGGGAAACCTGCCTAAAAAGTCCCGCAAACAATGGGCCACACTACATGAGAAAAAAATGAGACATTTGGGCAGGAACTGAATGATGATACGATACGACTCATCCTCAAATGTTAACAGAGATAAGGTACTTAAGAGATAACAAAACCAAAACATGAGAGAAGGGCACAGATTCAGTCCAAATGATAATTCAGCTGTCACAAAATCACAGGCCACCCAACATGTTCTTCAGCAGAAATGGATTTTCAGGAAATGCAGAAAATGCATTAGATAATATAAGTATGAAAACATGCATGCACCATCATGTCAGTTTCTCATACCCATACGAGCATGAATAAGACTTATTCTGAAATCGAAATGAGCTTGGAAAATATTCATTTTGAAACAGCCACGGTGACAACAATGAAAACAACAGGAACACAGCCTCCCTCTAACGCAAGCTGGTTTCCTGATGTTCGAGTGTTTCCTGTTGCTCCACGTGAAGATTTCTCAGGGCTCCGGGACCACGGGATGGGAGGGGTTAGGGGAACACAGGCTGTACAGGGTTCATCTCAGCAGCCTACTTTAGTCATCAAAGGGGCAAAAAGTAACACAGATCAATCAATACAAAATGCTAGAGGGGAGAGACACAAATAACAGTCAGGGCTAAGGCAATACGAAGGCCCGGGTAATGCGGAACGGAACATGGATCTTTGCTAAAGGAACCGGGGAGATAGAAAGGCCAGACTAATGGAGAACAGAATTAGGGCTTTTAAGAGCCTTTGTAAAGTAATGATGACTGGTGAGACTGAACGGCTCTGATGACTGATCGCAGGGTCATTAAAGACCCTGCTTGTTTTCAAACCCCAGCTCTAATCATACAATAATACACACTGCAGACAGCAAGCTGGATTATTTCTCGATGTGAGAAAAGTGTGAACCCAGTGTGACTGTGTTCACCTCAGATATATTAGAATGACGGTTCTCAGAGAAAGACTTTGTGTAATGTGAATTGTTGCAGTTTTACCATACCAGTGAATTATTTATTTAATTGTGTGTGTGTGTGTCTGTGTGTGTGCGTGCATGTGTGTGTGTGTGGTCCTGGTATTGCTGGTGGTATACATTTAAAATATTTAATATTATCCTTATATTTTAATGGTTTAATCGAACTTGTAGGGATATCCTACGGATATCCACTTTTGGCCACTTCATAGACTTGTATTATTTTATATTTATTAGGGGTTCAAGTGCATAGTGCTGAAACCCTATTGTAATTGTTAAATTTTCTAAGGATCAGCATTCTCCTCTAAAACTGATCAGGCAGACCAAACCATAAGTCGTAGAGACTTGAAACTTTGAGGGTTGGTAGTACTTACACCGCCTACGTCACCAATGCACGCCTCGATCGTACTGACAGGGGCGCTACAGCGGTCAAAAGTATGAGGCTCAAGTGTCTTATATCGTTGGAATCCTTGGCTCAAGACGGACAAAATGCCTTGGATTTGCTCGTCCTTCAGGCAACATTTTCACCATTTTTCTTTTTTTTAAACCTACTTTTGCGAACTACTCCCAGGTTTTTTTTGCCTGATCGGTTTTGACCACTGCAGAAATGTTCTCTGGAGAGTGAATTCGAAATTGCGATTCACGGTCGTTAAGGGGAACCAAAATGTTCAATCTGACTGGGGGCCACTTTTTACAAAAATATAACTTGTGAACGGAAAGAGATATTTTCACTAAACTTGGGACACGTGTATGAGCTCAATCTGAGGTCACATGAAAAAAAATAGACGATTAGCCCCTTGGTGGTGCTGTAACAGGAAAAAAACTAAGTATGCGTAATCGGCACAGTGCCCTGAAGGAGCCTGAGAAGTTTTAAGCCAGCGTTTTTCGTGGGAGTCACCTCCTTAGCCTGCTGAATCCTTGCAGAGTCCAGCAATACCAAACATTTTTTCATAGGTGCATGTTTGTCCACCAAAGGGCAAAATAACTTTCAAATGCTGACAATGCATTATCATGATGATCTTCCTTATATACATCAATACATTATTTACATCTGTACAAAATTATTCTTGACTGAATCTCTTATATGATATCTTATATTGGTTTCCTAAGTTTTCTAACATGCTTGCTGAATAAAACATATCATTTTACCCATGTGCTTAAAGGCCTTAAACACTTGAACCCCCGATAAATGCTGTTTGCAGCTTTAATAGTATTATTATTTTTATTATTTATTATATTATTAATTTTTAGCTGACAGATTGGTAACACTTCACAATAAGGTTCATTAGTTAACTACATTAGTTAACATGAACTGCACTAATTATTTATTTATCTTTGTTAATGTTAATTTCAACATTTACTAATACATTATTTAAATCTTGGTAACATTAGTTAATGCAGTGTGCAATTTATTGCTCATGGTTAGTTCATGTTAGTTAATACATTAACTAATGTTAACTAATGAAACCTTATTGTAAAGTGTTACCAACAGATTGAATATTTGATAGAAAATCAAAAACATCAACAACAACAAAAAATAATAATACATTTGCAAGGCCTAAAATGGCATGGTTAAAAAAAGGTAACAATGAATGAATGATTGATGACTTACTTTCTTTTACTTACTTAATAATAAAATAGGGAAAATAACATGGCTTGAAACTCTCTCACACTGGACCTGGGCCAGTAGGCTGTCCTTATGATGATCCCTGTAATGAACTCCATAATTCATACTTGAACTACATGAATCTCTCTTTCTTTTTCTTACATAGTCTGTGATATATCAAGAGATAAATGTGCAAATAATCTGCTCAAAATTAAATTTTTCTTCTGCTTTAACTTCTCCACGGCAGATACATGAGACTCGTGTAAAATTACATGGGCAATCACTGACTATCGTCCATAATCACCAGCAAGCAAAATATACATTGTCATTCAATCGCTGATTACTCGCAGGTTTCCAAACATAAGGAGGACGTGTGAATTGGCTGGCAGTGAAATTGCTTTGACGTTTTATTCCTGCGTCGCTGCGGATTTCTGCACATATCTACAAATGATTAAACGGGCTTCTGGAGCGCTAGCATTAGTTAAGAAAACACAAGGGAGAGGGCCAAGGCTTATCTGTGCTATGAGCGGCCCTGTTAATTCACTACAAATTAGCCTTGGCGTGTGCAGTGAAATAATCAGACGCTTGTTTGTTTGGTCAGGCTGCTGAGGGCCTTTATCTGACGTCTGAGTCTCTGTTCACGCTAAAACTCTTGTCTGAAATTAAACAGCCGTTTGCCAGGAAACGCCCTCATGGCTGTTGAAAACTACCAACCCCGACTTGGCACTTGTGTGCAAGTGCCATTCAGCATCTGGTGCACGGGCTTAGTTAGGTAACTTGAGACCCATCAGCCCGTCAAATTCATCCCCTTGTTTCTAATGGAGGTGGAAGGAGAGCGTTGGCCAGACGTACACCTGAGAGTAATTTTTCAACCTAGCCTACTGACCTTTTTCACTACAAATGAGTTTCTCTGACTGAGGATATAATTGTGTAATATGTCCTGATCATTGAGTCATTGGACTCTACGGTGCATGCAAAGGCCAAAAACCACAAGCGCAATATTATGACATAATTCCGAGCAATAATGTTGTATTTACATTAATCTAAAACAGGATGAGGTCATTATCACAAATCTAACAGAACAGAATGGATTTCATTTTCATAGTGCCAGTAGGTTTTCATCTGTATTCCAATGAATGTGTGTCTAAACATGTTTTGATGAAAACCGCCCCCCTTATGACCCACTCAGTTTTATTTTATTGTTCTGGCTTTCACTTTATGAGGTGAGTGGGTTTCATCACAGCTGATTTGTCGTTGTTTTTTGCACCATTACTAAGTGCTATAAATCCATATTCGTTAGCTTTATAAATCTATTATTAAAAAAATCTGCCTGTTGTTACAGTTTCACTGAAGGCTTGGAGGTTTGGATACTAAATCCAGTCAGATTTATAATTTTTGTATAATATACCGTTAGCAATGGGTAACATACAAAGCAATAGAGTGAAAGATGGTTACAAACAAAAACATCCCTATAAAAGTGGATTCTTTTCTACACATTAAGACTCAAATGTATTCATTTATTTAGGTACATATAATTACAAAATAGGAATAGGCATGCTGTTCTATTACTTTAAGATAAAGTTCATGCCAGAGTTGTTATACCAAGTCAATTTTTAGTACTTTTCTCAAATTTTTCATTATCTAATGGACCCCACTTATTGTCAATCTCCACTACCTCTCATATGTCTATATTCCCAGGATACAGAAACCATTAAAGGGTTAAATGTGCTTGCCAAGCTATGGTTAATGCAATGTTTATCAGTTAAACACAATACCATTAAATTGAACATTGAAAGAGAAGTTAATTAAGCTCCTCGGGTTCCCATGGATGGGAATTCACTCACTCTGTATGTGGAGTATTGGCCCACAGTAGTTTAGTGCTTTTTAGGGCCTAATCTGTCATTATGGCCTGGAAGAACAATGGTGAAACAGAGCTGTGCCGCATTAAATGTGTCCCCTGTGTGTTTAAATGCAATGGCTGAACAGCACGGCAACCAACCATCAGAGAACACGCCACAGGTCTCAATCACTCCCCGACATTGTTATGGCCATGAATGCCTCTCTCATACAATGCTGCTATATTGCCACAAGGAAGAAAGCCTGGGGAAAGATGCAAGAAAAACCTAAGTGAAAAAGCAGTCCATGCTGGTGCTGAACCTCGTGTGAACTTCGCGGGACGCATAAACAACTCAGCTTGCCATCTTGGAGCTTGGGACATGTGGCCAACATGCTTGTGTAAACAAAGACTTACTGCTCTTGCTTGCTTATTACATCTATCCGTCGGCGTTCTCGACTCGCTGTTTACATTGTTTGAGTGTTGAAAAAGTTTGGTGACAGCAGACACTTGAAATCGAAATTCACTCATTCAAAGTTTGTGACCCCAGCGTTGCCATATTTGTGCAATTGTCAAATAAGAAAATCTGTAACCACACAACGGCACAAACTGGAGCTATACACATTTCATATTCACACACTCAAACTACAGTAGCAACCCTCAGAGGAGCACAGACACTACAGTCAATGAAGCAGTGAAGTTGTACAGCTCAGCAAGGGAAACTTGGCACACACAATGAGTCAGCAGTAGACCGGAGCTGCGTCTCAGAGTTTGAGCCCTCTGATCCCTGTACTGGATTCTGTTTCTCCTTTCTCCATATCCACCAGCATGGCCAACAACAACGATAAGATAACATTCAATAATATATATATATATATATATATATTGTGATTGTGAACATCCAAGCATATTCGTCTAAAATTATTCTGTATTTTCAGTTTCAGAATCATGAATACTTTTATTCTGGCATCACCATTGTTCTGAGCTTTGGGTTACCAGCACCAAGCCTATTCATTTCCACCCTCAATGTAACATCAAATTTAACATTTTAATCAACAGTACCATTTACCATGTGTCTTGGAGTATTGCAATAATATCGTATCGTGAGTTCAGTATCGTGATATGTATCGAATTGAGACATGGGGTATTGTTACACCCTATATATATATATATATATATATATATATATATATATATATATATATATATATATATATATATATATATATATATATATATATATATATATATGAGCACCTCAGCAAATGTAATTTAAACATTAATTTAAAGGATTTTTAAATATCATTTACATGTGAGAAAGTAAAAATGTCTGTATATGTATGTCTCAATTTATTACTATTTCTTAGTAAGAAAAATGTATAATTTGTTATGCAGTAAATCTTAATTTAATGGTATTTTTACATTTTTAAGCATATTTATAGGGTTAATATATTATTTAATGTTTTTATTTTTATAAATATTCTGTATTTTAACAACTATATGAAAATCTTTATTTTTTTAAATGATCTTTTGTTTTTGTTATTTTTCAATTTGTTCAAGTCTTTCAAGAGTTTTTGCTTCATCATTTTTTTTATCAGTTTTGAAATTTGTTTAATTTTTTTATTTAAGTTTATGGATTTTGTTTTTATTTGATGTTTTTATTTTCTTATATTCTAAAGTTTCCAAGTTGATTTAGGTCCAGACTCTCACCAAGGTAATCAGATTAAAAAGGTGTTTTTTTGTCTCTAACAGTGTGATGGAGCACGTCATTTGGCTAAAATAGAGTCCTCTCATTTTGTCCTGTAGTCCAGGATTACAGTGGCGGGATTAAGCACAATCTATCCATAGAAATGTGTGGCCATTAAGTGCAATTAGATTATAGACTAACATTTGTTTGGCCTAAGGAGTTTTAAGGTTGCTTAAAAGGTTGCTTGGCCCTTGGCGAAGGGCAGGTTTGATAGGGGTACCGAATTAATTGAGTTCATTGGCTTTAGAGAGGAGCTAAACTGGATTACAGCTACAGGAGAACTGCCAGTTCTGTGGTTAAAAGCCAACTGTGTTTTTGAACATTATGTAGTCAAACTCCAGCATTAGTTTTGTTTTTTACAATGTTTTATTATTTGGGGGAAATGACCCTCGGAAATGCACACAAACACATTCAAATCTCTTCCTGTGCAAGTTTTCGTAGCTAGCAAAACGATACAGTATAGTCATTTATGTTCTTGTGAATAATTTCTTTGTTTAATCATTTGTTTAATTTCAAATGGCCAGAGGTCTTGTTTAAACCTGTTGTTTCGCCAAAGGGATGGGCTAGTAAGTATGTAAATGTGTAGTGTGCCACAACACTGAAAACACCGTCATTTCTCTCTTTCTTGTTTTATTCATACTTTATGAGGTATGGCAGTTCAGAGAGTTTTAATAGTTACATAAAAATTGTGACATTACTCTGCAGCATTACAGCTTGTTTGAAGAACGGAAAGAAAACTGAACCCTTGGAGCTGATCTATGGTGTGATGTCCTCATCAAGGGTTGTGTCTTATTGGACTGTTGGTGGAAACAGATGTAATATAATTGACTAACCTTAAAATTTCCCCACAAACGGATACAGCTGCATACCAGGCTCAGCATGCACATGCACTCTGTCAGCCTGAGTTACGTCCAAAACTGTAAAAGTCTTTTCTATTGTGAGCACCTGGTTTCCATCCACCTTTTAGAACAACTTTCAATCGACGAGAAAAAAAGAGAAAAGGAACCAATAAGCCACTCCCCATTCTAGAGGCGGCGTGTAAATCAAGGTTATGTCTTGACATAATGTATGTTTTCAGAATGTTTTCACAGTTTTTCTCTGAATGACTGAATGGCATGAAAATTACTATAATTATTTTCCCCTGCTTGTATGAGATTATTTAATGTAAATTCAATGATAATGTTGGATATTAAAATGACAGTTCACTCATTTACTCACCAATGACTGATGTCATTCGAAAGATGTATGACTTTCTTTTTGAGAAGTGAATGAGAAGTTCAGAAGGATGTTCATGCTTCCCTATTGAATGTGAATGTGGACCAGGAACTGTCAAGCATCATAACTGAGGTTCATATGACTTGTGTGACACATTTTGAGTCTTATGAAGCCATATGATCACTTTGTGTGAGGAAAAGAATGAAAATTCAGGTGCAAATGATACGCACTTTATGGCGTATTATCCCCCCCTCAACCTACCCAAGAGCGTGTCATATACATGCCATAAAATGCGTATTATATGCACGTATTGGCGTATACATTCCACGATATTGCACACTCGTACTATTGATACGCATTCGCATGTGATCGTGTTGTGACATCTGTGGTCACCATTCACTTTCATTGTATGGAAAAGAGCAGCTTTGATTAAAGTATGTGTTTGGAAAGCTATTTAGAGTAAATAATGACACAATTGTTATTTTTCAGATTAACTATACCTTGCATGATGTGGGTGATGATATTACAAGAGGTAAATGTGTCATATCAGTGAAAAAAGTGATAGTAAACACAGTGGGAGGCAGCTGACTAGACAGTTTTCTTGTAATTCTCAATTGTTTGTTGTAAAAACGTTACTTTTACTTTCAAAAATTGAGTTTGAACTTACAACACAGATAAGGGAATCAAACAGTCTGTTATGATTGCTAATCGTGTTTATAGTTTTCCAAGCGTGCTTGAACATGTTTTTCTTTAAGTGGTCTTTATTGTCTCACTCAGCTTTATCAGCATCTACTTCAGTGGTTTTTGCAATTTCATATACACAAGGCAGCTCACCCCAGCATGTTTTACAGTTGAAGCAGCATTTGCTCACACTTGATTATCTTGCTTACGGGTCCGTGAACCGTTTTACGTCTTTGGCAGCCGTGAGCTGTATTTATGATAAAATAGTGGAAAAATAAACGTCCCACCTCAAAGCTGTCATCACCATCAACAGTCAAAGGCCACGAGGCTGGCACTGCAGTAAGGACAAACAGGGAACGACTTTGCAGGTGTCACACAATCACTTCTGGTGGCTTTTTTTTTCTTCTTTTCACATGCTGCTCGGTTTAGAAATTAGATAAATGCGTTCCGTCTTGATTTTCATACAGACAGAAAAGGCTTTCCGAAGGAATCCTGCTTGATTTATGCATTAAACATGACAAACTAATGGACCGGCAGTTTAGACACAGTGATATCCTGGATTATTTTTCTTCCATTAATGTTTCATTGAAACCGGTGCTACATGGCGGCAGTGAGAGTAAGAAACAGTGCTGTAATTGGGCAGTGTGAATAAATAAGCATGACTACTTATGTCATTTCTATGAAGAAAACATTTAATTTTGATCTCTATCAAGTCTGTTTCGTGGCATATTGTATGTGTGGTCTAATATCTGGTTAAACATTTTGCACATTTTCAAAAATGTTCTAAAAGTTTAACCATTTGGGTTAAAATCAATTAACTAATTATTAGCATACTTTAACAGAAATGCGTTTTGGGAGCGATAATGCCACTCTGCACACACTTACGGGTTATTTATGTACCCGCCCTGTCTGAACGCAGCTCTGGACTGCACCTGGTCCCCCTCCACAGGCTTGCTAATGCCAGCTTTCCATTGTCTTTCCATTCCATTTGGCCGGTCTTTCTACAATGCACCTGCATTGTACAGATGGAAACAAACTGAGGCACTGGGTGGCCTTCTCTGCATAAACCATTTCATAAACATCTCTCATCTGGGCACTGTGGAAACAGGGAGATTAATCCATTTGTAAAGAGAAAGTGTCACAGACACATACACGTGCTAATAATGAATGGATTTGATTGAAACATTGAAAAATCAGACTGACGAATCTTGCCAAAAAGAGTGTCAATATGGAATGGGAATATCACACTGAAATTAAGAAATATTCAATATTAGCATTTGTCCAATCAAATAAAAAAATCGACTTATTACTACACCTAAGCATTATTGTGGGGAATGTGAACTTTATTAAATTATTATTGACTGAATAATTGTGCTTTTAAGACAAAAATCACGCTCCTTGCAATTTTATTTAAAAGCTTTTGTTTATTATTATTTTGCATGTTATCATGCATCTTTTTGGCCTTCTTACAAAGCTTAGAAGTGGATCAAATTGTGTATTTTAGTGAAAAATTTAGCATAATTACGAATGTAACTCATCCCAACACAGTCTTTCATCTAAAGCAATAGGTTTTAACTATAACCATCGCTGAGAATAACTCAAATGTGTCGCAAAAATCAACATAATATAAACTATTATATTACTCAAATGTGTAATATATAGGCTACTATCTTATGGCCTTAGTCAGAGCAATTAGGAAATTATGATTTAACAGGTTGCTTTACAAAACAACTTGTTATACATCTGCATTTGATAAATCATACATTTTACTTCCTCTAATCAACCTCAGCTTTGCAAATTCATTTAAATACTTTAAAAAAAAATAAGCATTTTAAAATCCAACACCACCTTTTTTTCTTTTGTGGCTTCATTAACATCAAACTCAAAACCATACAGTCCAACAATGGTAAAACACAGATACAACACTCAACATTACAGTGACATTTAAACCAACAAACACCTATGAATACCCTCTTCAACCATTTTTATTTTCCTAGTTACTAATCAGGTACGTTTCCTGCACAACAACGTAACTCGCTGTTTAACCACCATAGTACGATAAATCATTGGAGAAGCTTACTAGAACGTTTTCTTAATGTAGTAACTTTGTCACACATCCATCCTACATTGGTTCAACAGTGTAGTTAATGAAGTTAATCTACTAATTAGTTCTAGATCAAATTAATGTCAGATTATTGCTGTAAATAATGAGCATGGCATCTGAAGCCACTTTGTTATTTTTGTTCTCCATTGATTTGCTTTATTTCCAGGTGTTACTGACACCTGGAAGAACCCTGGTAACCCTTCTTCAGTCACTCAAGGGTTCCCCCGGGCGTATCTGTGCACTCTTCAAAAACAGTGCTTTAATTCTCTTGACAAACTTAAAAGATGTAGAATGGAATTTGTATATGGAACGAAAGATATGGAATGTACTGCATATTGCTTGCTTATTTTGCTCAAGAGCATGACATACGTCCTCATGTCATACTACACCCTAAACCCTAAATGCTCAAAATAATTAATTGGTTTGAGTAGAGCCAACTCAAATTAAACAAATTAGTTCAAACAAATGAACTTTTATGAATATTTAGAACTTTCTTTTTCTTTTGAGTTTACAAAACTGACACATTTGAAGTAAACTGAATTGTTTCATTGTTTTGAGTTTTATGATCTTGTTTCTTTTCATTTAGACAAACTTAAATTTAACTGAAACTGGGCTGGGATTTATATTTCCCTGCATGCTTTGCCATGACACTTAAAAGGCTAAATGCTAAAAATAAATGTTATATAATGTATGTGTGTGTGTGTGTGTGTGTGTGTGTGTGTGTGTGTGTGTGTGTGTGTGTGTGTGTGTGTGTGTGTGTGTGTGTGTGTGTGTGTGTGTGTGTCCTGGTAAACCCTACATTATGGGGACAAAATGTGTGTGCGCAAGATTAATGTTAAGTGGCAGACTTAGTAATGTTTAATGTTTTGGTATGCTAGTTTAGAAGAGTTTCTGTTATGTTGGGTTTTGTTTGGGGGTCACACATTAAGTCATACATTAACTTAAATTTGATTAAGTTAATGTATGAATTAACTTAATCAAATATTTGACGTTAAGAGCAATTAAAATGTGTGAGTACAAAATAAAAATCTGCAAGTTATGCTTACATAAACTTTACATTTCTTAACTTGAAAAAATTGATAGCTGATTGCCTCAAATTGTTTGAATTTTGCCAACTTATTCAGGTTTACAGTGTAAGAAACTATCCTTCTAACCAAATGTTAAGAGCTATGGTTTTGGGAAACACAAAGTCATTGACCAATGCTGGTAACAATGGAACTTTTATTTAGCTTAAGTATATATGATAAGTACTTCTTGCTTAGATACTTTTAATTTAAAATATTCACACAGTAACCTTAATTAGCTTAAGAGAAGTTCATTTTCTCAGTACTTTTTTTACCTCTATATGACCTCTGTATATTCTTGATGAAGAACAGAGGAAGGGTGTCCTGAAATAGATCTGTGAAGGCCTTCAGTGAGAGATTCAACACAGGCATGCCCAGAGGTTTCATTTACCACAAACACAGAAATGCAAACAAAAACATATGAGTACATACAGTTGTATATGAGCCAAGATATGCAGTCTATATCTGGGGGAAAATTGCTCTGTTGTCCCATATTCCTGAAGGATGAGGAATAGGGATGACCGACATCACGTTCCTGTCAGCCACGGTGCAGTACTCTGATGGAAAGCCTTCTGTAAGTCCTTTTCTCTCTATTACCACATAAATGTTTAGGTCAAAGCAGTTCTGAGAAAACAAACTGTGCCATATTGAATCTTTTTCATCATGACAGCCATCCTGTGGTCAGGAACATGAGAATTCAAAAAAGGGGGGAAATCATTTACAGGATGTTCTACTGAATGTGATATGCATGTTCAATGTGAAATTGTTATAGTCATAACCAATAGTCTTCAGAGCTAAAAAAAAAAAAAAAAAAAAAAAAAAAAAAAAAATTAAAGAAAAGACAATTTACATAAAATCCCAGGACAGTTGTCCACCTGATTGCTGATCACTCTTTGGGCTTCAACAAAGCAAAAAACACCCTCTGCTCACATGACCTCATGTGAACCCACATTCATGTTTTTCTGAGAATGCCATGAGATCTTTTGCCAGTAATAATAGATCCAAGCTGAAAAAGCATTTTGAATGGATGGTTTTATTGTTCTTGACATTGCGCCATACAGAGGAATGCAGAAAGAGGCTCACTGGTTTTGCTAATATTAGACAGGAGGATGAATTACCCTTCTCTGTTTCGACACAACATTTTTTTTGCATATATGACATGACCGATTTTGTCAGTATCAGGTTTGTCCTCTTTTCTTGCTGTGTAAGATGATGTCTTCTGTGTTCAGTGTGATCGCTGTCTACTTAGTCATCACTAACAAAAATATAAAAAAGTTACATGGCATTACCATGGTTTTTGGACAATGCCTCTATGATAATGTGGTATGATAATTTGGACAATGTAATTTCATTATATTTTTAAGTACCTTAGCATACCATGTTTGTTTATCTAAATAATTGACTACCATGGCATTACCTTCTGATCATTATTGTGCCATAGTAGGATAACATTTTTTCTTGCTTATTTTATTTTTGCCATCATCTACCATTCAAAAGTTTGTTGTCTGTAAGAAGTCTCTTATGCTCACTCAATCTGCATTTATTTGATTGATATTGTGAAATATTATTGCAATTAAAAATAATGTTTTCTATTTCAATACATTCTAAAATATAATTCATTCCTTTTATGGCAAAGCTATTTTCAGCATCATTACTCCAGTCTTCAGTGTCACATGATCCTTCAGAAATCATTCTCACATGCTCAAGGAACATTTCATTTGAAAAAGTTTAATATTTCTTATATAGCTTGATATATTTTGTGGAATCCATGATACTTTTAACAGGATCCTTTGATTAAGAGAAATTAAAAGAACAGCATTTATTTGAAATAGGAATCTTTTCTAACATATAAAAGTCTTTACTGTCAATTTTGACATATTTAATGCATCCTTGCAGAATAAAAGTTTTGATTTATTTTTAAAAAATTGGGTGCCCACTTTCACAGAGTTAGTTCACAGAGTAACTTAAAGAGTTAGTTCACCCAGAAATGAAATTGAATTACTTACCCTCATGTCTTTCCAAAAACCGTAAGACCTTTGTTAATCTTCAGAACACAAATTAAGATATTTCTGATGAAATTGGAGAGCTCTCTGATCCCTCCATAGACAGCAATTTAATTAACACTTTCAAGGTCCAGAAAAGTAGGAAAGACACTGATAAAATAGTCCATGTAACTCCAGTGGTTCAACCTTAATTTTATGAAGTGATGAGAATACTTTTTGTGTGCAAAAAAAAAAAAAAAAAATAAAAAATAACGACTTTATTCAACAATCTCTTCTCGTCTGTGCCAATCTCCACGCTGTTGAGGTAGTAAATACAGTGCAGCGCTTTTGAAGTGCTATGTCAGAATGCCGGCTTACCATGTTTGAGCTGTTTTAACTGAAAGCAACTTGCATCTTAAAATACACTCACCTAAAGGATTATTAGGAACACCTGTTTAATTTCTCAGTTGCTTCAATGAATTTAGGGGTGTGGTCCAGGTCAAGACAATCTCCTGAACTCCAAACTGAATGTCAGAATGGGAAAGAAAGGTGATTTAAGCAATTTTGTGCATGGCATTGTCGTTGGTGCCAGACGGGCCGGTCTGAGTATTTCACAATCTGCTCAGTTACTGGGATTTTCACACACAACCATTTCTAGGGTTTACAAAGAATGGTGTGAAAAGGGAAAAACATCCAGTATGCGGCAGTCCTGTGGGCGAAAATGCCTTGTTGATGCTAGACGTCAGAGGAGAATGGGCTGACTGATTCAAGCTGATAGAAGAGCAACTTTGACTGAAATAACCACTCGTTACAACCGAGGTATGCAGCAAAGCATTTGTGAAGTCACAACACGCACAACCTTGAGGCGGATGGGCTACAACAGCAGAAGAACCCACCGGGTACCACTCATCTCCACTACAAATAGGAAAAAGAGGCTACAATTTGCACGAGCTCACCAAAATTGGACAGTTAAAGACTGGAAAAATGTTGCCTGGTCTGATGAGTCTTGATTTCTGTTGAGACATTCAGATGGTAGAGTCAGAATTTGGCGTAAACAGAATGAGAACATGGATCCATCATGCCTTGTTACCACTATGCAGGCTGGTGGTGGTGGTGTAATGGTGTGGGGGATGTTTTCTTGGCACACTTTAGGCCCCTTAGTGCCAATTGGGCATCGTTTAAATGCCACGGCCTACCTGAGCATTGTTTCTGACCATGTCCATCCCTTTATGACCACCATGTACCCATTCTCTGATGGCTACTTCCAGCAGGATAATGCACCATGTCATAAAGCTCGAATCATTTCAACTTGGTTTCTTGAACATGACAATGAGTTCACTGTACTAAAATGGCCCCCACAGTCACCAGATCTCAACCCAATAGAGCATCTTTGGGATGTGGTGGAACGGGAGCTTCATGCCCTGGATGTGCATCCCACAGATCTCCATCAACTGCAAGATGCTATCCTATCAATATGGGCCAACATTTCTAAAGAATGCTTTCAGCACCTTGTTGAATCAATGCCACGTAGAATTAAGGCAGTTCTGAAGGCGAAAAGGGGTCAAACACAGTATTAGTATGGTGTTCCTAATAATCCTTTAGGTGAGTGTATGTCATTACAATTGTTTTTTTGTTTTTGTTTTCTTAGTCATCATGATCATACTTAATCATCAAATAGCCTTAAGAGAGAAATTGTATTTGCCCCATGCACATTTTGTCCGCTATTTACAAATTAGACATTACACTGTCAGAAAAAAAGGTGCATTGCTGTCACTGGGGCGGTACCCTAAGCTACAAAACCAAAAAGATACTAATATGTACCTTTAAGGTACTAATATGCACTCTTAAAGTACTGATATGTACCTTTTAAGGTACCAATATGTACCATTTGTACCATTTACAAAGATGTACCTTTTCACTTTTGTACCTTAGGGTACCGCCCCAGTGACAGCGCTTTACCTTTTTTTTTCTGAGAGTGTATGTGAACTCCTCCCAGAGAAACATCACTTTTTTTTTTTTTTTTTTTTTTTTTAATCCTCCTGACTCTGGCATCTTATTTCTAAATTTGTTTGTTTATTTGAAAGCTGTGTTGCAGCCCCTACTGTAAGTTTTAAAGAGGCCTGGGAGGAAGACCTGGGAGTTGAGCGCTCCGAGGTTACATGGGACAAGTGCTTGGCTACGATACAGGCCTCCTCAGTCAACAGCAGACACCAACTGATCCAATTCAATGTTGTTCGCTGCTTACATCACACTAAAGTCAAACTGCATAACATTTTCCCCTCTGTTTCACCAATGTGTGACAGGTGTAAGGTGGTGGAGGATACAGCTTCTCACGCTTTCTGGTTTCGCCCTTTACTGTCTGGATTTTGGTCAAGCATTTTTGACTGGTTCCCCAAGGCTTACAATAAGCCTTTTCCGTTGAACTTGAAATTTCTGGCCTCTCACAGCACACCTCTTACCTTTCAGGAGCATTAACAGTCTCTAATGCTGATCGTGGCTAAGAGACTTAAAAGTTGGAAATTACCCTCACCCCCTTCCTTCCAGATGTGGATTACGGACATGATCTCTGTTATACAGATGGAAAGATTCAGACTTTTGAGGATTGATTCTATTGAAAAGTTTTCCGCTGTTTGGGGTTCATTTCTTGGACATTCTTGGACATCCCTTCTAGGTACCTTGACTGTTATGCAGCTTTTTACTATTGAACTTTTGTATATTTTTACCAAGTATATTTGTGTGTGTGTGTGTGTGTGTGTGTGTGTGTGTGTGTGTGTGTGTGTGTGTGTGTGTGTGTGTGTGTGTGTGCGTGCGTGCGTGCGTGCGTGCGCGTGCGTGCGTGCGTGCGTGCGTGCGTGTGTGTGCACGCATGTGCGTGTTTTTGTGACATATCAGGACACAAATGTGTATAATGACATGGGTATGACATAGGTATTACAAGGAGAACATTACCCATGTCCCCATTTTTCAAAAGGCTTATAAATCATACAGAATGAGTTTTTGTGGAAGAAAGTAAAAAATTTGCAGTTTCCTGTGATGGGCAGTTGTAGGGGTAGTGTGGGGGGATAGAAAATACGGTTTGTACAGTATAAAAACCATTATGCCTATGGAATGTCCCCACAATTCACAAAAACAAACATGTGTGTGTACGTGTGTGTGTAGTCCGAGCCAGTGTTGTTTGTTCTGTTTAAACTCCTTAAAATAAAGTATTTAAAAAACAAAAAAAAAGAATAACACAATTGTTTTGTCTGAAGATGCACACCAGTAATGTTGATTTCTAAGGCACGTTTATGAAAGCTACTTCAATTTGTAATTTAACTTAGGCCTACTCCTGGCTTAATCTAAGCCCTGTCTGTGAAACCGGGCCTAGTTGTTTAACTAAACTCATGCTCGTGGGTTATAAAATATAGGCCTTCCTGGTAATCCATCATGTCTGTGGTTTTCTATAAAAGGTTCCAAAGAACAACGTCCTGTTTTAGTGTTACCTTATAAGAAGTCCAGTGTGCACTGATCTAGACAAGACTGCACATGCAAGAATTTAGAAAAGCAGAGGAGGTCTCATACCCTGTGATTCATAATTGTCCTCAGGGGGTTTCAGATGCTACCCAAGGAGCCCCCTAATGCCCCTCTGTTAATTATCTGGAATTTAGCCTTTAAGCATTATACTACAAGGTGTTATACAACTATGATGCAATTACAGTAACAGTGGAGAGAGATGTATTATGAGATAAAACAACAAGTAGGGGGAAATCGGCCCATTGTGCCCCTTGGGTTATGATGTCTGGAATAAAAAAAAAAAAGAAGAAGGAAACTGCTTGCTGATGTCAAAGAAATACAGAGAGACTATAACTAGAGCCAGAAACAAAGCTTGGTTTTGGTTTGTTGACAGGCAAGGGCCCTGGTCTATATCGGAGGGCATATCCACTCCCTGTCCCTTGGCAGTTTCATGCGGACTCACATGGTTCCTAAGAAAACAAACTAAGTGGCGTTTGCTTTTGTGTATATATACATTTTCGGCACAATGACGACATTCAATCATGTCATTCCATTGTGCGGACAGATAGACTTGCTTTTAAAAACCTTGCAGCATTTTATGGTATCATAGTACTGACGCAATAGCTGCCACCCAAAAAACTCGTTTTAGACTAATTATAACATTAAACATTTGTGGAGAAGGCAATCCCGGAATGCAGTGCAACATACAATGAAAAATAAATCAAAGATGGAAGAAATTTCATTAAATACTAAACAGTTCAGTTTAATAAAAATTCATTGAGCTTCATGACTATGAGCAACAGGAACAGATCAATAGACAGACAGTTATGTTTTTTTAATGCAAAGAACTAAATATTTTCCAAATTGTATTTCACATATTTATTAATTTTTACCGTATAGACTGGGTCGTTATACATGGAACTATAGAGACTTTAAATATTAGGATAGGGGTCAGGAGTATGATCATGTTTGAGGGTACATGGCATTTAAAAGACTGGAAACCCCTGATTTAAACAACGCAACGTATTAAAGCATTAAAGTGAAGTAGACTGTAAAAGCACATCTGGAATATATAATCCATTTTATGTGAAGCAGAGAATGTTTTCATTTTTGTGTTGCACATATTAGTTATATTTGGAGTAACTGGCACTAGAGTTAAGTTGCTTTCACAGCCAATCTGTGTGTTCAATATAATATATGTAGTGACTGTTTCTCCCTGTGCCCTGGCCAACATCACTCCCTCCCCCCATAGGGGATATCCATGGGAACTGTGCCCCTGTTATCAGACCCCCACAAAAACGTGGCACTCACAGAGAGGAAATGAGACAGAGGGAAAGGCCAGGTTGGGATGGGGGAAGGGGGTAATGACAGGAAAGCAGCTATTGAACCAGCTTTAAGGCCACAGCATCCTCAGAAACTCATTCACAAAGAGCATGGCTGGTTCGACGCCCATCAGCGTGGCTTTGTCAATGAAGAAACACAGCTGATGGGCGGGATAGAGAAGTTTATGAAGAGTCTATTTTTTCCTATTGGAACCACAAAAGACAAGCACCGGAGAACCTCTGAGACAGAGTCAAGAGGCAATCGTCGCTTAGAAATTAGTGCTGAATTTGGCCCAACCAGACCAAATGCCCTCCAGTAACATGAATGATCTGGTTTGGACCTTCATCTGCAGAAGAGGACCATTAGAGCCTATGCCATTTACTACAACAAAAGTCATCAAACGCAGAGTCATTAAACAGGAAATTACCTTGCAATTACCCAGTGTCATTATGTTTGGTATTTTCTTCATCTGAGAGAGGGTAGAACAAGAGACGGGCCCACAAACAACCGACCTAAACAGACATAACAAAGACGGCATGTTATGAGGCTTTGAAGGGAAGGGGTGGAGTCATTCTGGAGAAACACCTGCTGGAAAACAAGACACAAGCATTTACAGGATGAGTGATGACGCTGTGGGATAACTTCCATGTTTGATGCATCTTACAAACCCCAGAGCCATGACGTGAATACACTCTTCCTGATAAAGGAGATAAGATGTAGAGGTTTCAGCCTGACATTACAGTTGTTGTGAAATGAGATAACAAACATTCTAGTAAAAGATGACTGATATGGATCTTTAGGACCTTCCATGTCTTAGTAAGTAGGGCTGATAGTAGGAAACGAATGAAAAATAAGTCAGAAAACAATGATTTTCAGATTACAGTAGAGCATGCATAGCAAGCCGAGAAAGGATAATCAGAAATAAAGAGAGACACGTTGTAAATGTCATCCCATTCATCGCATCTGACCTCCACAGTAATCAATATAGCCACACAATCGTGTTCTCTGAAAAATACTTCCTGTTAGTGACTATAAAATGCCATCCATTAAAAGATCCATACCTTAAGTGATTAAAGGAAAACTTTTCTTTTGGGATTTTACTAGAGAAACGACTCACTTCAGTGTCACAAAGGGAGGCACCATATTTGATTACTCATAGTGCAGTAGAGTGAACTGTCAATCAACCTCGGTGGAGTTTGTGTGAGGTCAGGATTTACATGTGTTTACATACACTATGATTTCAGGCAATAATTTGTCTTTTTAAAGCCGGACTAACAGACCTAGATGCTATGCGTGTTATTTTAGTGATATTTATATACTATTATGTTTATATTATGTACTATTGTGTTTATTAGTATTTGGCTTATATTTTATATTTTCAGCTTTCATTTTAATTTTAGTTTTTTTGTGCTGTTGTCATTTTTATTATCTTAAGCTTATGCTGCATTCACGCCATGTCATAACTGTAATTACGAGATGGCAATCCGTGACGTTCTGCCCAGAGCTGTTCACGTCCTCAGGCTCGGATTTATGCGTTTCTATGTCAGCACTATCAACGCCGAAATTAATCTGCAGCAGTCAGGTGGTAAGAGCTCTGTAAGTTGTTTACATCCATTATTATTGTAATGTTATTGTAATGTTATGTGCTTCGAGGTAATTTCAGACTCAGCTGTGCACATTCATTTGTTTTGAAGGAGGCGTGGCTTTGGGAAGAGCTCTGAAGGGAGGGATCTTGTGCTTTCAAAGCTAGCTTGCTATTGCTAGCCTCTTCACAATTGCCTACCCCACCTTTTAGTTTTTCATCTAATATTTTATTTTATTTCAGCTTTATTTAAATTAACATTGGCATGTAAACATGTTAATCTCTCTACAATTGGCCTTATAGCGTTGTGTGTTTGGAAAGAAAGAGGTGATGCACTATGTCGACTATGTATTTAATCCTTCAAATATTTTATTACATGTATCGTCATAACAGATGAAGACTAACTCTACTAAATACACAAAAACATGCTGTAGCTTGAACACACTTTGTTATATCATATACGTCTTCTACAGAATACGTTTGTGAATCCTTACACCATTCACTGTGAATAATTACTTAATATAATCAATAAAAAAATTTGAAATGTACAGTTATTTGTACACACTGTCAGAAAAAAGGTACATTGATATAACTGGGGCGGTACCCTAAGGTACAAAACCGAAAAGGTACTAATATGTACCTTTAAGATACTAATATATACCTTTAAGGTACTAACATGTACCTTTAAGGTACTAATACACACTCTTAAAGTACTGATATGTACCTTTTAAGGAACTAATATGTACCATTTAGGGGTGAGTAAGGTACAAAGATGTACCTTTTCACTTTTGTACCTTAGGGTACCACCCCAGTGACAGCACCTTTTTTTTCTGAGAGTGCATTAGTAGTTTAGTCAGATTATATCCATCTATAATAGTGAGTTAAATTACAAGACCACATTTGATGAAGAATCAGTGCAGAAATCCAGGTATTTACAAAGGGTTCGCAAATTCTTTCTGTCCACTTTTCCTCCTCTGTGTTTACCTGCAAGATCCAAGTGTTTGTTTGAACCAACAACCCAATGGCCTTGAAAAGTGGCTCATAAAAACTAGCCAGCATATGTTGTGAGCTGTATATGCGTGTAGGAAATGGTGTGTTTGCTGTTGCTCTCCAACCATCATTTAATTTCCCAAATGTTCTGTGTCACATTAACTAAGAAACAGCTCTGCTGGTAAACATCAAGGCGGTTGAGCAAGTATACTATGTGTTTAATGAATTTCTCTCACCCTCTTAAATTAGCTCTTCCATTCATACATATTTATTTATATATACACATGTAAACAAGGAAACTAGACAATCTCACAATCTGAGTGGGTTTGTTTGTGTGCATATGCTTGTGTATTTGCAAATGTCAGAGTCTGGCTTTCCACTGATGAGAAACTCCATCAGTCAGGTCCAAAGACCCACCAATTTGCTGTCCACTGAGAAACCAGGAAGCAACAAAGCTCTCAAGATCAATGAGCATGGCGGCAACAGGAAGAGGAGGGGCCAGAGCTGCCCAATGACAGTCAGGCCTCAGGGAGAAGCAACTGACGCAAACCAGGAAGCCACCTGATGTGACTGGGGTCAGATAAACGCAGCAGCAGCGGCCGCAGAAGAACAGGTGCTTCCTCCAAACTCGCTCCCTTCTTCGGCCATGTCAGACTAGGCTTTTCCCAGCCTGTTTGTGTGTGTGTGTGTTTGAGCGGAGCTGTTAAAGGAACAGCATCCTCGTCAGGGCGAGACGAAGGACAGTGCACGCACACAGGCCAGGAAACGCCGCACAACCCCGGCTGTTTTTGTTTTTGTTCACCCATTCTGTTTCTATATACATAGTGTAAACACGCATTTACTTTCAGAAAAAGAAAAACTTGGTCAGAACTCCTCTTCAAGGCCCCAAGCTCATCTGCTCTTAATATAGACAATTTTCAGGAGCCCTTCAGCTGTGAACCTTAGTTTTTAAATTGCTGAATCAAGCCCACTGCATCAAGGCACCCTTAGGACCATGTATGCCTACAGTATACACATATATTCAACATCATTACTCCAGTCTTCAGTGTCACATGATCCATCAGAAATCATTCTAATATGCTGATTTGGTAATAAAGTAGCATTTCTTATTATCATTGCTGAAAAAAGTTGTGCTGCTTAATATTGGATATTTATTATTGATTAATATGGAAACTGATACCTTTTTCAGGATTCTTTGATGAACAGAAAGTTTGATTCTAAGTTTGATAAATTACTTTGATCACTTAAAAGTAAAAATGACTAAAATTATTGATTTCTCATACTGACCCCAAACTAAATATCTATCTATCTATCTATCTATATATATACTGTATACACATACTGTATATATTAGATGGATAGACGAGGGTCGGAAAAGCTCAGTTTGATGTCTATACGTGCTGAATGCATCGCAGAATAAAACAATAGGATGATAGGGAGGATTTGAGGGGGGCTATCTGAGTCATCGCAAGGGGAGGCACGTATGCAGCCTCTCCATGGCCTTATGCACACATTTGGAACTCGTTAAACTTCTGACCTGAGAACAGTTCTACAACAGAAGACAGACCACCACAGCTGAATCTAACCTCGCAGATGAGACGTTTTCCTGAGCTCATATGCAAGTGAACAGGAATACCTCATGCCGTTGATTGGATCCGCAGACCCCTCCAGCCCCCACTCTTAATCATTGCTAGAATACCACAAGCATTCTTACAGATGTGTTTTACCAGAAAAAAGGTAAAACACTTTAATAAGAGAATGAAGGTTATTATCTTGACACCTAATGGATCAGATCCTTGACTAAAAATGTGATTTTTATAAAAGATACCAATAAAAAGTAAAGTTTCATTAGTAAGAATGAATGGAAGAAATAAAATGAAAAAGAAATAGAATGTTTTTATAAATATAGGTTTACAAAATATATATTATATATATATATATATATATATAAAATATATAAAACATAAATAGGTCAAGAGAAATCACATGCACAGAGAAAGTTACATCTCTGGAAACTTCCCAGGTGACAATATATATTATTTTAGCTGAACATTGAAAAGGCAGAAAAAAAGGCTGCCCTCAGGAACAGCCAACCATTTTTCATGATAAGGATTTTTCATTGTTTTTGCAACAAGACAGCTTGAGTGAAAAAAAATATCCAGCAGCCCACCGGTTTAGTTGTTTCACGGTGATATAATGCCCGTTCACTCTTTTGTTGTGTGGGTGTCAGTTGGCGCTGTTGAGGGGGGGCATGAGTAGTGTTGCCCCTTTGTTTGTTTTCAATGGCTCATAAACAGTCTGTATAAACCGATAGAAAAAGGCCCGCTTCCCTTTTGCTCTCTGCGGCTGATTCCTCGTTCACACTCCTCGGACCCTACGACTATGGGATTGTTTTGAGCTGTCCAGCGAGGAAGGAAGCCAGTGTGAGAAAGTGGCTGTTTTTTTGGAGTGGACAGGATTTGGCCTCATCGCGCGCGGTTCCTCTTTTCGCCGGCTGAAACAATGCAGTGGCGTCACACCCCTCGACTGGTGCTCGGCGTTTCACATGGAAAAATGTTCCCAGAATTCCGCTCCCAGGCTCAGAGGTAAGGCTGGGAATGGAGGGAGGGAATAGAGAGCAGAGGAAATAGAGAGCGGGATATGAACGGAGAAAAAGTGAGAGACCTGTATTGACCAACGGTCACATGTCGCTGCGAGTCTACGTATCCATGGTAACGTTCCTCTCAGTCTGTGTCTGTGGGAAAGGTGCTTGACTTCCAGGAAGGTGGTACGCAGAGCAGCGATTAAACACACCTCATTATCTTTGAGGACCTCCAATGGCTCCTATGCCTTGCTAAATACGAAGTCCCTTCTTCCCTCGTCGTAAAAACAACTAAATTAATGTTGCCCCCCCCACTCCCCATGTGCCATTTCCATCGCCATTGCCATGCAAATATCATTTCTAATAGGGGGAAATAAAGTAGAACTGGGCATGGCTGAGCATGCCTGGAACCGCTTAATGAGAAGCAAATGAGGCTGAGTTCGACCTTGAGCTGACATCTCTGCCAGAACTGCACACCACAGCCAAGCCTCTCTGTATTTGCACCAGTATGGCAAGGAACTGGGAAATAATAAAATCATACAGCCATCTGCCCAGGATCCATCATACTGCTGCAGATTAATAAGCAACCAATCTAAATATTGGATTTGTGAAAATGTCTACACCGGACGCGAGCGGCGCGATGCGATACGACAAAAGACAATATAACCCATTATAATCAGTGATGTTGTTACGCTGTAACGCAACACGACAAATACCCAACAGTAAAATGATGCCTCATTCTATTTATGGCGTACCGACATGGAGGACAAATGCTTTGCAATGGTTGCTTTGTTGCATCCAGTGTAGACAGCTTCTAGCTGTTTCAGGTGCGACGCATCAACGGTTGTGTAGAAACGGTGTTAGAGTATTAGTAAAAACTGCCTGCTTAATATCTGCTAACACTTTATTTTGATGGTCCCCCAACAGACATTTTACTGACTATAATGACTTGTTTCCACCGAGTGGTACGTTTCATTACAGTACACAATTTTTGCCGTTTCCATTGTCAGAAGTTGTGAATGGTACCCTAATTCCAAACCGTACAATGCCACTTTTTTGGCACCCTTCCTTTGGGGTACCTAGCACAGTCCGGTACTAAAAGGTGAAGCTAGACTCACTACAGAATGTTGATTGGTTGACAGAGAATCGTCACTTGCGTGTGCTTTTTCATCAGTGATTTTCCTTGCAGCCTGCAGCCTTGGCACAAACAAAGCGTGTTGTCCTCCATTGTTGTTTACTGTGTCACTTTCTTCTTCACGCGAGAATGACGTTGATCGCTACACCTACGCTATCATAAGGGTACTGTTGGCAGTGGAAACGCAAGCCGGATCAGGATTTATGGTCCCAAATCGTACTGTACTGTACTGAACTGTACTGAACTGAACTTATTCCACTAACCTCATTCCACTAACCCTAACCCTAACACTCTAATGAGAGTTAGTTGACATGTAGTAGTTGCAAAGTTGCAAGACATCACTAATAGGTTAAGTAGAATATAATATATATATATATATATATATATATATATATATATATATATATATATATATATATATATATATATATATATATATATATATAATATATATTTATATATAGCGTAAATAATTAATTTCTCTAGTGAACTAACCAGCTGTGGACTTGAGGAAAATGTAATGCTACGTGACATTGTTTACAAGCTACTTTATTGACGTCTTTCTGCCGCTGAAACACTGATCGAGCGATTACATATGATACATTTCAGTAAATTGTAATGTATCCTCATACCGTCAGATGTTGATTCATGTTTATTCTTTGACTAGGAAGAGATGATCGCGTTCATTCTCGCTGCCGCTTGAACTGACACGCCTATACTGTGATCTGTCACATCACATTAAAGAGCGTCAAAACGGCATTTATCATTTGAATTTCGTGATAAAATGGACAGAATACTTAATATGTTCATGTGGGAGCTTGGACTGAAGTATGTTTTGCATGTAAAACAAGCCTACTGTTAACTGTTAAAGAGTGCATTCAGTACCGAAAGCCCTGTACCGAAACGTGTACCTTTACACCCCGATAGATAGATAGATAGATAGATAGATAGATAGATAGATAGATAGATAGATAGATAGATAGATAGATAGATAGATAGATAGATAGATAGATAGATAGATAGATAGATAGATAGATAGATAGATAGATAGATAGATAGATAGATAGATAGATAGATAGATAGATAGATAGATAGATAGATAGATAGATAGATAGATAGCACAATAGTCCCTTTCTAAGAATCACACAGCAACAGATGCTGGGAAAGACAGGAGCTTATGAGAGCAAATACATCATCGCTGAAATGTGTGAAACACAGAATAGGACCCGTGCCAACCTGCCTGTCGTTAATGCACCCCCAAACACACCCCTTTGTACATTCACACAGGCAGCCAAAAGCACCATGTGTTTTCTGTGTTCGCGAGGGTTCTCATGTGTGGGGGTTATGGAGGTGTTATCATATACGTTGCTAAAATTTGGTGATGGTGGTGCAGGGGGAATCTGTCCTCTGTGGGCCTGTGATTGTTACCATTCCTCCCACTGCTTTTTGAAGGCCATAAGATTCACTGTAGTGCCACACCGTGAGGCTGAAGAACAGACAGCGCTAACGTGGTAGGCAGCAGGTGATGAGGGCGAGAAACACGGAACATCACAGCCAGCGCTCTGCACAATAAAGGAGAGACCTCATGTGAGGGCTTAAAATAATCATCACGCAGATGTTCCTGTACGCAACCTCCTGTGTTAGTAACAGGACCTAATGGTCAAAGTGTAAGGATGTGAAGCTTCTCAAAAACATAACACACAGGAAGCGGCACTAGGAGATGGAGGAGGGGGAAAGGAGGTGGAATAAGGCAGTAGAGGAAGCTGACTCAACGTTGCATGGAAACAAGGTACGAGAGGCTTCTTACTGCTCTTTTGATTAAAAAACACAACTTCATTATTATTATTCACATTATCCGACATTAGATAATAGGTTGCCCAAATGTACACAGACTAAAAACGTCATAGTGATACCAGGCACAGGTGTTGATTGAAGTTGCCTCCGGATATTACATGGAGGCCAGATTTTGCTGAAACTTAATTAGATGTTTTTTTCGTGGTTTTAATTTTTTGTAATTCTTTTTATTCGATTTGATTACATTGTTCATCACTGTGGTCAACTATGTTGTTTTATTATGTGCTTCATAAATAAAATTTAATTGGATTGGATTTGGAAAACTAGATAATGAAAACATTCCAATAACAGATGCTGAATCAATAATTTCACAACTTTTGTGAAGACCACCACTATGGACAAGATAAAGATCAAGTTAAGTTGCAAAATGAGGACACACAGCTGGCAGGTGTGTGTGTGTGTGTGTGTGTGTGTGTGTGTGTGTGTGTGTGTGTGTGTGTGTGTGTGTGTGTGTGTGTGTGTGTGTGTGTGTGTGTGTGTGTGTGTGTGTGTGTGTGTGTGTGTGTGTGTGTTTCAGGTAAAAGGTAAACCCCTACATTATCAGGATGAAATGTCCCTACAAAGATGGCAATATCCAGAATCCTTGCCCTTGTTGGGAAATTTTTTGGTCCCCATGAGGAAAACAGCTTATAAATCATACTAAGTGATGTTTTTTGAAAATGTAAAAATGCAAAAAGTTTTCTGTGATGGGTGGGTTTAGGGGTAGGGGTAGGGGTAGGGGATATAATATACAGTATAAAAATCTTTATGTCTATGGAATGTCCTCATAAAACATGGAAACCTAAAACGTGTGTGTGTGTGTGTGTGTGTGTGTGTGTGTGTGTGTGTGTGTGTGTGTGTGTGTGTGTGTGTGTGTGTGTGTGTGTGTGTGTGTGTGTGGTGTGCTAGAGCATGCGAGTACCTTCCCATGAAATTATTCGTGCCTTGTGCAATATTTTCAGGGATTCTGACACGCATTCCAAAAGCAAAAGTGACAAGAGCTCTATGAAAAGCCATGGTCTATTGTATTTTATGGCTCCAGGGGGCTCAAATGATGTGGTGATTGATTTGAATCATAACTGTTTATGATTAAATTACTTTTTCATAACTATTAAATTGGACAAATTGTGAGCCAACAAAAATAAAACACAAAAATGTAATTATATATAGCATATTTTGCCAATTCATCAAACCACAAAAAAATAAACATGCGCACAATGGCTCATGGCCTGTTCTAGTGTTGTTATTCTCATCCGTGTCTGTTTTGGACGGGAAATATTATTGCCCTTTTTCATATTGCAAATAATAAAATGCAACTGACTATATAATTGTGCATTGTTGGGATAGCAAAAATAAATAGGCTTATCAACTTTAAAAAGTAGAGGAAAACATTTCCCACATTTAATATTTTGTTTTTAACATCAAAGGCCAAGAGTTCTGTACAGTGTATATATATATATATATATATATATATATATATATATATATATATATATATATATATTTTTTTTTTTTTTTTTTTTTTTAGATAGATACCAACATGGAAAGTTTGCTTGACAAGCCCACATAACACAAGAAAAAACCCAGGCTACTTTAACATTAAATACGGGTGCACTTGCAACATGGTTTGTGTCACGTTGTTGGCTATCGAGAGCATTAAACCTTTAAAGTACAAAATTATCAATTATCAATTTTTATTTTATTAATATTTACAATGAATTTACATTTTAAATACATTTTTGCTTACAAATAACTTTAGTACTGTGCTAGGTTGCTTCCATCATCTCAATGGCAAAAATTGTCAACCTTAATTCACCCTACTTGATAATGTATGTGTTGTGAAGAAAAAACAATTGAGAACCACTCTTCTGGAACATACGGTCACAAACCTTCTATATGTTTTAAAATCGGGAAAAGCATCAGACAGTGACCCCTATGAGTGGTAACCTTGAATACATATATAGACAATAAAGTGATGTCAAAGATGATCCCTGAGCCAGGAAGGCCACAGTAAACAGGATGTTTCTCACCAGCAAGCTGCATCCCATATTCCAACCAAATCACAAGCACGTAAACATTCCAAAAGCAAAGCTTTCGAATTTAAATATTTGAATAGCACGTTGTACACAGACGATGCTGAGAGTAATTGTCATCAGCGGATCCATTGTTTTGATAAAATTCGAGTCCGGTTTAGATCATGCGCATACAGTATAATTGTTTGCTCGATCATTCATTGCACAACCTCCCAGACTCATTGTAAACAGTCAAATCAGCTGTGAACACAATGAGTAAGATCTTGGTGGTTTCTCAAGAAATTCAATATTTAGTTAGTCCACGCCTGTTCAATGGCCTTATATGTAATGCAGACCACATCAAGACACGTTGCACTTAAGCGGCCTGTGACCAAAACGCTTACGCTCACTGCTTTCAAGTCAATGCGTACATACGTACCCATGTTCATCGCACAGTCAGTGCAGACAAACACAATGACACACACAGCTGTCTGGAGGCTGCAGATAAGAGAGGCAAGCTGTGAGGAGATGGGAATGTGAAGGGAACGGTAGGGGGAAGGGGTTGAAGAGGGAGGGCCTGAAGGATGAGAACGATCAGCTGTGAAAAGGCCAGACAGGTCCTCGCAGCATTGTGAACTTCTGTTAAGGGACAACTCTCACACGAAACTATTGTGGCCAATTAAATAGCCCCTTCATAAAAGCGCTAATGACTAAGATAGAATGACTCTTTCCTATTGTTTCCACTTCAGTGAGTTGAATATCCTGCCGCAGGCCCCGCAATCCAACTGTAATTTGTGCAATAGATAGATTATTGAGATATACCATGGTCGGCAACAATAGTGCTGATAAACGAAATAATTCCCAGGCAATCCTTGAACGCAGGGACTGGCAAAAACATCGGAGGGTCAGTATAGACGGAACACCCCTTTCATTTCCCTAACGAGGCCACAATAGGGAAAGAGGCAAGGCCTTCTCAGTATTGTGTTCTCTTTGCGTTTTTCTGGGACATTGCAACCCTAATATGTACACACAGGATGTGGGACGAGTGACAAAAAAGGTAGAGCCCAAAGAGCGGGTCAGGTGATTTAGGGAATTCACTAAGAAGGAATCACACCGTGGATGGCGCCTATTTAAGCGTGCGTTTATTCGGGTTGTTTTAGCACTTGATTATGCAAAGCAGATTATGGCGTAGTATACCCGATCTTGCAAGTCAGTCACACTTTTAAGACGACAACATTTTATCAGTTCATGCCTTAAGCAAACCTATGAACCTGGCATTGCTAGCACCACACGCTACTGTTTGAGCTACAGAAACATGCTACTGTGATCAGTACACAAAGTTTGGGGTCAGTAAGAATTAAAAATAAAAATATTAATTCATTTTTAGCAAGGACCCATTAAATTGACAAAAAGTGACAGTAAAAAAACGTATTATATATATATATAAATTTAAAAAAATCTATTTCAAATAAATGCTGTTCTTCTGAGAATCCTGAAAAATGTCCACAAAATATTAGGCAGCAGATTTTTTAATAATAAGAAAAAAAAAATTGAGCGTCAAATCAGTATATTAGAATGATTTCTGAAGGATCTTGTGACACTGAAGACTGGAGTAATGACTGCTTACAATTCAGCTTTGTCATAACAGGAATAAATTACATTATATAATGAAATAGAATATTACTATATTACTTAATACCATTATTAAAGGGTTAGTTCACCCAAAAATTAACATTCTGTCATTAATTACTCACCCTCATGTCTTTCCAAACCTGTAAGACTTTCGTTGATATTCTGAACACAAATGAAGATCTTTTTAATGAAATCTGAGAGCTTTCTGTCCCTCCATTGACAGCCTATACCACTCTCAAGCCCAAGAAAGGTAGTAAAGACATCATAAAATTCATGTGACTCCAGTGGTTTAACCTCAATTTTTTTAAGTGGCTTTGTTTGTGCAAACCCCCCCACACACACACACCCCACCCCCACACCCCCAAAAAAAACCCCATAATTTACCACTTTATTTACAAAATGAATGTGTAAATCCAACGCATGTTCACGACAGCACCACAAACCACAACGCATGCATGATGCGTTGACGCAAGAGCACAAATCTGAGATAAATTTTGTTAATAAAGTGGTGATTTTTTTTGCAAATAAAACACTCACATCACTACATAAAATTGAGGTTAACCCACTGGAGTCACATGGATTACTTTTATAATATATTTACTACCTTTCTGGGGCTTGAAAGTGGTAGTTGTGTAAACTGTCAATGGAGGGATCATAGACTTCAACGGAGAGAAGTGAAGTCAATTAGAAGCACTCACTTCCTGATGGCTGAGCGTACTGCGCAGCCTCAGACTGAGCTTGACGAGGTAGATGTGACGTGAGCAACCTGTCTGACAGTTGTAAATCTTCTAGTAGTTGTGCAAAGTCAAATCTGAATCACCGAATCTTGCAGAGATTTTGGCTCTCTATGGGCTTCTCCCCATGCTTCTCCCTTGACTTTATGCCTCCACGTCCCCCCGATTGCCTCACAGACAGTAAAAGATTGCCTGCGAGCGCCTCCTCCTGTCTATACAGGTCTATACGGTAATTTCTCTCAAATGTTGCAATCGTTAGCCTATTTTTACAAAAACGGCTTCTACGGGGCGATAGTGTAAGATACAAGGTAATGGAGCCTTTTATACATTGCCGTGTTTCTTTAGAAATAAACAATGGACAAATGGAGTCTTTAAACATGTAAAGCATGCCTCAGATGTAAAGTTATTCGCTGTCAAAGTGATGCCAAAATGAATTGGAGTCAATGGAATGCTAACAGCAGGTGATAGCTTGGTTAGCAATGGCTTCCCCTATGGAAGGTACGCTTTCCAGGTGCTGGATTACCCCCTTGGTAATTAATGACAGAGTTTTCATTTTTGGGTAAACTAACTCTTTAACTATATTACCATTCTTACTGCATTTTTAATCAAATAAATGCAGCCTTGGTGAGCATAAGAGACTTCTTTAAAACATTAAAAAACTGCACCAATCCCAAACTTTTGAACAGTAGTGCATGCGAATAAGACGTAATACAGTCTTATTAATTTACCTAGGAAGCATATCTGTACTGAAAAGATTGATTTAATTTGAATACTTTTAGGGCCAGATTTACGAACATCTTGCACCAGTGCAAACCCTCTTTTGCCTTTAAAAAAACTACTGTCAGGATTTAGTAAAGACACGCAGTGAAAAATTAGCGCTGAAAAGGTGTGGGCATATTATTACGGCTGACCTTATTGCATATGCATAGGAGTTTCTTTTTTAGACGAAAGATTTATGGTAGGAGAGTATTTAAATGAATCATTCAGGGTGATTTACTAAGGTGGTTTGCGTAAGTCAATTTACTGGTGTTCGCGCCATTATTTACCACCCAAAAAAAATGTATTAAAAATGACGCTAACTGGTAGATTGCGTTGGTCATTATGGAAATGATCTGGCTGCGTCTGTGTTCAATTTGTGCGTTGTCTTGTGTAGATCACATGCAGAACTTTCCACTTCCATTGGCTCTTTTTGGAATTGTGCTCTCAAGCTAATTTGCCCTGTTTAGTTAATCTGGCCCATAGTATTAGCAGCACTTAGTATTAGCATTTAACGCCTTGATTTTTATACTGTTTTGTGAGCATCTAGTGAATAATTTGCAGGTTTTTGCACTAAAATAAGTGCCACAGCTGTGAATAGTGGTCAAGAACATCTGTATCTTAAAGCATGGCTCTGTTCACAAGAACAATGCATTAAACCCAGGGGAGTTATCACATATACATTGCATCCTGAAAGCATTTTAGCTAGACCTATAGCTTCTGACAAGAACTCAGAGACAGGTGCTTGTTTGACATGGATATGAAAACACTCAGAAGCAACTCATAATCAGCTAGATACTGAGTTACATGTATAATCTACTGTACATTACATGCATATAGTAGCAGTGTGTGTGACTCGAGGAACATACACAATTGTGATTTCCTGTGGGTACATTCAACCCCCATTTCCCTACCTACTTCCTCTCATCCTCTAATATTTCCTCCCCCTCCCTCTGATGCATATGAATTATATAAATACTACACATTGAACTGGTATCTTAAATCTCTTTACAATAGTCCTAATATGACTCACAACTGTATGAAGTCACCATTAAATGCTTTTGTCTTCAAACTGAGAAGTTCCGGCTAGGACAGGATTTTTCCTGTTCCTTTAATGCCATTACACCTTACGCACAGCATACCATGGGAACTCTGAGAAGATTGCAGCCAAAAATACTCCACCGGTCTCTAGAAGCAAGGTCATGTGGAGTATAAAAAAGGTGTTGATTTGGAATGAGCCTGTGCAATCAATTAGTCAATAAAATGTTTTTTTTACAACATAGTCCCATAGAGCAAAATGAAACAACATGAGTTCATGAGCTTATAGAAAACCACAATTTAATTATGGTATTTTAAATGTATTGCATGTTTATGTGGTTCATTCATACTACCGATTACATGCACAGACCAAACCTGAAACATATTTAGGATTAAATGGTCCTGATTAAACCTGTAAAATACACTATATTGCTAAAAGTATTGGGACACCCTTCCAAATCATTGAATTCAAGTGCTCCAATCACTTCCATGGCCACATGTGTATAAAATCAATCACCTAGGCATGCAGACCGCTTCTACAAACATTTGTGAAAGAATGGGTCGCTCTCAGGGGCTCAGTGAATTCAAGCGTGGTACCGTGATGGGTTGCCACCTGTGCAATAAGTCCATTCGTGAAATTTCCTCAGTACTAAATATTCCACGGTCAACTGTTAGTGGTATTATAACAAAGTGGAAGAATTTGGGAACAACAGCAACTCAGCCACGAAGTGGTAGGGCATGTGAAATCACAGAGTGGGGTCAGCACATGCTGAGGCACACAGAGCGCAGAAGTCACCACCTTTCAATAGCCTCCAAACTTCGTGTGGCCTTCAGATTATCTTAAGAACAGTGTGTAGAGAGCTTCATGGAATGGGTTTGGGTTTGGAATGGGAAGCAGCTGCATCCAAGCCTTACATCACCAAGTGCAATGCAAAGCATCAGATGCAGTGGTGTAAAGCACACCGCCATTGGACTCTAGAGCAGTGGAGACGTGTTCTCTGGAGTGACAAACCACGCTTCTCTGTCTGGCAATCAGATGGACAAGTCTGGGTTTGGCGGTTGCCAGGAGAACGGTACTTGCCTGACTGCATTGTGCCAAGTGTTTTTCAGGGGTTAGGATTGGCCCCTTAGTTCCAGTGAAAGGAACTCGTAAACACACACCGAACTCGTGAAGGTGCGCAGTGGACGGAGCTATAGAGTCACGAGCATGACCAGCTTTTGCGTAGCGATTGTCTGCAAGCTGTGAGTGATATCCTTATGAATAAAAAGAGAACAAAAACTTTATTGTCTTAAATGAACGATGGCTAATCAGATCCAGCCATACATATTTGATCCAGAATCGGATCCCGAGTCTGAAATTGAACAGCAAGAACAACAGCAGCAACAAAGACAACAGCAGGACGTCTCGATATAAAAACAATGAGTTCTTCTGTGGTAACATGACACATTGTGGTGGTCAGCTAAACAAACTTATTTAAACACACACATCATCACATAACTTTCAATTTACTATATGTTCATGTTGTTTACATTATGCACTTACACGCCGATTGCCAACAAAACACAGACATTGATCTGATGCAGTTTCACTTACCGCCTGCGGTTCTGGCTCATGACGGGGACCATCTTTCAGTTTTAACCGATCTGCAAATACAGTGTAGAATTTGGCCTTGTTTACAAAGCATTTATCACCGAAATGCCAGGAACACAGAAACACACTTGCACAACTTTTGTTCAGGAAAAACTATCTGCATCCACTGCTCCAATAATGCTGGGTTATTTGGGAAGCTGAACAAGGTGATCTTCCCTCACATCCAAAAACACACTTCTTTGGTGACATTGTTGAAAAATCTTTCTCGACTTGCGTTACCCGAATGACAGGCATGATCTCACTGTGGTTGGCGTGCGCACACGCTATTTCGCCCCTTTGTGATTTCATAAAAGGCCCATACTCAAAACTTTTCAAAACTTGACTATTTTTGGCATAGAAATACTCTGTCATATGTCCAACTAATTTTTTGAAACTTTGGCCATGTTTAGCATGAGACTCCAACTCTTTAACAGTGTAATAAGTCAGAATGCATGAAATAGAACACCTTTGGGATGAATTAGAGCGGAGACTGCGAGCCAGGGCTTCTCGCCCAACATCAGTGCCTGCATGACCTCACACATGCGCTTCTAGAAGAATGGTCAAAAATTCCCATAAACACACAAACCTTGTGGAAAGCCTTCCCAGAAGAGCTGAAGCTGTTATAGCTGCAAAGAGCAGGCCAACTCCATATTAAACCCTACGGATGAAGAATGGGAAGTCATTAAAGTGCATGTGCATGTAAAGGCATTTATCCTAAAACTTGTTGGCAATATAGTGTATGTATGACAGCTATCTTAAAAAAATCAGGAAAACTTCAGAGTGATTTTCATAAAAAGATCAAAATGTATATAAATAGCCAGAGATAAGCAAGAAAATGTTTACATTTTATGAGTTTTTAAATCATTGTGAAAGGCATAGAAGATCACACTAAGAAAACATCTGCTGTACTGCTGATTTAATGTCCAAGAGAAGATGTGAATTTATGTACCGGTAAATACAAAATTCTTCCGCTTCAACACCCAACCAGGCTTTAAACTCAAAAGACCCATGTGCTGGTTGTTTGTACCTCTCCATGAAATGCAACCCATATAAATATTTACATCCTAAACATTAATCAAGGTGCCCCTATATCTGGTTGTGCTTCCAGACAAACAGCTGAGTAAAGTGAAGATCGGTTATCGCTGCAGAAACAGAACCATGTCTGGAAATGAAACATTTTCCCTGCTCTGACAATGTAGCAGACGGTATCTCGGTGGCCTTTCAGATAAGAATGGAGTGTGCACGGAGATGCACGGCCCTTGAGAGATTATAGTAAACGACAGTCTGGGTTTGTGTTTATCTGCTTGTTTTAAGTGTTAACATTTCCCCAGGAGATTTGGAACCGCTGGAATTTCTGGAGAAAAAAAACAAAACATGGATTGTTCAAAAATGTCCTCAGGGCCTGCTTTCTTTTTCATTCAAATGTGGGTCATGACATAAAAACCTCATCCAGGAAATCCAAAAATAATGTAATGAAGTAAGATTAATGATCTCTTACAGCTAGAAAAATATGATATCCTCACTTAACGTGTGAATTTTCAAATGTGGTTTGGCTGAATTATTTTTCATGTAGTATTCCAGCTGAACCTGAGGGAAGGCTGCAAACTCTGGATGGAGAAGACTGACGGAGGTTGTTGTTTCTCTGTAAACACAGAGGATTGGCTTGTGGCTTGGACTGTTGGTGAAGCAGCACTGCTTTGTTTTTATATCAACAGCAAGCTTTCGGTGATGATGCTGTCTCTAAACAACGACACCGCTGGCATATGGTATGGTGTAATGATAGTTAAGTCATATACATACATCCCCTCTTCTACAACTGTTAGTGTTACCCAATGACCCTGAACTGAAATAACACTGACCTTGCCGAGAGTCGTGGCATCTCAAAAGGAATTGAAAGTGTGCAGTTTTGAGCTCTCCATCTGGATCTCTGTCAAACACTATTGCATCAAGGGAATCTGGTTTGTTGAATGATTTCAGGAGCAGGACATGGTGCCTAAAAGAATATAACCACACCGGTCTTAGTGTTAACTTTGGCGTTACACCTCATGTGAACTTGATTCAGGAAACTGGTTTAGCAAAAGTGTCTTGTTTTGCTGTACTTCTAGATACTTGGCACTCAAAGAGTGAATTCTGTACTGCAAAGCAGCGACCATTTAGGCCTAAAGGCATTCTTTTAGTGAGAAACAATCTACATTTTGAAACAAAATAACCATACTTTATGCACTAATTTCCTCAGGCTATATCCTAAAAGCATTTTGAGCACTTTATCACAGTAAATTTTACTTTTTAATGAGTTAGTTAACTATGATATGTCACTCAGGAAAGCAATTTAAACAACTCAAAGTGCAAGAACAGTCAGTCATCTTTGAGCAGCCTTGAATTAAGTGGCCTGCCCTAGAGATGATGATGGCAGGCTCTTCATACTTTCCTGGAATGAGTTGTCAGCTCAGATCCTTTTCCAGTAAGATAAAGTTAAATGTTGTTCAAATGTTTGTTGTCACTTAAAAGAAATGTTATCCATAAAGTGAAATGCAGCATATTCATATGATGGACTGAATGTCTGTGCTGATCTACGTCACTGTGGGACATTAAACATGTAGAGGTCATGACCCCGTCCCACAGTGGCCTACTGGTGTCTGCATCCTATAGACTGGCATGTGTCACTGCAACAGTGGAAGCAAATGTTACAGTTTTGTTTCTTACCCTTATCTTGTCATCTCTTGCAATGCCTTTTAAACACCGAATATCTGCTTTTCAAATGTTTGGGTCAATGCGATTCTGATTTTTTTTCAAAGAAAGCAATACTTTTATTCAGCAAGGATGCATTAAATTGGTCAAAGGTGCTGTTCTTTGAACTTTGTATCACGGATTTCACAAAAATATTGAGCAGCATAACTGTTTTCAACATTGATAATAAATGTTTCTTAATCACCCAATCAGGATATTAGAATGATTTCTGAAGGATCATGTGACACTGAAGACTGGAGTAATGATGCTGTAAATTCAGCTTTGCCATCACAGGAATACATTTTAAATATATTCAAATTGCAAACAATAGAAAGTAAAAAAATATTAAATACATTAAACTGTAATAATATTTCACAATATTACTGTTTTTACTGTATTTTGATCGAATATATGCAGCCTTAGTGAGCATCCGAAATTAATAAATCTTACTGACCCCTAACTTTTTAATAGGAGTATAAGAAAAAAAACTACTAATATTGCTTAAATATGTACAGTGAAGTCCAAGTCTGGCTTGTTTTTTTACCTTATTTATTTTGATAACATTTTAATTGATTTTGTATTAATGTAATAATTAAATTAAAATTTAATTGAATGTCTTTAATATTTGGTTTGTGCCCACTTTGCTTTAATGACAGCAGGCTGTTTAAAACTTGATGATCATGTTTTCCAGTATGATTTGAGAATGATTCAGAGCTGACATGACTTTTTTATTAATTAAAATTGTGCCCGAATCTTAAATATTTCTTTCTCATTTTACATCATCACTTCAAACTTTGTTAATTCCAGGTATAAATTACATTTTGGATCCCAGTGCGGTCAGACGTTTGGATGCCAGTTTATGTATGAATCATAATCACATGAGCAAACTTCTTTTTGGGATCTACTGCACTGTTTATAAGAGCATTATGAGAGAAACAGGCATGCTGCCATTTACTACTGTTTTTTGTTTTGTTTTGTTTTTTATAAATCAGCTTGATACATGAATTTCAGATGCTCACCAATTAGCAGAGACATCCTCAGGATATTCAATATTGATAAAGACATGCAATCAGGAAAACTAATACAGAACAAGTCGTGTCACCTGGAAGTACCACCATCTCCTCCAACAGACAAACCATTTTTAGTCTGCTTATTTAGTCTGCTTAGTCTGGCAACACAGAGTAATTTTAGCATGACACGGTGTGATTAAAACTGTAGGAGTTTAAACCCATCTGCGTGAGCTTTTCTGAGCTGTCTGCACAGGTCTCGCTGTTTAACACACTAACTATCAGCAGCTGTTTCTGAGAAAGCGGCACTCGTGGAAGCGCTGACACTCTCCCCTCATTTCTTTAATGGCCGTATCCCCCCACACCCTACACACCCCACATAACCCACACACTCCCCCTCACTATTAAATATCTGTGTGTGTGTGTGTCTCTGCTTCACACACGTGCACACGCATACACACGCGCACACACACATACGCTTCCTAGCAATCAGAGGCTGAGAATAGGAAGAAGGGAGAGGAAGCGTCCGTGCATTCACAGTCTGGGAACAAGGGGTGAAGGGGGGAGACGGAAAAAAAGCGGAACCTGGAATTTGCAGAGGAAAAAACAACAGCCTTCCAAAAATACCCCTGACCCATCCCAAAGCAGATAAACAGAAATATTATTCCTTTGTTGCTCCGGCCATCATCATTTTCTGTTGCCCCTTCCTCGCTGGCCAGGAAGCTCGGTGTAACTGCTCATTAGGAGCCTCATCAGCCTCCTCTTTCATAACGGTCACAGGCTGAAATATCACAACAGCTGAAAGACAAGCATGGTTTCCTGTTAAAAAACATCTCATTAATCCCATTTTCATTGCAAGCAGGGATAGATCACCTAAAAATGAAAAATCTGTCATCCTTTACTCACTGGCATGCCATTCCAAACCTTTAAGCACAGAAAGATATGTTGAAAAATGTTTTAGTCCATACAATGAAAGTTGGGGCCCAAAAACAACAACATTGGACCCCATTGATTTTCATTGTATGGAAAATGTATATATTATACATATGTGTGTGTCTGTGTGTGTATATACACCAATCAGGCATAACATTATGACCTAATATCCTAATATTGTGTTGGCAATGTTAGCAGCAGATCCTTTAAGTCCTGTATCAAAATCAAGTCAAGTCACCTTTATTTATATGGCGCTTTTTACAAGTCCAATTGTTTCAAAGCAGCTTCACAGTGTTAACAGGAAAATAATGCAACAGAATTTGATTCGGCTGTACAGCCGCTCTGATGAAAACGGTGATGTTATCCAGCTAATTTCAAGTATCATATAGTGTCAATGCGGGCAGATCGGTAATATAGATGAAATTTAGGTGTCCCCAACTGAGCAAGCCAAAAGCCAAAGGCAACGGTGACAAGGAACCAAAACTCCTTCAGGGTCAGAATGGAGAAAAAAACCTTGGGAGAAACCAGGCTCAGTCGGGGTGCCAGTTCTCCTCTGGCCGACGAACAAACAGTGTATGATTATAATTCTGGCAACATTGCAGGTCTTAAGTCATATTAGGTAAATAGATATTCGGAAGATTGTTCAAAAGATTGGAGTCATCACGCCGGAGATGGGTTTAATGAGGATGTTGTGTCATTTACGGGGGGAGTTTAATTGACACGCTCTCTGCAGACATTTCAGGGATGCGTTGGTCATGTCCAGGCGCAGGTCCACCATCTGATCTGGATACGGCCCGGATCCGGCTGACTGCAGTAAACCTCGGGATAAACAGAAAGACTAACATTAGCGTAGATGCCATTCTTCTTATGATGTAACGAGTACATCAGGTGTTATGGGAAGTGTTCCCGGTTCCAGCTGACCTAGTTAATGCAGCCTAACAATCATTTAACTTTATGTAGTGAGGTGGGGCCTCCATGGATTGGGCTTGTTTGTTCAGCACATCCCACAGATGCTCGATTGGATTGAGATTTTGTGAATTTGGAGGCCAAGTCAACACTTCAAACTTCTTGCGCTCCTCAAACCATTCCTGAACCATTTTTGCTTTGTGGCAGGGTGCATTATCCTGCTGAAAGAGGCCACAGCCACCAGGGAATAACGTTTCCATGAAAGGGTGGATGACAGGAATAAAGGTTTCCCAGCACAACATTGCCCAAAGCATCACACTGCCTCCTCTGGCTTGCCTTCTTCCCATAGTCCATCCTGGTGCCATGTGTTCCCCAGGTAATTGATGCACACAAATCCGGCCATCCACGTGATGTAAAAGAAAACAGGATTCATCAGACCGTGCCACCTTCTTCCATCGCTCCGTGGTCCAGTTCTGATGCTCACGTGCTCACTGTTGTCGGTTTCGGCAGTGGACAGGGGTCAGCATGGGCACCCTGACTGGTCTGCGGCTATGTTGCCCCATACACAACAAACTGTGATGCACTGTGTATTCTGACACCTTTCTATCAGAACCAGCATTAACTGGTTTGAGCTACAGTAGCTCGTCTGTTTGATCAGACCACACGGGCCAACCTTGCTCCCCACGTGCATCAATGACCCTTGTTCATCCATGACCCTGTCGCTGGTTCACCACTGTTCTTTCCTTGGATCACTTTTGATAGATACTGACCACTGCAGACCGGGAACACCCCACAGAGCTGCAGTTTTGGAGATGCTCTGACCCAGTCGTCTAGCCCTTGTCAAACTCACTCAAATCCATAAGCTTGCTCATTTTTCCTGCTTATAACTCATCAACTTTGAGAACAAAATCTTCACTTGCTTCTTAATATATCCCATCCACTATGTGCCATGATGAAGAGATAATCAGTGTTATTCACTTCACCTCATCATAATGTTATGCCTGATCGGTGTATATATGCACAAGGAGTCTGACAACAGACGATATGCTCCACACAGAGATCTGCAGGAAGGTTTCTTCAAGTGGCTTGGAGACGTTGCCGCAGTTCTTCTGGATTTAGTCTGTCTTAGTTTTTTTCTGTTTCTTTGTGTAATCTCAGAAGGTTTTGATGATGGTGAGATCAGATCTCTGTGTGGAACATTTTTTTAATTTTTTTATTTATACATCTTATTTTGTGTTCTACAGTAGAAAGCCATGTAGGTTTGGAATGACATGAGGGTGAGATGATACAAGATAAAAGATTAAATTCAATGCAGTTCAAGTTTATTTGTATAGGGGTGAATTCAGGATGAATCACTCTGGATTCACCCTAGTGCTTTTCACAATACATATTATTTAGAAGCAGCTTCACAGAAAATGCATGTTACAATCAGGAATTATTCTATCAGCCAATTATTCTATCAGAGTGTGTCAAATCAATGTCCATATGGCAGTGATATACAGCTATAAAATAATAGAAATTATGTGGTTGGTTAGTAAACATGTATTTAGTTAAGCAGAATGCTTCAAACAATGCACGTGTGAAGCAATGTGATCAGAATGATTAAACTATAAGGATAATATTTTACAATTTTGTATGTTGATCCAAAGAAAGTGTAGACATTTTATTTGTGGGTTACCCCTTTAAGAAATTATTCAACTTTGTATCACTTCTCAAATTAATTGTATCTTTCCTTTGGGAGTTGTTTGACTCTTTTCTTGGTATTGATGAAGTCATAAGGTATAATTGTTGGACGTCTACTGTCTACGTGAAGCCAGAGCAGTTGCATCAGTGGCTTCTTAGAAGAACTGCACACTTTACCCAACACTTTACAACCGTGACAGACTGTGACATAACCCTTGCTATGAGTAATTGTGTGTCAGCACTTTAAGGTCACTTCCTCTGACCCCAGCTTCCTAAGTGATTCAATTTTCTCCTCAATAGTCTAGTTCTGAGCATTCTCGAAGAGACAATATCATTTGAATGGACCTATAATTGTGATAAATACTACTGTGGGTTAAAATTTGATTTACAACATGTGGTACCAAATCACAAATGATGAGCAACATTATATCTCACACGGATGTGATGACTGGCTGGATGGATGGCATCTATTCTATCAACTATTTATTAATGTCAAACACGAACAAACATCTACACTACTCAAATAACTCGCTCTGTGTCTGCTAGTCCACATCAAGCTAGTTCTACAAATGCAAAAACTGAAGAAGATTGCTTTGTCCATTAACACGGTCCATGAATAATGGATGACCCCATGACCTGAAGCGTTACAGATGTAAACCCTGGTGGTTAATTAGGTGAGTGGCTAACAAGATCTCTGGAGAGAACCCTCTGGGAGTTTAAAAGCATCTTTTAGTTACGGAGTTAGGCCGTTTTTCCAACTAACATGTACAGTATACTGTACATGCCGAGCTGAGCCGCGCTATAAACACAAACAAAGATTTCTTTATTTTTTTGTCCAAAAGTCAATGCAGTCCAATGTGGTTTGAACCCTATTGACTTTCATTGTATGGATAAAAAGGTTTTGTGTTCCACAGGAAAAAAGAATGCCATGCAGGTTTAGAATGACATGATGTGCAAATTATGACCGAATTTTGCTTTTATCCCTTTAAAGCTGCATTTATCTGATTGCCTCGTTTCATATGCTCTCTCGGACCTCCAACATTTCTTTATGTTTTCTTAATATCAAATACACTGTAGGGGAAAAAACTATTTTTCAAAGTTTTCAAAGACAATTTAAGTAAGTTTTACAAGACTTAAAGGGTTAGTTCACTCAAAAATGAAAATTCTGTCATTAATTACCCTCATGTCGTTCCTCAGCTCTCTGATCCCTCCATAGACAACAATTTAATTAACACTTTTAAGGTCCAGGTAGTAAAGACATAGTTAAAATAGTCCATGTGACTCCAGTGGTTCACCCTTAATTTTATGTGGCAACTAATATACATTTTGTGTGCAAAAAACAAACAAAAATAACGACTTTATTAAACTATTTCTTCACGTCTGTGTCAGTCTCCTATGCTGTTGAAGTAGTAAATACAGTACAGCGCTTCCGAGTTACGTCAGAGCTATACGGCAAAACGCCGGCTTACCATTGGCCGATGCTGTTCACGTGAGCACCACAATGCATGAGTGTGATGCTGATGCAGGAGCTGGCCACTGTAAAATGCATAAGAGACTGACACAGACGTGAAGAAATTCGTTGAATAAAGTCGTTATTTTCGTTTGTTTTTGCGCACAAAAAGTATTCTCGTCACTTCATAACATTAAGGTTGAACCACTGGAGTTACATGGACTATTTTATCAGTGTCTTTCCTACCTTTCTGGGCCTTGAAAGTGTTAATTAAATTGCTGTCTATGGAGGGGTCAGAGAGCTCTCCGATTTCATCAAAAATATCTTTATTTGTGTTCCGAAGATGAACGAAGGTCTTATGGGTTTGGAACGACATGAGGGTGATAAAAACATAATATAGGATGGGAAGGGATGTTGAGTTGTATTTACTTGGATGGAGCTTAACTGCAGTGTAGATCTCACTTGTTGACTGATTACTGACCACGTCACACCCACAGATGGCTAGTAGTCTTGCACCCCATGCAACAGATTACCCAAATTGTTTTCAGACCTTCGGCCATGAACGTTCCACTCCTCCCTGCATGAAGAAAGTGGACAAAAAGCTGTAGGAGTATGACTCGTGAGTCCACTGTAGCTTTCTGACACCATTTTAGCCCTCTCTGTCTGTTTACCCTCTCTCTCATCTTCCAATTTTGCAGGGTGGGTTGGTGTAGAGACAACTGGGATTATCTTGGGCTACAGACGTTAATCCCATTGTGGCAAAGGCTTTGCAGAAACTGTGCCCCCATGTGTCGCTTTTGGCCATGCTTCCAAGGTGCCATGTACCTAACCACTGGGATTTGTTTAACTTTGTCACCACTAGCACCAGTGATAAAGGTGAAATGAGTCCCACCCCGGATTTCATTCAGGCTCCCTAGTGAAGAAGTTCACAGAGCAGATCAAACATATGGTTTTCACTTTCGTTTCCCAGGCAAAGATGTGGATGATAAGACGTAGCGTGCTATTGATTAATAGAGTATGTTTTCTGGAAGATTAGCACATGCTTTAATTCAGTCTCGCATCATGCTCTAAACCCCTTATATGGCTGCAGGTGGTCTCTCTAATCTACGTTCTGTATCTCAACCACATGTCTTCTCTCATAATCGAGTCAGGAAGTGGAACTAGTCTCTTTCTGTCATTAGCACCATACTAGCTGGATGCATCATGTTCAGCTGCTGCTCTGGAGGTGAGAGAACACAAATATGATATTCATGTAACCCCATTGTTTCCATATAAATGTTTTTTTTCTCATGGTTACGCATGTCAAGAGAGATGACCTTTGAAACGTACACTACTGTTCAAAAGATTGGGATCAGTATGTAAGATTATTATTATTATTTATTTATTTATTTTATTAAATTTTTTGGAAAGTAATACTTTATTCAGCAAGGATGCATTAAATTGATCAAAAGTGATGTTACAAAAGATTGTGTTTCAAATAAATGTTGTTCTTTTGAACCTTCTCTTCATCAACAAATCCTAAAAACATATATAATGATTTCCACAAAAACTATTTTCAACATTAATAATAAGAAATGTTTCTTAAAGCACCAAATCCATATATTAGAAGAAATATTTCTGAAGGTTCATGTGACACTGAAGACTGATGCTGAAAATTCAGCTTTGACATCACAGGAATAAATGACATTTTAAAATATTAAAATAGAAAACAGATATTTTAAATTGTAATAATATTTCACAATATTGCAGTTTTTTAATGTATTTTTTTATCAAATAAATACAGCCTTGGTGAGCATAAAAGAAAGTTTTTTTTTTTTTTTGTTTTTGTTTTTTTGTTTTTATGTTTTTTTCGACCTCAAACTTCTGAACAGTAGTGTACATATGAATTATGAAGACATGGAAGTTTAATACAATTGGATAGAAGTTAGGTCCGCTCACAGAGAGAAACTGCAGCAGACATTCAAAATGTGAAATATTTATAACCTGCGATACAGTTAAACAACATCACACAACCAAGTGTGCTGTTTTCCTGAATAGCCTACCATCACGACTGAAAATGACACTATTTCATAAACAATTAATTAACATTAAGTCACTAACATTTTAGATGCAATATTGACTGTTTTTGTTCCATTTCATCATCGAAATTAGTTCCAAACAAAGATCACAGCAGAACCATAACACAGCAGCAGTGTGTTACTGAATGATTCAGCGTTTTGAATGAATCGGTTGAATCAAAGATTCAATGATCTATTCATAAACGACTGCCTCATTCTTGAATGAATCGACTCAATGACTCACACATTAAGACTTACTGCTGCCACCTACTGGTGGTTTAGTTTCATGTTTAAACATACTTTCCAACATTTCTTATTTGTTTATTCAAAAATATAAATCTTATAACATTATTTAATGCAGTTGTAATTTTTCAGTGTAAATGATTTAATTTGATTGGTAACAGCCCTATAGTGTCTTATTTTAATTTAATGTATAGATAACATTTAAGAATATAATATAAAATCTGAAGCATAGCCTATATTTAATAAGATTGTGTGTGTGTGTGTGTGTAAGGGGGTGGGGGTGCCCTGTATAAAAGGTAAAAATATCACAAATATGCACACATTTAAATATGTCAAAGCTGATTGAACACTGGTGAGAATATTGCTTCAGAATAAATGACCGATTTACTTGTCTGAAGGACAAGCACATGAACATGCTTAATGTCGAGCCCTGAGTATATGTTCAAGTTGTTTTTAAAACACATTATTCACTGATTCTAACATCCACATTTTGCTAAATAAAAAGCCACTAATGTTGATTGCATCCGTGAAATGAGCTAAAACCGCATTTTTTGTGTACAGTTTAATGATTTGAATGTACTTTTCAGTGGGGTTTCTTTGGGAAGGTCATGGTATGATGAATCGTGACATCTTGAAATACACTCATGGATCGTGGTTTCAACAGAACAACTGCCAGTAACAGCATTCTTGTGAGGGACGCGAGGAGTGCATGGAACAATACTGTTGTGTCAACATAATGTGGGAGAGAATGGTAGAAAAGTTCCAAAACAGGTTCAGAGTGATAGACAAGCTCCTCTCAAGGGGTGATGGGTGGGTGAGAAACCCTAATGGCTCGCCAGCATCAAGATGGACGCAGTCGGATAGATATCAGATCTCTATGCTTGAGTGAGGTTATTTATAATAGTAACAAAGCCTTTTGTACTCATCCTTATTGTCCATTTTTATTAAGATTCAGATTATATTCATAGAAATAATGCTGATGGATGAATTAACCTTCCTCAGTGGAAACCTTGCAATATTTTACAATGAGCGCCATCCTACTTTAGTCATTTGCTGGTACTTAGCTAAAACAAATAGAGCTCTGAGCTATAATCAGTGAAACAGGTGGCTAATAATATTGCTGATATACAGCCTCTCTGTGCAGCACTACTGACGGACCCGATATTGATTGGCCAAGACAGATTGTGGCTCAGAGATCAAATGTAGCATTGCGGAGTGTGAAACTGCCATGTTTTAATAGGGGTGTAATCCAAGTGGACCAGGGCCATCTGCCTCCACTTCCAGTGCTTGCAATAAAATAAAAAAAGTCACTCCGGCAGAAGCAGGTTTATTTTATAGGTTTTGGATTCATAGTAACAATGCTGAGCACATATGGCATTATGTAGCTGTCATTCATAATCTACTGTTTATTTATTTGTTCGATTAAATATAGAGCACTTTGTGCTTCTATCTAAAGCTGTTTGCTGACAGAAAAATATATATTCTGCTTGTTTAAAGTTTGACCTAATATGTGATCTAACATATTACAAACGACGAGAATGAGAACAGGCAGATCTCTAGACTGATCTCACAGATCATCAGATCACTATGCAGTCAAAACAAGAAGACATATTGTATATAGACCAGACAACTGTGGAGTGGAGGGAAGTGGTGTAGACACAGGAGGAAAAATGCTCTCTGATCCGCTGTTCTGCTCACCGCAGGGGCGATCTGAGGACTGCAGAAAGTCTTCTTGGGACTTTAGTCCGTTCAAAAAGAGTCACAGTTTCTGGATCAACAATAGAAGTAACGAGTTGATAAGTTCAGTTTTGTTGTATTATCAAATGGCCAGCTAATGTAATTATAGTTGGAAATTTCATTGCTTTTACTAACAGCAGCATTTATTTATTTGCTTAGTTATATAGAACTTTTCATCTGTTCTTTATGGATCATTGTCGCTTTTTAAGGATATCACTCGTTTTACATCGACCATTAAAGCAACTATTCAAAGCTTGTTTGGTCTTTTATCTCCCTTCAACCGTGAAAAGAAGGAGGTAATTTTACACATTTTGCACAATACACTATGCATGAAACATCTATAAATGCCCAGTTGTTGCTTGCACAATGAAATTTATATGTCTGTTTAACTTGAGACATATGGCACCAGAGGAGGAGATAAGATGGGCAATATTTTCCAGCGAGGCAGCTATCAAACCAGAAACCAGCTTTCAACAAAACCTCCTGGGTGCAAATAACACGATACCATCTGACTGTGAATGCTGTTTAATGATTTGACAAAAACAGGATAATTTGGAGCATGCTGAGAGTGGTATTGCTATTTATCCAGTTGCAAAACAAATGAGAGTTGATATGCCATGTGGTGTTGTGGACTAATGCACTGCTTTGTCCACTGAAACTCAGAGATTGCTCATGATAAGCCAAAACAAACATGTCTTTAGTATGGTTATTGTAATAAATGGTGCTTTGACAATTAATTCGGTCAATAAACAAAAACAAGTATGGAAGCAAAGAGTATGTCTATGTCTTTACATCACTTTCTGTCGCTCTCGCTCTCTCTACACAGACTGCATTTTCTTTCATTTTGTCGTTTCATTTGTTCTGGCCATCATCAGCATGGCAGGTGTGTCAATATGACTCACAAAACCTATTCAATGCATCATCTAAAAAAAAAACAAAGGATAAATATGCTGTCTCAGCGTATATTCAGAAGGAGACCAGAATGGAGAAAAAGAGATTTGAAACAGATAATGGCAAATCAACAAACATTACCATTTAAATAAAAATAAAAACCTTGATAAAGGTTTCATAAAAACTAAACGATAATACAGGGAGGCATATTTATTTATACTGTAATTCATGTTATAATTACGGCTGACCTTCTCATTATAATTATCATCTGCCCTCTTGACCAAAAGTAAAAACTGCTAATATAAACAGAATCCCATGTGTACAACAATTTATCAACATAACAGATCAAAGTTCATGAGATGTAGGCCTATCTGCGATTCAAAAAATATATCATTTTATACAACATGGGATGGAAGAGATGAGAAACCATCTATAGTTGCAGAGCTGATTTATATGATTTATGTGTTTTATATACTCCCTCAGCTTCAGACATAAATGGGATCAATGAACTACATCTGGCTGCATGATTTAAGTATTGCCGTATTTAGGCTTGTGCAGTTTTGAACAGATATTTGCAAACCAGTTTATGACACCTAATCCCGAGCTTTAACCATAATAAGTGATGGATAATCGGTTATTCAAGCTGTCAGTTCGGTTTACTACTTTTGGCAAGAAAGCCAGAGAAACTATAATGTTTTGTCGAAAGAGCTCTCAAATGTCACCGCTAACCACAAAGCAATTAAACCCTCTTTCATGCACTTTCGCCACCTGTGCATGTATCAGGCGTTTCCTTCAAATAGTCATGTTGGCTCAGAGCGCACTGGCAAATGGAAGGCTGGCTGTAGGCTAATTATTGAAAATGTCACATTATTGTAATGCAATTAAAGCGCTTTTTGGATGTGCCGAATCCCTCTCTACTCACTAACGATGCCAGCTAGAATCCAAAATGAACAGGTTAAGTCGGTCTTGAGAGCGCGCTCAGACGAGAGGAGCAGGCTTGTGCGCGGGCTCAATCTAGCACCAGATGGTAAATAGAAAATCCTCAAGCGACATGACAGTCCAATAGCACAACCAATCAAAAATCAAAACGCCTGTGGACATTGGCAAAATATTGAAAAGCAATTTGAACTTCCCCGTTTTGTTCTTTCTTTTCATAAAGTCGCTATCCGTTGGTAACGCTTTATGAAAAACACGCCTGCAAACCACTCTAATTTTACAATTATATTTTAAGTGGTCAATTTAAAGTAATTAGCCTGTTAAGTATTTTACATGCAAAGAAATTGTACATTAATAGCCTATATTTAGTCTTCTTTTATTGCGATCATTGTCTTTGATTTTAAACGAATTAAATGAAATAATACAGGCGTACATCTACATGACGCAGTTATCATCATCCAGAACGACCGTGATTCATAAACCACCGTGGCGCTTGCAGGGTGAAATTAAAAACTGAATTAAACTGGAGTCATTTTATCTTTCTTGTTAAGTGCTGAAGAAGAAGACGAAGAGTTTGATGGCGGTTATGGCTAAAATCCTCATTATCATACAGCTGAATTGTTATCTCTCCTCATCTCAGCCAGAGGCCCGTTTATGAAAGCAACACGAAAGCCCTCGAAACGCGCTTCTAACGAGGGGCACGCGACTCAACAATAACGGCACGCTGCATTTAGGCTGAAAGAGCAGCGCGTGCGGCACATGTATCAAATTAAACGTGGAAATATTATTTATTACCGTATTGTTAATTAGAGCTTATTTAAGCATTATTTGAGGAGTGAGCTTTTGATTAGGCTGCTTTAATTTAAAAATACAAAAATAAAATATTGTGCATAAAACTGTAAAAAAAAAAAAAAAAAAAAAAAAAAAAAGCTTTTTTTTTCCCACCCAATATTTTTTAATTTTTATTTTAATGAACCATTTCAGATTGCGATATTAGCTATTACCGTGCTTTCGGGGTGACTTTAATGCAGTGCTTTCATTCTATCCTAGCTCGAAACACGAAGAGGCTCTACGCCGGAACATCAGGTGAGGTTGGCAATATGACCCTACACTGACCGTGCACGCTTTCAATGATGTAATATAATTACCCGCGCAATTGACTGGAACGGGGACAAACGAGAGGTAACAGGCTGTGCGTAGTGCGAAGTTTCCCCCGTTTTCGATAAGCGGAAAATTGCACGGTGTGAAATGATCAGTATTTAATCGTGCCTGCTTTAAATATGCCAACAGATGCTGGGCTTGTTAATAATCACTCGCGCTCAATTGGTCATCATCCGCGTAGTGGTGGGTATTAAATGTGGATATCATTGTTGCCGAGAGAGGGGGGCTGAGTATATAAAGTGGGCGGCGTTTAGTGATAGACAGTTTATATAATGAGCAGCGCGGACACAAAGCCAGTATAAATACTGCGGGACGCAAGAAACAAGTCTTCATTCACGAATCACACGAGAAGCGCGAGGATACCCAACAGCGCAATGCTGACGCACAAAGTTTAGAACCAAAACAAGACATTACCATTGACACTAAACACATCGGTGTGCTCACTGTGGAATACTAAACATGCTCCGTGGATATCTTGAGCCGAAGAGGAATAAGACTGGATGCTGATTTTCCAGTTTCACCATCACCTTTTGGATAACCTGGAAATTTGACGTGCTCCTGCACACTGACGTGACGTGCACTGTGGACGCGCGGCGGGATATACCTTTTTACTATTCGGCATTTGTTTTCATTGCAACCTTTTACATTGGAATAGGCTCTTTCGGGGAATATAATCGTGGGTGACGCGGCTGCCCAGGAGAATCGAAAAGCATGGCAGCTTGGCTCACCTTTCTCATCGCATTTTTCACGACCGTTTTGACGCAGGTAAACATCCGCGGTCGGTCCTGTGGAAAGTCGGCAGGACCCGTTGTCTCCCAAGTTGCCTACAGAGAGCACTTTTGTGGGTAAGCCAGTGTTTGCAGTGCAATGTTGTAATGCATGTCATTTTTCCCTTCAGATATTTGGATCTGGTGTTTTCGAACTCGACCTTCACGAATTCAAAAATTTCAAAGGCTTGCTCGCAAATGGCAATTTATGCAAGCCTGACTGCAGGACTTTCTTCAGAGTTTGCCTAAAAAACTACCAGGTGGTCGTGTCTCCAGGTGACTGTATCTTTGGAAGTGCCATAACGCCAGTGTTGGGGACGAACTCGTTCAGTATCATGGGAGGTGGCTCTTTCAGCACACCAATACGACTGCCGTTCAACTTCGGGTGGCCGGTAAGCTCAAATACAACTTCTTTTGATTGTGCATGATCTAAAACAGAACGCACGTTTGTGTTTTTATTCCAGTATTGGGATAGCAACAGTTTGTAATGCAGCCAGGTTCAACAGACTAACCATTTCGATCCTCTCCACATTAATCAGCAGTTCGATCACTTTAATTAGTGTTATTCATTTATTACTGCTTCTTAACGTTTTTATAATGCATGCAATTGTTTTTATTTATACACACCCGCCTGTGTTTTAATGATCGGTGTTATCATGTGTTGCAGTTATTAAAGGTTTCAACCTAAATTTCACTTTCCTCGTAGGGATCATTTTCATTGATTATTGAGGCCTGGCACTCACCTCACGCGGATCTACCTGTAGGTAAGATACGATTTTTTCCCACTAGAGGGCGACACTTCGATATTGTACATCCAGAATTGTTCCTTTCATTAGAATGTTAGTTATTATATACATTTTTGTTTACAAAACTTTCATTAAACCATAGCAACGCCGCACCCAACTCTTAAGAAAAACACGTTCATTAAAAAAACTGTACATTTGTAATGCCTTTTTTTCTATTGCTTCAAACACCTTTGCATTCTCATGCTCGAACACAATTGAACTTCCTTTGGTTTATTTTTGGCGTGGGAAAGCGCAGTGGGCTTTGGTGAGAATACACAGCGCTTGCCAAAACCATCCGACTGCATTTTCCTGTATTTTACACCTTTGTCTGTCCCGCCCTTTAGAATGGGATAATACCATGGGAATATTTTGCTTCACTCAAAGGAAGAGGAAATTTAAACATAAGTTTTACTCCAAATGCGTCAGCTTCCCAGAAGTTAAAGTTTTCTTTTCAAGACACTTTATAATGCCATTCTCTAACCTACTTATTTTAAAGGGAAAAAAAATCTAATAATGCAGCAATGGCCTAATCCGAATCTTTTCCTCTTTTTTTACAGACACATACAACCCCGACTTGCAGATAAGCTTTTTTGCCATCCAGAGAAAGTTGGAAGTAGGGGCTGAATGGTCTCTGACTGTTCAAAGCGGGAAGCAGACGGAGCTAAGGTATTCTTACCGGTTCATCTGCAATGAAAATTACTACGGCGACAGTTGTTCCAAAAAATGCACGCCCAGGGACGACCGTTTTGGCCACTACACCTGCAACCCAGATGGGCAGTTATCCTGTCTCCCTGGCTGGAAGGGGGAGTACTGCGAAGAACGTAAGCAATCAGAGATCACAATCCACTGGTCTCTAGTCTTGAAGACTGAGGCTTTGCATAGGTGTGAGCCTTGTGTCTTGCTCATCCCACTAATTTACATCGAACAAAACTGTTCGAGCATGTCTGAGTGATGTTAAACCAACACTGTCAGTGAACCTTAAGATAAGGCCTTGCTTTAAGGACTTTTTAAAAGGAATTTTTATAGGGGTATATCCCGCACAAACAGAATTGTCTTTTGCCCCTCATAAAACTCGCTTTTAAACAAAACTAAACAAAAATATTTTGTGGGACAGGCAATTTGTGATATGCAAATCAATAATTCACTGACAATGAAATTTAGTGTAAATAAATCTTTAAATTAGTAATAAATGTAACATGCAAAGTTAAATATTTATCATGTCAGTGTTCCATCCGATGATGATCCTCAAGTAGCGTATCGTTGCTATGGTTACTACTTCAGGATACAGTTTGTGAGCGTCCGCGAGGTGAAAATAGGCGCTTTAATTAACTTGTAATATAACATTTTTGGTACACGAAACGTGATTTTGAAACGAATAAATAAAAGATGAATGTACCTTTAACCCCAACCTTTTGGTGTGTGGCTTCTTTTGGTCGTCAAAAGCTGAGCAGCAGCAAATACAAACCGCGCGCTGAGATGGTCATGGGTTTAATGAAAAGCCAATGTTTCATTCGAGTCTTGCGTGTACTGCTTTGTGCTTTTTCGCTGTGAACTGCTGTAGTTTCTCTGAAAATTCACACTGTTGATCAGGGCGCTGACAGTTTGTGTATACTCTAAGCGCGGGTGCTTGGTAATTTAATCCTTCACGAGCGTCATGGCAAGCACGCGCCGGGTTAATCGCGCCATTATTATCCGCCACGCGCCACGAAATTGTAGTCCCCATTGTTGCGCTCCAGCGTAGCAGCTGCAAATATGGTTCGCAGAGACTACAAACAACAATAGGGGCAGCTGTCCGTTATTGGGATGGAGCATCTGCTGCGGTCTAACCAGCAGTTCAGTGCTGGTCGGGTACCCGCTCAAAATCAATGTCATAGACAGCTCAACACAAGCAACAGTAAATTACCCGCATCCATAGCGGTGACCTCGTTATACAGGTTCTGTACAATTGCTTAAGTAAAAGATATTTCTTTGTACAAAGGCCATGCGCTATGCTGATAATAAACAAATACTAAACTACAGAGCAGCTGATAATAAGTTAAAGCCATAATGCAATAACAGATGCTCCTTTTTTAAAGCTTGGACTCAAATCTTGGAAATTGATATCTATACCGGTTTCTAACATTTCTGCTTTTCATTCAGCTGCAACAGAATGAATCAGTCACATGTATTCATTTAAAGCTTGGCACTATATTACATCTTCAACTTCAAAGGTTAATCTTTAGTTGAAGTGTGTTATTTCTGTGCCACTACTGCCACCAGACAGAATTGCAAAAAAATAGGTTTCTTGAGCACTTCCCCTGTCATCCATTGGTTGGACAAACAAACAGTGCTGCCCAAACCTGGCTAAGCCAACATTATTTCAGACTGGATGAGATGTTCAAAGAAGCTGAGCAATGTTTTGGTACACCTTTCGATGAATCAACTTCTCAAAGGCTTACTTATTATCAGAGCATATTAAGCTGGTATTGGAGGAATTATTTAACATGGAAAAAAATGACATATTTCACCTTTAATAAGCCAACATAACTTTGATTAAACTTTGTAAACCCGTGGCCCTTTACTAACAAGAGTTTTTTCTTTTAATGCAGCGATCTGTCTGGAGGGGTGCAGTGAGGCCAATGGCAATTGCTCCAAACCTGGAGAGTGTGTGTAAGTATACATGGGTTGTGTATGAAGTGTGGAATGCCTTGATTCTATTCAGATCTAATATTCCTCTTGATCTGTGTCTCTGCATGCATACACTTATATAGTATTTTCCCTGTTGTATTTTTCTGACCCACATACAGGAGAAGTCTTAAAATGCACACGTTGTTTTTCAGCTTTGTTTTGATGGGAAAATAACATGTGAATATCGAGTATTTGTTCTGAACCGTATTTAAGTGTTTCTCATATAGTATTGTTCTATTTGTGTATTACAGGTGCAGAGAAGGTTGGCAGGGTAAACTTTGTACAGAGTGTAGAAAATATCCAGCCTGTAAACATGGCACTTGTCAACAGCCATGGCAGTGCAACTGTAAAGAGGGCTGGGGTGGACTGTTCTGTGACCAAGGTAAGACTAAACCGTAAACAGTTACAGTAGCTGACTGAATGTCTCACTCGTTACTGACCTCAGTGTCATAGTACTCAAAGTAATAGAACTTAAAGCACTTCAGTTCATTGCTAATTTAAGATTGAACAAGTAGATCTGTGACTGAAACATGGAAGATATGACCCATTAACTGGCATTTTTTATTATTTCTTTCCAAACAGATTTGAATTTTTGCACACATCACAAGCCATGTGTGAACGGAGCCACATGTATGAATACAGGTCAGGGCAGTTACACCTGCACCTGTCGGCCTGGTTTCACCGGGGTAAATTGCGAGCTTGAGGTGCGAGAGTGTGACAGCAGCCCATGCAAGAACGGAGGACTTTGCTCAGTGAGTCATTATTCTGTTGAAAAGCCCCAAACCTTCATGTTTTTACTGCCACTGAGGGATGCTGACTCCATCTGAAAATAGGAATTTCATTAAAACCACATGCATTATTCACAATATTTATTTTACTGTAATGTGCACCAATTTGGATGGGGATACACACAAATGAATTGATACTCTTTACAACAGACTTTGATGATATTGAAATGACTAAACTATACGTTAACATTATCTGGTCATCTCAAAATAATCATTAATGGTGTGTGTCAAAACCTCAGGCTTAATCAATGGGTTACTGCATAATTTTCCTAACATCTAGAATTACTGTACAAACATGAAACAATGCAAACGGTTCCAGAAATATCTATTTGAAGCATCTGCTTCCTCTCTCGCACTATAGGATCTTAATAAAGGTTACACCTGCACCTGTCTGCCTGGCTTTGAGGGAACTCACTGTGAACACAGTCTGCTCACCTGCGCAGACTCTCCGTGCTTTCATGGTGGCAGATGCCACGAGAAGGACAACGGGCGCAGCTATGCGTGTGACTGTCCCAGAGGCTACACGGGTCTTAACTGCGAAAGAAGAGTGGACAAATGCACGACTCTGCCGTGTGCCAATGGTATGCGAAAGTACCTTTTCTTCCTCTAACATTAAAATTCATGCATGTTTTGGATCTAGAGATCCAGATGTGTGTGTGTGCATGCATGCATATGTATGTATAATTAGTCACTGACACCTATGCATACAATCCACAGATGGCTTGTGTGTGGTCCTGGGGGGCGTACGCGTGTGCAGCTGCCGAGCGGGCTTCACTGGCCAGCGCTGCGAGATCAACATCAACGACTGCGCGAACAACCCCTGCGCTAATGGCGGCACGTGCTACGACCGCATCAATGAATACGTCTGCTCCTGTGCCCCAGGATACGAAGGGCACAACTGCGACCGGCCCTCCAACGCCTGCTCGTCCAGACCCTGCCTCAACGGCGGCTCCTGCGTGGGCATCCCAGGGAACCCGCCCGCCTGCTTCTGCCCCAGCGGCTTCACCGGACCCCACTGCGAATACTCACCGGTTCTCCCTACTGTGAAAAAAGTAGAAGACTCCTTCCAGTGGGCCGCGGTCTCTCTGGCCGTGGGTTTGGTGGCTCTCGTGGTTCTCCTCTGCATGGTGGTCATTGCTCTGCGCCACATTCACAGGCAGGCATCTGGAGAAAGGACTCGAGGCGAGGCAATGAACAACATGTCGGAATCACAAAGAGACAACTTGATCCCCACCTCACAGCTGAAGAACACTAATAAGCAGGTCAGCCTAGAGGTGGACTGCGCACCTGACAAATCAAATTACATACACAAGAACTGCCACTTGGACTACAATTCATCGAAAGAGTTCAAGGACATCGTATCCCAAGAGGACAAAAGTCATAAATACGAAAAGTGTTTAGAAGAGAAAATACCATTGAGTAGAATGTACAGGTAAGAAATGGATTTCACGTCACTTTGATAAATAGAGGTGTTTTGATGGATTGAATTTGCTTTATTACGCTGAGGTCATGCTCCATTAGCGTGCCACCCAGTATATTAACCTTTGCACTTAGCGCTCACTTGATGACCGTAATATGAACGTCAATACTGGCTAAGAGAAGTTAAACCCTGATATCCACAACCACAACACACATTTACACGCTCAAACAAAGGACCCAAAGGCATTGCCAGCCAGAAGCCTTTTTAACCCGTTAAAAGATTTTTATTGATTTGGATCGCACAACAAAAGCGTTTTTTCTTCTTACAAGGATTTTCTTACATCAGCCTCTGTAAACAGAGCAAAAGAACAATATAGCGAAAAAAACGAGCCGAGCGCTTTCACCCCCATCTCCACACAATAAATAGCTGCCCCATGTGCTTTTACTTTGTGTTAACATGAAGCGTGATTTGTGTGTGCAGGGAAAAGCCAGAGTGTAGGATATCAACGATATGTTCCCCAAGGGACTCCGTGTACCAGTCTGTGTTTGTAATAGCAGAGGAGAGGAGTGAATGTGTCATAGCAACTGAGGTAAGGAGGATCAGTTCATTTCTTAATATGTCTGCATATTTCAAGCAGGGATTTTCTGGCCATGTTCACCATTTTATCATTCTGTCAGTGTCTTACCTAATGAAGCCTACTGAACAGAGGCTCACTTAATGATGAAATAAAAGTGATGAATGTGCCATTTAGGCCTCTAATCAGTCAATTGAATTCAACAAGTTGTTAAGAAAGTATATTATTACAGTACATATTGAGAGTGATTCTTCATTTCCAAAGCATAATCTAAACTTCTCTTGTTTTTTGCTTTTTCTACAGGTATAAATTACAGGCTGATGTCTATGAAGAGAGGAGACAAAAACACAATCAAAGTAAAATCTTTTTCTGGATTGTTTACAAAAATACTTAGAGACTGGAGATTTATATCGACATCCACTGCTGCACTGAGAAACTTGAGAAACTGGAGAGGGCAGAGTCCTGCTCATCGAATGCAATAGTTTAGTTTTATGTTGAAGAAGTGTTTGTGTACAAACGTGTACAGTCCTGGATGATTTCTGAACTCTTCTGCTACGGTATGTTTTTTTTTTTTCCCCGTGGGCTGAAAGGAAAAGGGACTTCTTCAAAACAAAAACAAAAAACACACAGTTAAAAAAGATCCTTTTGTGGTAATATGGACACGTCGCCCGCCAAGTAATCAATAGAAGGTGCCAGGGACTTCCAAACCTTCAACCAGCATTGCCAGCTATGCAAGAATGAGGAGGGGAGCACCAATCAGAGCTTACCCATACAAATCAATGACGAATGTCTGAGAAGAAAAGAACTGCTAACATCAATCATATAAAAAAGACTTTTTGCTCTCCTCTCTACAATAAGCAGCTGAAAATTCACGAAAAAGCCTTAAAAGAATTAAATAGAGTGCTATGTTTGTGCCCAGGGTCCTCTTGGATTGTTTTTGAGATTTTGTTCAACATGGGGGGGAGGGAAGAAGAGAAGAAAAATAACCTACAGAACTGTAATACGCAAAACTGTGCCAGCAAGATCCAAGAAGTTCAATTGACTTCTTTTATGCAACACGGCCCATGAGTACAAGACAAGAAGTGGACAAAAACAGAAAAAAACTAAGCAACTGCTCACCACTGACTGCCTATAATTAGTTTTGAGAATACAGAACCAATAATGTAATTTTTTAAAAAGTGATTATTTCCAGAGTTAATTTAATAATGACACACTGCTCTTTATATGTTTTATACTATTATTTTGTATATAATGCATATTTATAAGAAACCAAACATCTGAAGAATAAAAAGTTAATTCCTTCAAGCTATTTTTTTGCAATTTTTTTTCCACATATGCATTCACACTTACATGTTTCTTATAGTGGTGAGTGGAAAGGGAATGAAAATGTTCACATTCATTTAACGATTTACTTTTATTCTCCCTTACAAAGGTCACAAATGTACCGTCTTTTACATCTCCATGAAGTATTTCTCAATCCTGAGAAAAAAAAAAAAAAAAATCACAACCCCCCTCCTTCCTCTTCCCCAGTTGTAAATTGGCTTGAAATTTAAATCCGTTGCCTCGGATACAGGCCCCTTGAGCTGGAAATTCTGAAACAAAGACAGGCGAAGAGCGCAAACGACAGAGGAGCGGCCCCTCCTCAGAAAACCGAAACAGATGCCCCAGGGTGCAACCTTGCCCTGCTATAAAAACAGCGGCATATGCTGCCCCTCTCACCAGGTTCATCATGGTGCTGCTCAGCAGAGCACCCATAAAGAAAACACACACACACTTATTTACAGACACAAACGAGTTCCAGCTCCAAAGGCTGAAGGAGACATCTCCATCCCCAACAAAAGACTGCACGTGGCCTTGGTGCCCACAGATGGGTTTCAGTGGCATTATGCTCTCCAAACATGGAAAGAATAGGAAGAAATCAAAGTTCTTATAAAAAAAAATTATGAAATAATCAAAGACGTTATCAGCCTCCCAGAGCAGAACGGGCTGTACAGGATCACCTAAAGGGTGCAAAGGTCATCCGTAAGGCTTGATCTGGAATTTAAGTAGGTCACATAAAAATAAGGCAATTTGAACTAGCATTCGATGTTCAGCTCTGAGATTCATCCTTCCCATCAGTTCTTCCTAATTAATTCACCATCCTGGCCAAAGTCAACATTACGAGACCCCATGCAAAGCACCAGAGGGCCATGCAGGAGATGCGTTTTTGAGTTTAACTAAGTACTAAAACAGAAATGGTTGTCCAGGAGGTCAAGCTCGGGTTTCTTTCCATTCCTAACAGCAACATAATCAACAAACGACAACAAATCTTTGCCTCGCAAACACACTTCACACACACATCCTGTCCATCCATGTCATCTAAGCATCCTTGTCTTTGCGTCTGTGCTTGGGTCAAAAGGACGCTTAGGAAGAATAAACACATTTCGGAAAGGTTCCGAGAGAATTTCCGTCAGGAGCCGGAGCATTAAACACTTGTTATCGCAGCAATTAGTCTTGCACTAAAACTTTCGCAATGCAACCTGTTACTTGAACCCCTCCTGCCGCGAGTGTGTGTGTGTGTGTGTGTGTGTGTGTGTGTGTGTGTGTGTGTGTGTGTGTGTGTGTGTGTGTGTGTGTGTGTGTGTGTGTGTGTGTGTGTGTGTGTGTGTGTGTGTGTGTGTGTGTGTGTGTGTGTGTGTATTGCTCTCTGGCCTCTGGGTCTAAATCGCATGGCCAGGCATTCTCATTGTGTTATAATCACTGCATCCTGTTTGTGACCCAGTGACATCATTTCCTTTTTCCTGTCTGATTAAAAAATGCAGAACATGCCGGCACTGGCCAAACGCTTTTCTCACGCATCTCTTTCTTTCTCCATTCTGTATTTTTGTACGGATCCCCAAAGTTTCAGGAAACAAGCTCATAACAAACGAAAGAGGAGGGAGGCATCAAATCAAGACTATTGATTTCATTTCAAGAGTATTTTGAAATCTGGGTTGTGGAATTTGAAAACATCCTTGATAGGAGAATGCAAAACATTCATTAGATTTTGACACGGTCGGCCATATGCAGTCGAAAGAATAAAACAGGTAAACACAAATCGCACATCAATGCATTCCTAAAAGGGTGGTCAAATGCAATACCAAAATTTACAATTTAAAACACATGATGTCTAAAAAACAGCCATCATGAGCCAGACACACAGTAAACCCAGAGGCCTGCCATCTGCAATTTTCCTTCACTAACACTAGATGTCGCTAAAATGCCCACGCGGTTGGTACAGCAACACATGATGATAAAATACATTTCAATTGAAAATACATTTTGTTGTCTATCTGTCCTTAAAGTTCTCTTTTATAGGATGCATTTCGTGACATTTAAAATTCTTTAACCATGTAAAAAATAACTATTGAGTATTTACCAAGCAATTACCAAGTGATTTGCATGTATGCAAGGGATAGCTCACCCAAAAATGTCACCTCACCTTCATGTTGTTTTAAACCTGTTTGACTTTCTTTCCTCTAGAACATAAAATAATATATTCTGAAGATCTGTTTGGCCCATACAATGAAAGTCAATGGGGCCCATTGTTGTTTTGCAACCCATTCACATTCTCTGTATGGACAATAATAGTTGGAACATTCTTCAAAATATCTTCAAATACAATTACATGTTATCATGTGTTCCACAGAATAAAGAAAGTCATAAAGGTATGAACGACATAAGGGTGAGTAGGCCTACACTATCCCTTTAGATAACAAATTTTAATAAAAAAAAAAAAAAAAAAAGAAGAAGGTTGTCACAAAGAAGTGATGATCGCAATAAATATACAATCTCCAAACATTCTCATCTATCAATGAGCCAAAAAAAAAAAAACAAAAAAAATTTTAAATACATCAACGTGTCTGAAATGTTCACTGCATTTTATCATGTATGGCAGGAAGAATGTTTAAGTGTGCTTTATGGGGCATGGGAATGTGTTTTCTGGCTCTGTTTATTTTGGGTGCAGATTTCTTCGTCTCCACCCTATGGCAGGCCCATTCACTACAGGACATACATGTGTTGTTGTTTTTGACAGAAATATGTTTCTGACTAGCTGAAACTAGTTAGACTGGTCATCAACAGAACGTCAAACTTACATGACAACCAATGTAAGCAGCATGAAGATCCATTTGTCATACACTTTTAAAATAATTATCTTTGTCAAATCACATCAGTTACAGCTCAATTATAATTAAGATACACATTCAATCAATTATGCTAACAAATTGTTTCATGAATTTAAGCAACAGTATGCTTTAAGAAATTTGTTAAATAACTCATTGGACAAACTCAATTTAATTGAGGGCAGGTTTTCCATCCAATAAATATGTGTAGCCTCAACTCATAAAAAACTAATTCATGCAATGAAATGTAATTGAGTTGGTCCAACTCAATTTTATTCAATGCAGTTTAAATTATATGTATATACTTTTAACATTACTTTTTAACACTTGTCAGACTTAAATTAAAACATTTTATTGGAAAATCAATTATAAGCAGTTTCATTCATCATCGTACACAATATATGAAGAAAAGAGGTGTCACTCCTGGCGTTAGCATAGATCACTGAGTGCCCACAGCCTACAGTAAAACTAGCAGTGTTAATCAAGCAGTGTTACTCTAAATTTACTCTTAATGAGTTGACTTAACAACAAATAGTGAAAGATACCCCCTAGTGTTGGTGAAAATTTTCAGAGTTAATTCTGCCTTGTTAACTTAACTATCTTAAGCCCAGCCCCTCAATCTAACCTGATCTGAACAGAAGTTTCTCGTCGTTGTCACCAATTGCCATTTTCTTTTCCCTCGCATAGAAAGGTAAGCTCTTTTTAAATTCCAATATAAAGCATACTTTTGATATGTTATATGAATAAATGTGCTAGTGTTAGTGCATAGGTTGTAGATTGATGAACTTTGTGTAATTTGATAGGTTCAGACTCCGAATGGAACTTAGGCCTAACCAACTTCGCGGTGAGTTTATATGGAGAGAAAAAAAGTGTCACAAAAGATAAAGATAAACCTTGAATAATGTCATTAATCTTATTTTAATTTGTATTTATGTTGCAATTATCTTTGTTCATTTGTATATTGCTATTTTTAAACGTTACAATGGAGCATTAGCTGCCAAATTTTATGTAAAGTGTTAACGTTAATGGACGGTTGAAATTGCAATGCTCAGATAATTTATTGGCACAAAACCTTTAACGTTACCCACTGCCATCTGTGTAAAACTCTGTAACCTATTACAGGATATGCTGGTTAAGGTGAAACTTAGGGATGCCCAAAAATTTGTTAAAATAACCGAGCTGAGCCTGAAGGATTTTTTTTGTCTGCTGGTAAGAGAAATATAAATGTGTGTGTGTGTGTGTGTGTGTGTGTGTGTATATATATATATATATATGTATGTATACATACACACACACACACACACACACACACACGCATACGTACATACATACATGCATACATACATGCATTTTTATATACCTCTGCACGATTAACGTTAATCGTTTAAACATTCTGGATTCTTTGACCACGCAATCTAATTTCTATACGACAACGATTTGCCTGTGTCTATTAAGCGTTTGATAAAATCAGACTAGAACGTTCAAATATGCGTTTGTGCTGTTGCTGACCTAGAGAGAGAGAGCAGTTGTCATTTAACGTTATAGATATGAAGCAGCTTCACAGTCTTTTCAACCACACAGAAGATGTGTCTGTGTTGCGAATATTAAAATAATCACAGACGTACTGGGGTAAAAGTGTATAGTCTGGATATAAACACTGTTGAAATGTAATCAATATATTGAAAAAGAAACAATATATATATATATTTTAAATTACACATCTTGTTTGAGGTAATGTTTTGTACTTGACATGCCATGTTTATGCTTTGCTTTTTTTTTTTATTAAGTTGAATCCATTCTTGTCCAGAAACCAGGTGGAGAGAGTATAATAAATGAATACAACCGAACTAAGAGTTTGGGTGATGAAATGAGGAGAAAAATGGTGAACATCCTGGCAGCTGATATGACAGAAAAGAACGGGTAATCTGCATATCATTAAACGGTGTATATATGAGTTCTATCATTTTTTGTTTTGTTTTTTAACCTGGGCTAAAGAGAGTTTTTTTTATTATTATTATTATTATACAGTAAATCGCCACCAAGGCAGGTTTAAGAAAAATATGCCAGAGGAATTGTATCTTTGTTCCCTTACCTCAGTGACCCCTCCTCCAAAAATGGCTACGTAAGTATCACACTGTTTTTGAAATTATATTCTGTGTTGATGTGTTAAATGCTGATGATCGCACCCTTATAATACAGGTGGTGTATTTTGCGCTTGAATTTAAAGACCTGGCTTGATTTTCTCTTTCTGTATTTTTGCCTTTCTAAGGAGCATTGCTATGATGGTGAGAGTGGAACTGGGTACTTGGCGTTGAGAATCAAAACTATACAGAGAGGCCTGGCTAAAGAACGACGAGCATCATTTGAAGGTACAGAATGAAATTTAGAAATCGCCTGCCTTTAAAAAAAAAATTTAAAATACATGGCTTATGCCATCTTTCACGGCAGTTTTGTTGCTACTGGGTTGTTTTAAAGGATTAGTTCACTTCAGAATAAAAATTTCCTGATATTTTACTCACCCATCTCATCCAAATGAATTTTTTTGTTGTTTTTTTGAGGATGACATTCCAGGATTTTTCTCCCCATCATAGACTTCCATGGCAACCAAAATGTTGAAGGGCTTCAGAGACTTTGCACGATCCCAGACAAGGAATAGGGTCTTATCTAGTAAAACCATCGGCCATTAAAAATCTTTTTTTTTTTTAAATTAATATACTTTTTGACTTAAATTGCTCATCTTGCGCTGCTGTGCGACGTGCCAAGGATTGCGCAATCACGTCGGAAAGATCACGCTAGACATAAGCAGAAGTACCGCCCCTGTGAGCCCCTGAAGCCCTTTTGAAACTGCATTGATTTGGTCCTTCAGCATTTTGGTTGCCATGAAAGTCTATGATGGGGAGAAAAATGGTGGAATGCTTTCCTCAAACTTGTGAGATGTGGGTGAATAAAATATCAGGAAATTTTCATTTTGAAGTGAACTAATCCTTTAACTGTGACATTTTTATTTGTACAAAGATGAGACATCTTTTACCTTTTTATTTATTTTTTTGTTTGTTTTATAAGTATTAACTGCATATAAAAACGTTGAAATGTTTTTTGTTTTTTTTTATCAGGACCAGGATCGTTTGCTGAGGGGATGTCTGGTGGACCAGCTGTAAGACGGGAGTCAGAGTTTACTCCGGAGACTGTCTTGAGTGAGGATGAATGCAAGGAAGCAATTGCATTCATGAACCATTCTGCTGATGATGATGCAGTCAAGAAGATGAAATTGACATTTGACTATCGCTGCAACATGGTTCTTGACCTTATGCAGTCAAGTGATATATTGACCGTCTTTCCACGTTTCAAAGACATTAAAGGCTTGATAAAGTGTTTATAATCATATTCTTAAGGAATTTTTTTTTTAAATGCATTGCTGTGGTCTAAAAATACGTTTGTTCAGTGCTTGCAGGGGTTAATGGCTAATAATGATTCCCCTTAGATTGAGCAAGACTTTGTTCTGATGTTTGGAGAAGGAGTGTCAGGCAAGCTTCTGGACAAGTGGACAACTGCATTCAAGAAAAAAGTGATTCAGTAGTGCAAAGAACTTCCAACCACTCGTGATATAGAAGAACTCCTGCTTGCTAGCAGCTGAATCCATTGACTCGAAGAAAGCGTTGATTTTGTTAAGATGTTTAGAATGAATTTGATACTTAGATGAACATAAACGTGAAATATTTAGTCCCCATGCATTTAAAAAAAAATAAATGTATTCTTCAGTTTCTGTTTTCATCATTTTAGTTTTGCTAACATATCTTTTATGGTCTAAATAGTTTGGGACACTGACTTCTCCTCTATACTACTGCTGCTGCATCTGATCCCACCTTCTGCCCAAGGCCGGAAAAGACCAAGAAAGGTGTCTGCCTCTCAAGCAGAGAAACATCTTGTTGTCTTCAAGAAGGTTTTTTTTTTTTTGTCATAGTTTTCTATTATTTAACATCTCTGTGATGGTTCTCTACAATATGCGTGGTTTTCTCAGAGTGGAACAAACATTGAGGAGCATCTTCGAAACATCACTAGTGCTCAGCCGTATCTTCTGGCTGTGGGACCTCAGAAGAATTCAGTTTAACAGTTTTTTGTCATTCTCGATCAGCATGCCATTCCATGCAAGTCAACCTCTTCTATTGGTGCTTTTGACGAACTGTTTAAGGCACACTTTGTTTTCGGCACCTCCTACAACACTATGCTACACAACATGTACACTTTCATTCAAACCACTGTGTACAATATAGATGTTGGCAAAGTGAAAGAGAGTCCTCGTGTAGCTGAGGTCAGAGCAAGGCTGCTTAGCTAGGTCTCAAGTTTTTCTGCCTGCATGAAGTGTTTTGTTTGTCAGTTAAATGGTTCAAAAATGCTTCTTAGGCACTTCAGATTAGTTCATGGTTTTGTTCCTGGAAAGAATCTTCACCTTAAATACATAGAAGCAGGTTTGTGGTTCTGTGTTTGGTACTTTTTCAGGTTTTAGGAAACATCTGCACGTTAAATATGCTGAGCAAAGTGACAGTGCGCAGAACTTTGACACTATTGACAGCCTTGAGACTGCCAAGGCAGATGGACAAAGTAGAGCTGAAATACTTGATCAGATTGGCAGTGGCGGAGAGGTGGCCACAACATCTACATTGTTAGTCAAATAAGAGCCCTTTCGATATGTGTGCATCTGCTGTTGCACAACTAAAAGTTGCTGGATTAAGTCAATCTGCTATGGAGGAAATTGTTTCTGAGATTCATAGTCAGGCCCAGGATGCAGCTTTGCTCTGTCTGTCTTCAAAAGACATTGCTACTAAAAGAAAAATAGAAAATTTGTTTCAAAATTTGGAAAATCCATATTCTGAAACCAAACGAAAGGGACTCTTTACAGAAAAATGGGGAATAGTTGAACCAAGAGAGAGAGTGCTTGGCACAAGATTTGACAGCAGGAGAAATTAAACTACAGGGATGTTCGAACAAGTTGTTGTAACTGATAAATTTGCTTATATTCCCCTTTTAGAAACAAAGTCAATTTTACAAAATCCACTACTTACTGATTTGTTTAAACCCAAGCATGTTCCAAAGGAAGGAATTTATGTTGACTTAAGTGATGCAGCATATTTTAAAAGTAATCCCTTATTTAATACAGAAAAGGATGCCTTACAAATTCAGCTATTTTATGATGATTTTGAGATCACTAATCCTTTGGGATCCAAAAAAGGCATACACAAATTGGGTGCAGTCTATTTTACATTAAGGAACCCCCACCCCATTAATATTAATTTATGTGCCCTCTTTCATGCACCAGATATTAAGCGCTATGGTTTTAATTCTATACTTGAGGCTCTAGTTAATGATATGAAAGTACTCGAGATTGAGAGAGTTACAAATCCAGTATCTGGAAATTGTATTAGGGGTACTGTTGTTCAAATCACTGGGGATAATCTTGGCTTGCACAGCTTGTTTGGGGCTCCGTGTTGCTGTCGTTTCTGTCTTCTTGAGAAACATCTCTTTCAGTCTGTTCTGTGAAGATGACCCTGAGGTTGTACTAAGAACAGCTGAGATGCATGTTCTGCACTGTGAAACTTTACAAACTGATTCTACACTACCTCATATTTATGGTGTCAAACGGACATGTTTGCTAAATTCACTCAACTATTTCAACACAGCCAACAGTTTCGCTGTGGATATAATGCACAACATTCTAGGAGTTGCTCAGCTAGAGGTGAAACTTATTATGCTGTACTTTCAACATCATTTTCTGTGCACTGATGATCTTGCTGGTAGAGTGCATGCTTTTGACTATGGTTACAATCAGCAGAGAAATCGTCCTCCAATGGTCAAATTGTTTGATGGGAGCAATGATTTGGATTTAAATGCCATCCAATCTTGGTGTTTGTTGCGCAACATGCCCCTATTATTTGGTGATTTAATGCAAAGAGATGATAAACACTGGCATCTTTTGATTTTACTTTTGCACATTGTTAACATTGTATTTTCACCATTCATAACAGAAGGGATGAACATATCTTAAACATTTCATAATTGAACATCACCAGCTATTCAAAAAATTATTTCCCGAAAGAAATCTTTTGCCGAAGCATCACATCATGATACATTACCCACAGTGTATAAGAAATTGGACCATGTGGTGTATGCGTTATGAAGCTAAACACAATTTTTTTTTAAAAACGCAATTAAAAAGCTTCAAAAATATAACCAAAGCTCTAGCCAAAAAGCACCAATTTTGTACTGCAATGCACTGGGAGTCTTTTAGCCAGTACAGATTGTCTCTTGGCCCAGGTACGATGGTAGGACTCAGTGAACTTAAAGGTGGACAAGAGATTGCTTCCAAACTAGGAGTGGTAATATCAGAAGTTGTCCATTCTGTAAAGTGGATCAAGCACCATGGCACAGAGTATCGCCCTGATTTTATTATCTGTACAGATGTAGCATGTGAGATGCCAGTATTTTGTAAGATCAAGACTATTGCTATAAAAGATGAAAATGTGCTGTTGTGTGGAACACTGATGGAAACTGTATGTTTTGATGACCATTACTATGCCTTTACAGTCAGACTGCATCCAGACAGACGTTTTAAGGTAGTGAATGTTAATGAGCTGTGTTATTTCAAACCATTTGATCTTCAGATGAAATATGGTACAACAGATGCTGCACTGCATATAGTGCCATATTGCCATTTAATGCAGATGTGACTATTTTTGTTCATGATTGTTTTCTTGAGCCTGACTCATTTTAATAAATGTTTTAAACATGCCATTGTTGAAATTGTTTTCTTTTTAAAAACTTGTTTTAAGAGTTCATTTGACATTGTAGATGAGTAGGTTAATTGTTTTACTGTACTTAAACCACAAAGAGAAATACTGACACTTAAGCTGTTGCAACACCAAATGTGTTTGAGTGAGATTTTCACTATTAAAGATGTAAATAAACTACACTAGTGAAATATTAACACTAATAAGAGTTAATTTACCCTTAGTGTTAAACTGTGGTAACACTATGCAGTGTTAGTTTTACTCAAAATAAAGTTAATTTTACTCTGAAAATATAACACTATCACAAGAGTCAATTTATCACCAATTCTGAGTGGGACCAAATACACTCTGACCCAGTGTTAAATTTAACTCTTACAGAGTTAATTTAACATTGCACTCCACTCTTCATTACAATCCACTCTTCAGTATAACGGTAACCACAAAATTAAAACGCATTACAGAAACTCCTCTAAATGTCCAACATAACTGACCACTAAACACTAACATTAACAACATCTTTCCCTTTACAGAAAAACACATAAAATAACACTTTAATCCTTAAATTTACTCTCCTAATGGAGTCCCTTGCAAAGCATGCTGGGAACTACAGATCCACTGCCCAGTTAGTTATGTCAACACAAATATTTCATGTAGTTTTAACACAACTTAAATAAACTTCAGTTTTAAATATATTAGGTTGATTGAACACAATTAAATTAAGTTGACAAAATTAGACATGTTTAAGTAAAGTGAACAGAATTGAAATGTGTCATATCTATGAAGGGCCTGAATAATTTTTTTGAGGGGAGAGCAGGGCACAATGCTTTTTGACTTTCTCAGTTTGTGTAAAATCCACATTTATTCTTTTCCACATTAATTTCACACGTCTAGTATGAATATGTGATTTTGTTTCATTAATACAGTGTATACTTCTTTCTCGATTTACCCCAAAAGAATGGAAGTGAAATGTGACAACATGCCCCATAGGTGGGGTAGATTGTATCATGTGAGGGGCACAATGTAACATGACCAAATGACAGCTTAAAATGTAATTTGGTCATGTTATATGATAATATAACAATAAATAAATATAATCAAAAAATATCCAAGACAAACTAAAATATTGTCAATAAAATACAATTATTAACCTTTTTAAATAAAATGTGCATTTCTTCATAAAAAAAAAAAAAAATTGAGTTTGACAACAAACACACTGTAAAACACAGCTACGGTTCAAAACATTATAATAATTAATAATTTCTAGACATTGACTCTCAGTCTTTATTCTCCCTTTTCTCATGGTTTCTCAAAAGAATTCATAAAAGTATAGAATATAATAGCGTAGTTCTAATAGGGGCTCATTGTAACGCAGTGTTACAACGCACCCCACCTGCACAACTGGGATTTAAACCCGACTCGTGTCTTCTGCTGGTTAGATCAGCATTAAAGAACGAGCTCAACTGTTAAATAACAGATATAAGATTAAAATAATATCAGATTTGTATTATTTTAAATAAACACAAAAAACAGAGATGAAAAATAAACTTAAGAAATGTACTTTTGCTATGGTTAAATAAATGTTCAGTGATATCTTCCAAAGATATTTTAATTTTGACGCAATTTTTTCTCGATATAGTGTTGATGACAACTAGTAAATACACTAAGTTTCGTCATGCTGGCATGTGTGGAAAGTTTTAAACCATGTGTGTAACTAACCCCGCGTTAGGTTGTGCCCCGCGCTCCCCTAATGCCTAAAAAGAAACAAGCAAACAAACAGCAAGTACAACACGTGCAATTCACATGACCCTCTTTCCATTCTGCATGTGTCATTCATATAAGGTCAGCGGGGGCCTAGTGTGTCCACGCCTAAGGTGAAAGTAAACAGGCTGTCCCGTGAAAGGTCTGGTCACTGGAGCTTCCCCGTCTGCCTGAGCTATAGGCAGAGAAAGGCTTGTGCATCATGTAGATATTTAAGGAGCTTACATGTGCTTGTATCTTATGATGCCAGCTAATACCTCTATTTATAGATAATCCTATTTTAACCAAAGAAAAGCCTAAGCTATACAAGGAAATGTCCAGGGGTGGCAGGGGGCAGAGGGGCGTTTTGTTTATCAACTGAAATTGAACTTTTTACAAGAATGTCCAATTCTTATGACATTCAGTGTTTAATTTACATGAAAATAATTACATGGAAATAAAATTGGTTATTAATAAAATATAGCCTATCCTTTCTGTTGAAATTAGAAAAATACCATCCTCATTGTCGAGGAGTGAATGTTAGTTGAGTCAGTGCGGTAGTATAATGGCTTTGGAACTGGGCTGATAAAATTTGTCAACCTAAGATGCAATTTCCAAGCAGGGCTGACAAAGGAACTGTGACGTTACTGAGATCACAAATCTGCCCTGCCTGTTTTTCTGTCTTAATAGTTCGCCTGTCTTAATAGTTTGATGATGCCTCTGGTCAAATACCTCTGAATGACACAGTATTATGCAAAAAAATATTAATGTAATAACACTGAATCACCCAGACAGAACATGGGTTAGTACATAAATATTTGTTTTGCTAAGAACATGACGCAACTCAAAGGACAAACAATATGCACCCAGAGTACCTTCTGAAGGTAGATACTGATGTCCTTAACATTATCACCATTTGTAAATAGTGAACATGAGATGTAAACAACTGGACGTGGGTGTCACTGTGGAAACCATCAGGTAAATAGGATTGGATGTTTGTAGAAACATTAGAAACGTATGAAAATACTATGAATAACATTGTAAAAAAAAAAAAAAGATAGATCTGAAATCTGTCACACTATCATAGATAGAGATTACAGACAAAGAAGATCTAAAATACAAGCCGATGCCATAGCTTAAAAGATCTTCAGGAAGAAACTAATCTGCCTCAGCAGTCATGATAGGATAAAACTGAATGGAGATGTTTGAAGGATGTTGCAGTTTCTGGTGGAAATTTGACTAGACAAATGTATTTAAAACAAACATAATAAGAATGATGGGAAAGTTGAATTGAATTGGTGAACATGCTTTGCATAATTTTATTATATTATATTATATTATATTATATTATATTATATTATATTATATTATATTATATTATATTATATTATATTATAGTCAAGTCACCTTTATTTATATGGCGCTTTTTACAATGCCGCTTGTTTCAAAGCAGCTTCACAGTGTTAACAAGAAAATAATGCAACAGAATTTGATTCGGCTGTACAGCCGCTCTGGTGAAACGGTGATGTCATCCAGCTCAGTTCAATTATCATATAGTGCCAATGTGGGCAGATCAGTGATTTAGTTGATATAGTTAATTTAGTTTAGTAATTACATTTATTTGGATATTTAGTTGAAAATGTAGTGTCCCCAACTGAGCAAGCCAAGCCAAAGGCGACAGTGTCATATTATGTGACAGTGTTATATTATATTATATTATATTATATTATATTATATTATATTATATTATATGTGACCCTGAAGCACAAAACCAGTCATAAGTTGCTCGGGTATATTTGTGGCAATAGCCAAAAATCCAAAAATCATTAGGATATTAAGTAAAGATCTTGTTTCATGAAGTTATTTTGTAAATTTTTACCGTAAATATATAAAAATGTATTATTAGTAGTAGTAATATGCATTACTAAGGACTTCATTTGGACAACTTTAAAGGCGAATTTCTCAGTATTTTTATTTTTTTGCACCCTCAGATTCCAGATTTTCAAATAGTTGTATCTCGGCCAAACATTGCCCTATCCTAACAAAGCTTAAAGCTCATTTATTCAACTTTCAGATAATGTATACATCTCAATTTCAAACCCTTATGACTGGTTTTGTGGTCCAGGTTCACATATTATATATTATATTATATTATATTATATTATATATTATTACACTGAGTTACGATCCAGCATCACTGCGACCCTTCAAAGTGGTTAAAAAATGCATAAATGGATGGATATTGTATTATTTTGTGTTACATTTTTATATTATATAATAGAAATTATTATAATCTTCTCATGAAGACTTCTTACTAAGTCAAAAGTGATACCTTGGTATGGTCTCAAATAACATTCTTGGAAGGCCTGATGCAATACTCTCAGAACGTACTGTGCCTGTATCGCGGCTTGAAACGCTTGTTTCAAGTTGCATCAGCCGAGCAGAGTTTAAGCGACAGATCTGCTGACGAATGAGCGTGAGAGTATTCTGTGACTGACGGCTGGCACGCCTATGAAATTAAACAACTGCGCACGTTTTTTCCTGGTTCGTGAGCCAATCAGACAGTTTTGCGCTTATAGAGTCACAGCGAGATGAATTGGTTGGATAGAAGACAAGCTGCCCCGCCCTATCTACGCTATGATTGGTACGGATTTTGAGCAAGGTCAGATACGCCCATAGACATCGTCACATATAGTCTGGCTCAAAGCAGCCCGCATTTCATCATCCGCTGAGGAGGAAAACAAGCACGACAATATAGGGTGCTCGAAAGCAACGGTTAAAAGGCTATTCCTTCTGACTTTAAAGTGTCGTGTGATTGGCTGGGTAGACGTTTGTTAGTAAACAGGAGGCTGGCTGGTGAGCTAGCAACAGCTTTTGTGTTTTATTCTCATTGAAAGAGCCGAGATGGAGTTTTAAGGCAATGATGCGGTAACTGCACGGCATCGGCATGCACCAGGCACAGAAAAGCGATTTGCGGGACTGCACCATCACAACTGCTAAGCAGTTGGGCTCTAATACCGTCCGCGGTATAGCCGTGAGCCAACCGATACCTCTCCTACTTGACCGGAGGAAGCTAACGCTAGCTAGTTAGCCTGTGGGCCCATTCATTTAGCTGTTACATCAAAGCGTACACTATTACCCTAAATATCCTCATACCATCCTGTTAAGATGATACCTCAAGACATCGTCGCTGGAAAATCCAGCCTGTGGATCTTCGGTTACGGCTCGTTGGTTTGGAAACCAGACTTCAAGTACAAAAGGAGCAAGGTCGGCTATATTAAGGGGTACAAGAGGCGCTTCTGGCACGGGGATAATTTTCATCGTGGAAATGATGAAATGGTGAGGGTTTTTCATTTTTTTTATTTTGTTTGCCTAAAAACGCACAAGTAAATACCTGAACAGTTCTCCCATTGCAACTCATTGACGTTTTCGTGTTTCCATGACAGCCCGGAAGAGTGGTGACGCTCATCGAGGAGGATGACGTAAGTGTAACTTCCACTTTATATAGGAACAACTCTATGAATATACGAGAGAGAAATAGCACGTTTTGTGGGCATAATGATTTTCCGTTTACTCGGTACAGATTTCTGCTAAACACGGAAGATATTAATTTGAACGACAGTGTCAGTCTACATTTACAGTCACTGTATAAGATTGGGGAAAAAAGATAAACAAGTGACTGTCATTAAACCTAACATTTTTTTAAATTTTGCTGGAAGAAAGGAATTTGGTTTGGATTAATGACATTTTGTGAAATAATAATAATTATTATTATTATTGTGGGTGAAATATCACTTTAAATGCCCGTTTCCCTCACTATATGAGACTAACCTTAAGTTTTTGTACACAGGCGTGCACCTGGGGTGTTGCCTTCGAGGTGACTGGCTCTCAGGTCGAAGAGTCTCTCAAGTACCTGAACGTGAGGGAGGCGGTGAGAGGCGGCTACCTGACCGAGGCCGTACAGTTCTTTCCACAGGGCATGAATCAGTCCCCTGTCCAGGCTCTGGTTTACATCGCCACGGCTGACAACCCTATTTACCTGGGGCCTGCAAGCGTGGAGGAAATCGCAGCTCAGATTGCTGTGTGCAAGGGGAAGTCCGGCCACAACATCGAGTACCTGCTTCGCTTGGCGGAGTTCATGAGAGTCAGCTGCCCTGATGTGGCCGACCCTCACCTGTTCTCCATCGAGGCAGCTGTTCTCGCCACCATTAGACCCATATTGTTAGCATCTCAGAAACCTGTATCTTCTGTAAAACACTAAATATACCACTGAGTGTATCAGCATCTAGTCCAAACACCATTAAGGTCCTAACATAAAGTTAACGTTGCCGTCCTTGAGGTGTGATTGTGATTTAGTGGCTGTTCAAATATTTTATTCTCTATACCAAGCGATTTCATTTACTATGGTAAAGTTACTGCATTAAGGGATTACATGGCATTTTAGGATATTTTTATTCTATGGCATGACATCATGCATACTGTCAGTTTTCGTCATGTGCTCTTGAACCAAGTATGTGGTGCCGTAGTCCAAATGCATGCTTGTGTGACAATGTATTGCCAAAGTTTGTCAAGTTCTAAATCTGTTTGCATTTTGTTTCAACTACGTGAGCATGAAACCTCAAAACACTTCCATTTTAATTTGCACTGAAGGAGAATTCTGTTAAGCCATTATGATTGTTGTCCTTTTGCACATTAAACAAAGAACCTGTATCCTTGTGCGTTTGGTGTGAAATGAAGTATGTTTGTTAAATGTGTAAGAAAGAGATGTGAACCTGAGAGCTCAAAATTAGAGTTTTGTAAGATTCAGCAGAAAATTGTTAACGCGACATATATGGGGACATAGATTTATCAAGAATCACATTATCCCACAGTGAAAATTTCAAATCATTGAATTGTTTATTTCGTTTTTTTCTCCAAGTTAGTAAAAGGACCATTTGGGTTTTTCTTTATGTATTTACACTGACCTATAAAAATAGACAAGCAACCGGGGGGAAATGGAGAACTTTGAAAGGGATGATACCCTTGAAGTATTTACATACATAGAACATTTATCATCACATTTAAAGACAAAATAAACCCAAAAATGGCCTCTCTCAAAAACCACAGCCATTTGTCTCGGATGCAACAAAATGAAGGACTTTTCAATATGTTATTTAAAAATAAAACAGCTTCGATACAATTTACAGCTAGCACAGATCATCATAAATTACCAAGTTTTAACTTAAGCTATGATACATTTCACATCCAAGTACTTTAAGTCACGATCTGAACAGTGACATGTTTTTCGAGCAGCACTCACTTCAGACATTTTTTTTCCATTGCATTTACTACAAAAACGTTGAATTCTTTTATTCATCCCAAGAGAAAATATATATTAGTATTTAAGCCAAAATCTTTGAATTTGCAGCAAATAAACATAGAAAGAGAAGGCCGTTCGGTATTTAAATTGAACAAATGTCAACGAGTCTGTCCTACAAAAATAAGAGCGATCTTACAAAAGCAGTCTTATCTGTTTGTATGAGTTCAGGTAAAGACTTTGTTCAAGAGGGTGTTTATAACCCGTTCCCATTTCAACTTATCTCTACTTATAATGACGCCGAACATCTCATGATGTGCCAGAAGACGAACTCCTTCATTCGGTCCTGATGTCCTTCACTTACATGGTCATCAGAAAACAAAAAAGAGCCGTTACTAGAATAACAAACCATTGGTCATCCTTACAACAGCTATTTTCTCTATGAAGGATCAATGAGAAAATTTCATATACTGAAGATCTAATTATTGATGACTCATTTTAGCTTTTAGTCCATATTGCCCACTAGTAACCGAAATAGATGGTAAGTTGGGTGTGGGCGTCACATTGGGTTTCACAGTGACAGTAGGGCTTGTGGTGTGATAGCAGCTCGACATCATAAGCTTGAGAATTGTTAACCTGGGACTGAAAATGTACTGGCCATGCTACAATCAAAAAGCAAGGGGTTCACAAGCTGCTACCGCCCACTGTGGTTGCTGGGTACTTTGCTTCTTTTAGTAGGGTTGTGTTGGCTTTGTGAACTGCCATGTGCTGAAGTCTGTGAGTTGGTGGTCGCAGCGCTTCCTTTAGCCTGGGGGGAGGAGGTGCCAGCTGGAACAAAGGCCGGTGTGGTCGAAGACCGAATGAGAGCCGGTTGTATGGTGCCTGTGGCTGGAATACCTGGAAGAGAATTGATTAACAATGGATGAACTGTTATAGGCCTTTTCTCCAAAAGTTCTGTTAGTCGAAGTCAAATCTGTTACCTTTGGACACACTGTAGCCGTATGCAGCATACGCAGCTGCAGAGGCGGCTGCCGCCCCTGCCATCGCTCCCGCCATGGCTGCAGCACTGCCCGCGGTGGACTTCCGTCCTCTTCCCTTCCTCACAGAAGACTTGCCTGCTCCTCCAGAGCCTTTGGGTCGTCCTCGACTCCGACCGGACCTTCCCCTGCCTGGACTGGATATATCTTGGGAGGAGACGCCTGAGAGAGAGAGAGAGTATGTATGATGAAATGTTAATCTCGTTGAACTACTGTTCAAACTTTTGAGGTCGTTAGATTTAGTTTTTTTTAAATCGATACTTTTATTCAGCAAGGATGCATTAAAGGTGGCAGTAAAAACATTTATAATGTTATTCATCAAAGCAAATCAGCAGGGAGTTCAGAAGGACCATGTGACACTGAAGACTGGAGTAATGATGCTGAAAACTCAGCTTTGCCGTGACAGGAATAAATTACTTATTAAAATATATTAAAATGGAAAACTGTTTTTAAATTGTAAAAATATTTAATAATATTACTCTTTTTGCTGTATTTTTAATCAAATAAATGCAGCCTTGGTCAACATAAGAGACATCTTTCAAAAACATTAAAAATCATATCGACCTCAAACTTTTGAACAGTAGTCTATGCTCAAAAGTTGATTTGATAGATCCACAACTATTTAACGGATTATGTGCCAGCCAAACAACATCAATATGTTTCTTCTGAATTGTCTGAGTTGTTCATTTTCCACTAATCCTCATTTTATTATGAGGTTGAATGCCGAGGCTGTCTGAGCAACTGCGGCCTAGACTCACGCAAACCCTGTCTCCTTGACAGCCACAGTTCTGCTCGCATTTCACCGGCATGCTCAATCCCACAAACCTCTGTGCTCTCAGCTTTACAGCCTAGACTGCAACACTGCTTATTAGCACTGCTCATCATTCGACAGGAAGGCAGCCAAATGTGTGCTAAATATGACAGTGTTAAGCTATATTGAAGGCTTTGAGCAGTAAAGCAACAAGCCCCAACGAACATTTATAAGACCAGAAAAGTGAGGGAAAAAAAGCATTTTAAAAAGCAGAATACTGGGTCTCATTCACCAAGCATACGTACGCACAAATGGCCTTCCACTTGTTATAATACCACTAACAGTTGACCGTGGAATATTTAGTACTGAGGAAATTTCACGAATGGACTTATTGCACAGGTGGCAACCCATCACGGTACCACGCTTGAATTCACTGAGATCCTGAGAGCGACCCATTCTTTCACAAATGTTTGTAGAAGCAGTCTGCATGCCTAGGTGATTGATTTTATACACATGTGGCCATGGAAGTGATTAGAATTCAATGATTTGGAGGGGTGTCCCAGTATTTTGGCAATATAGTGTAATTTCTTTATGTTTAAATGTTCAGGATGTTATTTGTCTTGCATAACAAAAAAAACCAAAAAAAAACAGCTTAGGTGCAAGGTTCAATATCCTATTTTTATATATATATATTTTTAATTGTATGCAACAGTGAGAGAAAGCACCTTCCTTTTGCCTGCTGCGATAAATGCAAAAAGGGTGAGATCTTAACCGGTGTGTGTGTGTGTGTGTGTGTGTGTGTGTGTGTGTGTGTGTGTGTGTGTGTGTGTGTGTGTGTTAAAAAAAAACAAAAACAAAGCCTATGACACCGTAGTAAGAATCTAAGAGGAACGGGACTACTGGATTTTGTGGGTGAAAGTAGGAATAAACGTAAAAGTTGCAGACGGAAATGGGATGAAATATAACAAATTTTTGTGGGAATGGGACAGAATCTTGGGGGAGCGGGACTGAAAAATCTATCCCTCACTGACCTCTAACTGCTAGTTTATTTTTTTAACCTGTTACTGTCAGACAGTGTGGATTCCCTGACCTTTCCCAACTTCCAAGAATGCATAATACTGCATTAAATTGTATGAATACTGTATGTGTAAATGTGATAAGGCTTGTTGTGATATACATGAAAACAGAAGGTACCCACCATTCATGGTGTCAGACACAGAGCCGGCGATGGAGGCGGGAGAGTTGGTGGCACGGGATTGCGGCGCAGAAGACACCGGTTCGTCCACAATTACCAGCATGTCACTGCTACTCTCGTCTGCAGGGATGGAGCTGGGCTGGAGCTCACTGCTCAACGAGATCTGCAGAGACACATAGTTCTGGGGGTGAGATAGGGACAGAGGGACAGCACCACGGAGGAAAGACAGCAGGACCAGAAGATGGACGAGGAGGAGGAAGAGCGGCGTGAGATCAAAGCAGCAAGTAAATGAGAGGATGCGTGTTGACAATGGCATAATAGTTCAATAGAAATCATCTATTCTTTGGGAAAGTTCTCATCACCTAAAGAATGTCGTTACAAGACCAGCACGTATGACCTCAGAAATTTAAAACACATTATAAAGATCATACAGTTATTTCAAATCCAGTCCAGGAAGTGCATAAGGGTCGAGTCTCATTGGTTCGTACCTCACTGAAGGGGCTGGGCATGGCAGAGTCCATGTCCACACTGATGAACGAGTCTTCTCCATCCGCAGACAGATTGGAGTTGTCTGCAGACGGGACATAAGGGATGACCATATTCACACCCTCTTTCTTCCTTTTAATGTCTGGGTCATCCTCCTTTTTCTTCTTAAAAATAATAGGGATGCAGGGAGACAGGACAGTTGGACAACCGCGGTTAGGGCATTTTCTAAACATAATTTGTGAATTTCTACTTCAGGAACCCTACAGTTAGCATTATTTATATACTATTATAGTATTTATTACTATTTGTGTTTTCATTTTTCTTAATTCATTTTAGAGGTTTTCTTTATATTTCCATTTATCTTTAGTACTTCAAGTTAAACATATTTCAGTTATTTGCTAAGGCAAGTTTTCCATCTAATATTTTACATTTTTTCAAATACTGAACATGATTTTAATAGTTTTAGTTTTATAATGGTTTAAATGTTTTAGTTAACAATACTGATATAGTGAACAACTATATTCTTTACCACAAGGAAATTAATGGAAATATAAACAATCTTTTAACAAAAATAACTTTATTGTGATATATATTATTATAGTTGAACACCACTGCAAATGAAGTAGTTTCTAAAATCAATTGCTGGTGCCTCTACGAGGGCACTTACCCTTTCAGCATACTTCTCCCTCTTCCTCTTCCGATCTTTCACCTTACTGCTCTCCTCCAGCTGCCGTTTCTCTTCCTGCCGAAAGCGTACTGCCCAGAAACACAACCATACCATCCAATCAGAGGAGACCAAACAGTCAATCGATTAATTTACTATTACCTTATTTCATTATACATATTCTTTTATGATGGCAAACAGGGTGGTAACTCACACTTTTTCTCAAGCTCCTCGTCATCCAGCAGCAAGCTGACCACCTCTTTGGGCTTCAGAGTGTCAGGTTTAAAATTTCCTCCTGATATCACCATCCTCTGAATCTGAAGTGCAGATCCCACAGCAGAGAGTCATTATTGAGACAGAAAATACATAAATCAAATAAGCAAGAGCAGAAAGAGGAGAAGACTTGACTCTTGGAAACATATACTGACTATAATGATGTGTTGATACAGACGTCCTGGACTACATGTGACAGTTTAGAGCACATATGTAATTACAGTACAATTAGTGGTAATTGCAGTTAAAACCATGGGCTAAATATTACTTGAACCCCCTTGTCACTGCAAAGACTCTTCTGAGGTTTGACATTTAGATAAATATAGTTATTGTAACTTAAACTGACAAATGTAAGCTGTCCGGGGAAAAAGGGGGTAATTTGTCTATCCATTGTGGAGTTAGCTGAATTAAAAGGAAAACATGTTACATTATATATTCTGTGTAACCTTCTGGCCCAAGGAAGGCACTAGATACTGTGTACTAACCTCACTCTTTTCTTTGGCTCTCTGTAGGATGCGCTCCTCAATTGTCCCTTTGCAAATAAGCCGATAGACTGTGACTTGCTTGGTTTGTCCTAGTCTGTGGGCTCGATCCATGGCCTGCTGGTCAACTGTGGGGTTCCAGTCACTGTCGTAGAAGATCACCTGGAAAGAGAGGAAATTAGTCATATTAAAAGGTGCACTATGTAACTTTTCCATCCGTTAGAGGTCGCCTATTCAAAACAAAGGCGTAGTTTGATGATGCCAAGCTTGAGTGCAGAATCTTGGGACATGTGGTCTTCACTTCACAGCCGGTGGGAAAGAATCGGGATAGGACTCGGGCAGAAATCATGTTCATGGATGTGATTATTAACATTACTGTAGTATGAAGCAGAGCAGGACTGAGTGTTGCGGAGCTGAGCAAGGCCACTGGAGCGATTGTTAATAAGATGAACGCAACACACGCCTCGCGAACAGTGGGACTTTTATTATGCCACAGTCGCTGGCGCCATTTCCGCTTTTCCGGTCATGAGTATGAGGTAACGCAGCTCTGTTTATCATATTAGATACATCTGAGTGTGTTGAAAATGATGTTATGACGTTACTCTGTGCGTTCACTCTGTGGCTGCTATGACACTTGTTGCACACTGCAGTAAGAGTAAAGAGTTTCTGCAGAATACAACCGGAAACCAAACGCAGATATGATGCCATTGACAGGCGACTCCCGCACACGTCCTTTGTCAAACTGGCAATTTTCTCACAATTTACAAATAGTTGGAAACATTTGGGATATTGTAAGTACTCAACAGAACAAAATATAGAACACTGGCCTAGTGGTTTTTGGATATTTTACTGGAAATGTTTTACATAATGCACCTTTAAATGATCTCCTCATATGAACTCATTCCTGTTCAAGGCTAATCCACAGATGGCATTTTTAGTTCTTGCACACAAAATTCACATTGGTTTAAAAACTGTTTAAGCCTCAGATTGCGCAACTTCACAGTTCATTCGCTGTCTTTCTCACTGCATATTGTACACAAAACTGAAAAGCACTTTCTGGATCTGGAAAGCTCTTATCTGATTGGCCAACCCAACACAACTTCTGGGAGGATTTTTCATCTGCTTGAGAACAAAATCATGTTTACAAGGTACCTGTTACAACGAGCACAGTTGAGGATGAAATAATCACTGGATTTGCCAGGATAGTGATATCGAATAAGTTTATGAAATTATTTTTTGACAGTTTTATGTTTTAGCAATAGCTTAAAAAAATCCAAAATGTTGTCATGTCCTAGTCATTTTACTTCTGACATTTTAGTTGAAAGAGTCAAAATTAAAAATTAAACCAAATATTCAAACATTTTATTTATTAATTTAAATGTTGTGAACAAAAACCATGTTAAGACATGAATGACATGAAGCTTTAGTTTAATGGTGTTCATTCACTAGAGTAAAAAAAAAAAAAGTTTAAAAAGCATTTTTATCATTAATTCTGTTAGGGCTGGCAAAGTAAGTTAATTTAATAAATTAATTAATGTTTTCATACATTTCACATTATATTAGGTGGCCTTAACTACTATATACTTACATCAAAAATAAGTACTTATGTACAATGTGTTCAAATTGTATTGCAAAACACTTTTGCTGATATTGAGGTGGGATACGGGTAAAGTTAGGGTCAGGTGTGGTGGTATGGGTAAGTTGAAGAGTAGGGTTAGGTGTAAGGGAAGTGTCAACAGTGTAATTATAAATGTAACTACAGAAATTAATTACAGATGTAATTACATGCAGTAACAGTACAATGTAAAAATATGTATGTACACAATAAGTGCATTGTATCAAATTATTAATTTAAATGTTAGTAGTTAAGGCCACCTAATATAAAGTGGGTCCGACTTTCAAAATATATCTAATCATGTATGCATGGTTTTTAATTTTAAAAATATATATTTTCTATATAGTGTTATAATATTCTTTCATTTCAGTAAGTGACAATATAAAAGACAATTGCAGAAACTGCTGTATTATTATTTACCTGTTTATAAAATAAATTTCTATTATTACAGTAATATGGTTGGTTGCTTTACATGCTGACCATTTATTCAAAGATTCAAAGTGTTCATATTAAGGTCAATGAGTTCAGTGCTAAATGTCTTTGTGTTCCTACAATATTAGAGGCCATTCTCATGGCCTCTGGTGGGGGGAAGGTCGATCTGGTAATCATGATGTGCTGATGGGCTATGGCCTCACCGTGTCTGCAGCTGTCAGGTTGATCCCCAGGCCTCCGGCTCTGGTACTAAGGAGGAAGACAAAAATATCCGTCCTGCAAAGGGAGGGGATACCAGAACAGTGAGAGAAAGCAAATAAAGCGGCGGCAGATCGTGCTCTTTAAGGGGCCTGCCCAACCACACAGGATTTACACAGAGAGACGTTTCAATATACAGCACACTCCTCTAGAAAATAAAAACCAGAGCCCACTGCACCCACAGAGAGCTGAGCTAATGCAAACCAGACCCTGTGAGGAAGGGTGGAGAGAGAAGAGAGCGCAAAACCCTCCGCGCCTGACAGCACCGCCAGGGATGAGGAATTTACGCTTGGTGACATTTTGAAAAAACAAGCCCCAATTAGGTTTAAGAAGAGACAGGCGCTTACAGATGCGAGCGTCTCCATTTCAATCTCTGCTGTCAGACGGATGAAAGCTAGCTGAAAACTCACCGGCTCTGGAAGTCAGCCACCATGTCCCGCCGCTCCGAAATTTTGGACGAACCATCCAGTCTCATGTAAGTATGTTTGCGGTACACCATGTACTCCTGCAGGGCAGTTGAGAAACATTTCAAGTAAGAAAATGGAAAATCATGCAGGGAAACAAGTCAACGATATGATACTGCTGTGTCTATTTCACTTTAATCCTCTCTTTAAATCTCCAGAGCTGGTTTTTGATAACATTCCCCTTAACATGCTGCCACAGACCCTCATTAGCATTGCAAACTCTTTTCAGTGACTTTTCTCAGATGACCTCCCACTCTCCTACGCCACCCAGCGTGAAGCCTCGACTCCATGGGCCTACAACTTCACTGGACGGCCTCCCAAAAGCACATCTGGATTGTATGAAGCGAGCATTAGCACTCTCCTTGACATTAAATGTCTTTGATTAGGACTTTGTTCCAGCATGAAGTAACATTAGATCACAAATCCCAAGCTTCTCTGCAGCTGTAAGTAACAAATGGGACCATCTTTAACAGCATTATACAGCTGAGAACATAAGTCTAGTTTAGCAGAGTGTGGAACATAACGTGATTCTTAGGAACAATGCCAGGAATACACTTGAACAGACCTCAAGTGGGAGTTGAGTTGTTGCACACATAATAAATAAGAAAACCTGACCAAAACACTCAAGGGGTCTGCTTGGAAATACACAAAATCAAAGGAGACAAGATTTGACAGTCTTCAGCTTCTGAGAACATAATAATTGCTATAGAATAGGGTTTTTCAAACTTTCAAAATTCAAAATTCAGTGACCTGTAAGGGGGTGCTGGGTGGACCACAGAAAATTGGAGAAAAAAAAAAAGATTTTACAAAATGGTTGTTAAGTTGAGATATAAATTGAATGTTTAATGTTGTTTTTAATGGTAAGAAATAAAAGTAAATAGTAAAAAGTAGTAACAATTATTTCTGAAATTGATTAAAAAAAAAAAAATTCTGAAATTTATTTAAAGAATAGGACGTTGTGGATAATATATTTTCCATCCAGTGAGGGGTTAAAATTAGAGATGTTCCGATACCCTTTTTCCTACCCAATACCTGGGCTCAGGGTATCGGCTGATACCGAGTACTGATCCGATACAGATACACACCCAGGTATATATGGCTGTATCTACTACTAGCCCTGTATGAATTGCTAGAATTATTTTATGGTGTGCTTCAGACTTATCCCTTAATAAGACATGAACAAATACATACAGTGAACTACTGTATTTATTACAGTATTTTTATTATCTGTCATGCATTTGAGAGTAATATTTCTTTTCTTAAGTGAAAAATAACTTCAAATGCAGCTACATATCTAACACTGCAAACTGAAAAAGGTATTTTAGCTTTACAATATAACTGTATAAAAAAACAGTGCAACAAATAAATCTAGGAATATAAAAATTATATATTAATCAGAAAATAATCTCTTTAACAAGTGAAAAATAAGCAACCATATAGGCATAATTATTATTATTAGTAGAGACGTATTATTATTATTATTATTATTACATTGAGACGTAGCTAAATCTACTGTACAGCAGTAGCCTAATATATAGTCAATTTCTTCACATTAAACCAAACTTTTATTTTGATGAGTTGCCGTGAAGACATTTGAGTGTCTGTGTTCAAGATATTACAGTTTTCTCAAATGAATCGGTAAGTTCTCATGAAGTGACAGTTTATATGTTCGTGTCCTCAACACGGCAGAGACTACAAAGACAGCGAGCGTCGTGCGCGTAATATTTAAATAGTATTTTGCTGTTTAATATTCACAGACACTAGTATATATATACCTGGGCTCAGGGTATCGGCCGATACCGAGTACTGATCCGATACAGATACTCGGTACAGTACGGATACTGTACTGTAGCGGTATAATTCAGCTACAGTACAGAGCCCTGCACTTAGATTAACACGGAAGCAACTGAACGCAGCTGCTTGTACCGAATATACTCGGGAGTCGGTACTACAGAAATGCTGGTATCATCACATTTTTAAAATTTCAGCACCGTCTTGGTACCGAAGTACCCGTACTTGTGACAGTTGCTGGTTTGGTCCAGTCTGAAATACTGCTAAACAGCTGACATACCGCTAACGCGTTTTCATTTCTTCTTCGCTGCTCTAAACAGTGGTTGCTTGTGGCAACACAGCACAACTTCCAGTTTGCAATGCATTCTGAGCAGCGAAGAAGAACCGTGCAACGATTAGGCAAAGCTAGCGCCTAGCGGTCATAATAACTAGGTCTTGTTTAAGAAAATGGTATCGGATCGGTACAAGGGTTCAAGTACTCGCCGATACCGATGCCAGAATTTGTTGTGGCATCGGTGATATTAGTATCGGAATCGGAACAACTCTAGTTAAAATATAAGAAGAATTTTTGAGATGAAATAGAAATTCATTTTAGAGGCAGGACAAGTTATTACATTTTGATCCCAAACATTTTCTTTTGAATTATGTGCACCAATGAATCGTTTACAGTAAAAACAGGTATAACCAGGTATAAATATAAAGTGTAGCTTTGCATGCCAATGCCAAAACTAAAAGCCAATTAAAAGTTTTTCAATACTTAACTTTTTTAAAGACCATCTACTTTACAAAAAAAGGAAGTCAAGTCTACGTAATCAGACTTTAGAGAGACTGCCATGGAAAATGCTTAAGCTAAAACAAATCGGAAGGAATTCCTATTGGCTTGAGGTGTTTCTAGACTACGAGAGCTGTTGTGTGGGACTATAAGCGGCCTGTGTTGACAATGTTATTGGAGGCTTCTACAATTAGCTCCATGTTTGGCTTGCTGCTGAACATGTGGCAAACAACTGTGTGCCTTTGGAAAAAGTGATTGTTTCCTCCAGTTATCTTCTCTCAGCCGCCTTTGTCCAGCTACAACAATATGGAGCTTTTTAACAGCGAACATTCCTTTCACAATGCTTGATCAAATTTCGCCATCTCTTGTTTTGTGAGATTAACACTCAAAAAAACATTGAATATGTAAACAAAAACACGTACAGCCTGACCTCAGAAATCTACAATCCGTTCAGTACAGACAGAATTCTGTGGACATGAATGAAAGGTTGAAGGTTGAAGGAAAAAACATGTCACAATGACATGATGTAGCTACGTAATGTTCACAGGCCACAGAGCATTCCCTGGAAGCACTCACCTCTAAAAGGTCTATCATGCGGGTCATCTGAGAGTAGATGAGAACTCGGTGGCCCTGAGACTTCAGTCGAGTCAGAAGCAGGTCTAGAGTGTGAAGCTTCCCGCTGTCTGTGATCAGAGACTCTTTGTCTGAAGAACAAAGCAGAGAAAAACACTGAGAAACGGTAAATAATGAGTCAACTCACAAGATCCAAACGGTATCCCACACTGTCGGAATGGAGCTGATTAGATAAATCAAAGGAATACTATGAATAAGCTTGTGGAGTGACAGCAATTTCCCCTCCCCGCTCAAAGCGTTTTGTAATCACTCCGCTCCAGCTCCACTCCGGGTTTTCCATTTCCTGCTCCTCACTTACCAATGACAGAAAGCCCACTCTCAGTAGCAACATTTTTACCCAGTTACCGATCCACTGTGAAGTTCTTTTGATATTTTTCTTTAATAACAATCATGTACATAAACACATTAAAAAAAAATACTTAAGAGAAAAAAAATGATTGTATTACGCTCAGGATGAAGTGTTCACGCCTTTTCTCTGATTTAAAAACAAATACTGCTGTAAACTTTAGTGATGCATTATATATTGTTACCATATTGATTACAGGCCAATATTAGAGTTAGAGTTTTTAAATTTATTTGTATTTTTACATTTAGATTAACATTTTGGCAACATCCAATGTTCACTAAGTAAATATGAAAATAATTTACTAACACGTTAAAGGTAATCTTTAGCAAATCTCAAAATTAATTTCCATTTTTACTGTACATTATAATGTTGTGAAAGTACAGAATATTAGCCATAACATGAAAATAACTATTGGCTTATTGATAACAGCTAGAATTTTAATATTGGTGCATCTCTAATAAACATGTTTTTTGTTTGTTTTAGTCTAAATTATTTTCTGAAGTAATTCACATCAGTTATGCAAGACCTCAACACATGTGACTGACGTTCACAGACCAGAGAATCTAGTGGCAATGGGCTGTCAATGCTGTCACCCAAACAGTGCTTATAAAAGAGGAAGCACGGGCTTCCCATTGTTGACTGGTACAACCCTTGACCCTAAGGTCAGCTCAAGTTAAATGACCCTGCTAGTTATGGGCACTCAGAAAGTGATTATACACACAAAGTGAGCCGGCTGCCAGAGCAATCTAGAGATCCCTAGAGAGAGTTTGAGGCCTGCTGGCCAAGCCTTAGACGGTACAAAAAGCATGTCAAACACACGGCCAGCATGACCATGTTGCTGTTACCACATCATGTCCATGCTAATGTGAACCATAGCTGAACCCTGACTCAACACCCCCTGAAAGGGTCACGTGTGTAACCTTTTCAGTGAGTGGAGGAGAATGGCTCAAATTAGCCCATACAATCAAGAATCTCATACTCACTGTGCTGATGATTGTGCTGAAGATAATGACCACATGGATCTAATTTACTCCAACCAAGACGAACATTTGCTCTAAGGCAGGGGGTCTCAAACATAAGGCCCGTGGGCCATATTCGGATACTTTCAAATGAACCTTCAAGTGTTACTCAAAGACAAACAAGACTGCATGCTTATATTCATCAAAATAGGTGGGTTACATACAACTACATGGAAAACTAGATCACATCAAACCAGTATGTTTGCAGGGAGCATGGTAATCATTATGAAAAAGTAATCATGAGGAAATTCCACATCCATCAGTTTCAGACAGCAGACATCTAAAATCATCTTAGAAATGCTCAAAAACACAAGGTTGAAATGGTTTATTTTCAGTTTATTAATCTCTGGATCAAAAGCTTTTCTAAAAAATTTAATTCAAAATTAAATATTTAAAGCGTTTCACTTGGTATCATAAATATAATTAAACATTAAAATATTTAAATGTAAATTATATTCTACATATGTACAATATTAATAATTTATTATGACAGATGAGTTAAATATTTAAATAATTTAACTATTTAAATTTTATATATATATATATATATATATATATATATATATATATATTTATAATATATATATATATATATATATATATATATATATATATAAAGCTGAATAATGTTCAAAAGTTTGGGGATGGTAAGATTTATACATTTTTAAAAAGTAGTAACATGCTCACCAAGGCTGCTTTTATTTGATCAAAAATACAAATATTGTGAAATATTATTGCCATTTAAAAACAACTGTTTGAATAAAAATGTCATTTATATTCCTGTAAATCGGTCACATGATCCTTCAGAAATTATTCTAATATGCTGATTTGCTGATCAAGAAGCATTTCTTTTTATTATCACAGTTGAAAATGGTTGTTCTTAATATTTTTGTGGAAACCGTGATTTTTTCAGGATCCTTTGCTAAATAGAAAGTCCATAGAAAAAAAATACATTTTATATAAATGTCTTTACTGTCACTTTTGATAAAGCATCCTTGCTGAATATTGGTACTTAATACTGAAAGTATTCATTTCTTTAAAAAATCTTTCTGACCCCAAATTCACTTAACTTAAATTCACAGTTGCTCTAGTGATTTACAGCTGAGCATGCACATTTAAGATCTACTAGAACTGGTTACTATATGATGATTATATACTATACTACTTTCAGACCACTAAAGACTGCTTGAGTGATCACATTTCATCGCCTGGTGAAATACATGTACACGTTTAACAGCAATGGTTTCTTTAGCAAAAAGCAGAGGTTTCAGGTTCCTGACTGAGAGAAGGACAGTTTCATGAAGAGAAGAGAGACTCCCACACGCTTTTCCCCATAAAGCTGTAATCTAATGGGTCTGGCGTCAGAGGGATAAGGCAACGAGCTGCCAGATCCCCCTCTATGAAGCCCCTGAACAACTGTGGGATGAAGATGGTGATCTAACGGGATGATGTGACCCGTTGGTACCCACAACTCAACGGCACCGGCACCACAGAGTCTCCACTGGTGTTTCCATTCCCTTCTTATCAAATCCCCCCACACGTCCGATTACACAAGCCTGACGACTCTGCAATTACTCAGTTTTTTTCTGTTAGACTTTACATGCTACTTCATCTAAAAAACCCATAGACATGCTAATCAAAGCTAATCTCGTACAAAAAACATTTTCAGAGGAAACTAACAAGGGAGACTATATCATTTAGATTTCAAAATAACGGAATTAGGGGTTGATTATGTTGGAATGAAAGTTCATAGAGGACGCTTAATGTACTTTCAGGATGCTTTCCAACTCAACTGCAAACCAAGGGGAGTGCAAAGGTACCAAGCACTGTACCATCTGATGTTACCATGGTTACCACTATCAATCCAACCCACCTGCTGGTGGCAGCCCCTTAAAAATGCCCTTCCAGGAGCCTCAGCTCTAATCCAATCCCTCCCGTCCAGAATTCATGTCTGACCGAAGGGTGACCCACTTTAAAAATCTGCCACAGAGCCCTGGACAAGCTCATTAACCCCACTGCCTACTTAATTGCTTTTCCATGCTAATTTCATTAAAGCAATCTGAGCTTTAGGGCCATTTCTTCTGGCAGAGGGGCAGTGGGTGAAAGCACAAGCATTGGCTCTTATGACCTCTATGCTATAAGATTAGCTTTAGTGTTTGCTGACGCCCAGTACCAGAACCACTAGCCAACACCTAAACATGGGCACGGGGCCAAGGGGTGGGGCTGATGCTTAACACAAACAATATTTGTTTTTCCACTCTATGACACTTTGCAAAAAACTTTGCTTAAGTGACAGTGATTACTGCACCTTCAAAACAGGGCAGAGTTACAAAAATAAATTATGTGATCATTCTTTAGCAGGGCATGAGCTCAGATTTGAAGTGTGATATACTTCCAGATGATGGGATAATTCACTCAGAACAAACATTCTGTCATCATTTACTCACCCTCATGTTGTTTTAAACAGGGTTGACATACCTTATGCTGTAGAACACAAAAGAAGATATTTTGAACAATGTTTCAACTGTTTTTGTACATAAAATGGAAGGCAATGGGGTTCAAAGTACTTTATAGAAAGCGTTGAATACAACATTTAAGACAAAACCTATAAAACAGCAGCTGAAGAAATGTTCAGATAGGCGGGATATTCCATCTAAAGCTGTCTTTTTGTAGTCTACAGGTAAAGATTATGAAATACGACACATTTGCCACACACTATGCTTATGGGGTCTTGCAGCAGTCAAGCGAAAACAGATCTTTCTGGGGTGGGAAGGAAAACGAGCAAATGAGGGAGACTGATGTTAAGCTGTCATATATCGATTTTCCTCACCAGATCCCACCTGGGATCTGTGCACAAACACAAAAGCACAGGGGATGAAATATGTGACCACATTTTCAATTTCACACAAAATGGAGAGGCAAAGCAGGCTAAAACCAAGCAAAATGCCCCCTCTGTAGGCCAGAGGGAGAATTGCATCAGGGAAGCAACCCATTTCATGAAAGGTCGACATTATGACATTATGACATTTGCAGCCTTTGACCTGCAAAAACAATATACGTGGTGGCCTTGAGAACATATTGAGAAGTGGAGCTCATGGGAAATTAGGGTTCGAGTCTGTCCCTGGCCATGTTCCCATACTGTCCCCCCTCTCTCCCCTTGATTTTCTGTCTCCTCCTACTATAAGAAAATGAATGTAGCATCACACAAGAACGAACATAAAAGATTAGTAATCTAATTTAAAGTAAAAAAAAAAAAAAAAAAAAAAAAAAAAAGTTTATTAGATGTGATTTTTGTGATTATACTCTTATTTTTAAAATTATACTCTTGTACAATTTTAACATCCAAACAAAGGCGTGAAAGAAAGAAAGAAAGAAAGAAAGAAAGAAAGAAAGAAAGAAAGAGAAAGAAAGAAAGAAAGAAAGAAAGAAAGAAAGAAAGAAAGAAAGAAAGAAAGAAAGAAAGAAAGAAAGAAAGAAAGAAAGAAAGAAAGAAAGAAAGAAAGAAAGAAAGAAAGAAAGAAAGAAAGAAAGAAAGAAGAAAGAAAGAAAGAAAGAAAGAAAGAAAGAAAGAACGAGGCAGAACGAAAGCAGACAGAACGAGCGACGAGCGAAGCGAACCTGCATCTGACTGAAGGATAAGCTTCCCAAACACCTTGGTGAAGCCTGGCTGTTTTTCACAGCCAGAAAGGCGGGGCGAGGGAGCAGATCATAAACAATTATGCAGTCACTGTTGTTTGGGCCCCAAATCAAAAAGGCCAGGAATATTTCCGGCCATTTTGCTGGAGTGCAGAGATTCTTTGAAAGAACAGGAAGGGAAAGCAGAGTTTCCCACAGGCTGTCTGTGAGCTGAGCTCTGCAGCATTCTCACTCTCTCTCCCTCAAAACAACAGCTCAAAGCAGCAGTCGCGTTACAACAATGTGCAGAGCTATTGTAAGAGAAAGCCTGTCCTTCTGTGGCCTGCCCCCAATTAGTGTGACACGAAAGGTACAGCAGCCACACGCGAACACACAAGTGTGTAAACCACCGATGGGTGTTCAATGTTCAATGTTGACACCGTCAAAAAAATATGCATTAAGTTAAATCTTGCTACGTGTGTGTATTTAAGCGATGATATACAATAAATACAATAAATGTTGATACAATATGAGAAGGGCAGAGTTGAACGTGTAGATTTGTTTGAGGGTTACTCAGGAATATTCGTAAGTATTTGAAACTCTGTAACTAAAGAAAAAAAATACTTTTATACTACTCATTACTATTCTTTATTAAAATGTATGACGTTAATGAGATCATCCTAAATTTTTTGTAAGCCTTTTTAATATACAACTCAAAACAGTATCTGTAACTCCACTGTAACTATCTGTATAAGGGGATATCCATTTTTAAGATGCCACAGAGCTCCAAATATGATCAAAATGTAAAAGGCATCTATACAATAACTTATACTGTGAAAAGTTAATGTTATAAATATGTCTAAAATGTAAGTTGGAAAATATGTTGTGTCTACTAAGTTACATTATTATGTTTTTATTTTACTCATTATAATACTGTATTTTTGCATATTTTCTTTATTTTTACACCTTTTCCCTTAACATTTCCACAGACCTAGCACAGTGGTTCTCAACCTTTTGAACTCCAAGGCCCCCCATTGTCCACAGGCCTAGATAATATATTCCAGGTCTACATATACTAGACTTATCCAGGTTTTTCTAGACACTGGGAGTCCTGTTGAGAGGTTATAAGAAATATCTTGATTCTAAGTTTATTTGAACACTTCTTTTGTCTTGTATATGTGTAATCTTGAGCCCCCCTTGGCAGTTTGCTGAGTCTCCCTAATGGTTTAGAACCACTGGCCTGACACAGCTTTGCAGTCCCTGGTTTAAAACCCCTGATCTACACTACTAGTCAAAAGTTTGGACACGCTTTCCCATCAAAGAGAATGGGAAAGTGTGTCCAAACTTCTGACTGGTAGTGTATATAACTTATTTCTATATAGTTTTTTATTTTGCAACCTAAGTAACAGATTTACAGTTATACAGTTTTATTTTGAGTTGTACATTTAAAACCATTAGATTATTCAAAATTATTAAAAATAGTTGCCCTATAATTAGAAATTGATGAACATAGTATCCCATTATTGCTAATAAACACTCCACCAGCCTTTATATGGAGATATAGGCCTTTAGTTCCACTAGCCAGTGGTGGGAGCGCCAGCATACTTCAATGACTCTTACCCAGTCTTGTGTCATTTCCTTCCCTGGGTACAGTATGACTCTGAGAAAATGGGAGAAGTGCGCTCTGAAACACCTTAAGCCTGTGAATGAACATTCAGAGTCATACACACACACACATTCAATGCGCTTACCTAACGCTGTGCAGAAACAATGTCCAATAGTCCAACTTCCTTGCTTTGTCCCCCCTCCCAACTTCACAAGGGCTCCCAGACCTCTTTCTCTTTCCCAGTCTGCTCCCAGCAATTACACTGGAACGCGCACACAAACACATGCCTGTGCACAATTCGCGTTACAGGCTCATGCAAAATTAGTCTTATCTGTAAAATAAGTCTTAAGCATCGCCTGGCACTACTCCCATCGCACTGCCGTGCTAAACATGTGACAAATGGCTGTGTGTTGGTGCCAAAACTGTGACAATGACTAAGAGGTGAACCGACCCTCTTACGTGACCTCCAGCCCTCTCCCATGGGCCTACATCTCGTTTTTAGCCACTCTGTGAGTTTTCTTTGATTGAAATGCACTTTGACCCCAGAGCACAGCAATACCATGGCATCCCCCAGGGCCTAAAGTCTTGCCATAAGGAACTGGGATGCAGTTCTCTGGTTTGTGTTCAAGTCTAAAGGTGTGGTCACATTTAGTTGCTTGGCAAAATTTTGTGGGCCAGATCCAGTCAAAAGAATCCATGCAACGGGAGGTTTGTGCAAGGGCAAAAAAGTTCCCACACAGATTTCGCTCATGCTCAAGTTGGTGACGCAAATTCTCCACATTCACCAACAGAAAGCTGCTTTGGTTTGACTGCTTTGTGAGCTGTGCTTCATACATTGCTACACTATTCAAAATAAACATTACACTTTTTTTGCCTGCAAAATTTCAGAGATTTTGCTAATGTGACCACACAGTAAGTCAAGGAGTTGGTGCTGTTGAGGGCATTATAAATTTCAATAAAATTTAGACTTCCTCGAGACACTCAAAACCTGTATGAACACAATAAAAATGTCTTTGCAGGGACAATACACGGATACAAACTTCTTGAAAAAAAAGTACCTTTCAACTACTTTTACACACTGGCAAACATAAACAGACTTGCACGCCAACTCCCACCCAGGATTTTACCTACCTGGAATCCTTATGAAGGACCAGCCGTGTCTTTGCTGCAGGGCCATGACGCCCCCTGGGCTCTGTGGGAGGAAGGTCTGAGAGCGCTGAGCCCAAGCGCAAGCCAGCTCGGGGGATCCATACAGGAAACACTGCTTAGCAATGAGACTCCCTCCATCGCGTATTAACCTCCATTCATACTCGGCACTGCGATCCGCACAGTAGCGTTCCATGGGAACTGAAGTCACCTAGGGAATGAAGAAAATTCCTTAGTCAACACCTCCAAGGCTGTTTACATTAATAAATTGTCTTTCCTCCAGATAATTGGCATCTATTTCCCTATTCAGTCTTTTTATCGCTAAGAAACACCAAACAAATTGGACCTTGAGGGAGAAGAAGAAACATTTCCAGTTGTCGGATGTACACACACACACACACACACACACACACACACACAACACACACAGGCCCGCACAACCCTGTCTTTCTGACATTTTGTCCGAACCCCGCAGCTCTGGCAGGAAAGCGTGGCAGAGGTCAGCGGTGCTAACAGCGCTAACAGGCCTTTGAGTAACAGATGACCATTTCCTGTAGTGATTCACACCGCTCACAATCCCTTCCACTGGCCGATTCTTTTCTCTCCCTCTCCTTCTCGCTTTATCCCTCTTTCAGCTTTATGGAGAATTTTATGGCGTGCTGACAAGCGGATGATATTATCTTCCTTTCATTCCTTATCTCTGATGAAAAACAGCTCAGCTTTGGCCAGGCTTCCAGTTTTGTAGCGAACAGCTGACCAATGGGAGCACGAACACGCAGATGTGGCCATAAAAAGCCAACGGGTCAAGAGTCCCTCATGAATAAAGAGAGAAAAAAGGCGACTAATCTATCTTATCACTTTCCCACAGTGCCCATATGCCCCTGGTGCCTAGGGGCCTGTGCCCAACGCGCTGCCAATTCTCACAGCGCGGCCATGAGGCCAGACACAATCCCGACTCTCTGGGCTGGGATAACACAGAGATAGTCTCACATTAGCCAAGTTAACAGCAGATGTTGGAGGAAAAAGAAAACAGTTCCTCATACATGACTGAACCATTAACGTCACAGATACGTTTCAGTACAACACACTCGCGTATAAAAGATTAATATCTTGATTTTCTTAAGTAGGAAGTTTTTTGTGGGTCAACATCTTTTGCTGGTTTGGGAAAAACTAGATTACAGGTTTTTAGGTTAGGGTTACAGTTATGCTTCAGTGCTTAAATTCTTTTTATAAAACATTTAATAAAAGGTCAAATATTATTCTCTGGTTTAAAGGCTGGTTTATGTTTATTAGATTATTATAATAAATTACCATTAAGATTGACTGATTAATCATAATATTTGATCACTAATATTAATAATAAAAATGTATTGGTTAAAGTGAGGTTATTTCAAGATTTAACCTGATAATAATTATAATAACGATGATAAATATCTAAAAAGAGCTGTTGGCTAGGATTGTTTGATAGGAATGTTGATAGGAACCAGCAAACGATGTTGTAAGTCTTGACTACCACATTCCCTCCAGTACCAAAGATGTCAATTCACAGTATCTTGAGAGTATCCCAAAGTTTGAGAGCATCCCAAATGGCAGTGTGGTTTTTGATGGGCTGTGTATTCACAGCCAGAGAAGCAGCCCTTAACCAAGACCTCTGATTTCTCACTGGTGGGCTTGTGTTGTTTGGTTACTCTCCACCGGGGTCATGATCAGCTGAGCAGAAGATCTGTCAGGGGGTCAAAGAGGATAAATAAACCAAGCCTGTTGTGAGGGCCACACAGAGAACAGGCCTTTCATTTTTGATCATAAGTTTGTTTCTGAGACAGCGGGAGATCCCTTTTAGCAGCTGACCACCCTCAGTAGAAATCCACGCTGATGAGTTTCTGACTTTTGCCAAACAGTTACTGGATACAGAAAACAGAATCCCTGCATATAGAAACCTGGATTTATTTCAAACCGTTAAACTGAGTGAAAGTTCTGGCAATTAATATGGTCTACTAGGATATTTTTGAGGGAAAGGGTGTGTGTTTCTCACCCTGGGTGTGATGGCGAGTAAAAACTTGGGTGGTTGGGTAGGCCGGCACCGTCTGAGCGTTTTAGTGGATGAGCGTCTGCTGTGGATCACCACATCGGTGTGACAGATCGGCGAAGACCCTGTGGATGTGAACACTAAATCCTACAGGAAAAGAAAGAAAAAAAAAGTCAGTATAGCATATTACACCCTACTAAATCACATACTGTCAAAATTTCAACACAGTGTGAGGATGGCTTTTTTCCGCACAACACTTGAATTTGTCAAATAGGAGTATATGGGCCTGCAGCGCCTCCTAGTGCTCACTTTACTCTCTACAATGAGTTACTCCTAATCTAAATGTAAACCCGACTCCCATCTCATCAGCTCCATTTGTCTCAAGTCAAGAGGTCACACTGAGCAGAAGTGATACCCTTAAATGAGACCACAGTGCTAACAGACGTCCAGACGGGGTCACAGAAAAAAACAACGGCTCTAATGACCCACATGAATCATAAAGACCCGTCTATATATCTGCCCGTTTCCTGTCTGCATCCACAAAGTGACAAGAATAAACAGACCTGTCAACTTCATTTAGAGGAGACTGTGAGCTAATGATGGATGAGGTGTGAAAGACATGTGATGAAAGAAAGAAAGAAAGAGAAAGAAAGAAGAGAAAGAAAGAAAGAAAGAAAGAAAGAAAGAAAGAAAGAAAGAAAGAAAGAAAGAAAGAAAGAAAGAAAGAAAGAGAAAGAAAAGAGAAAGAAAAGAGAAAGAAAGAGAAAGAAAGAAAGAAAGAAAGAAAGAAAGAAAGAAAGAAAGAAAGAAAGAAAGAAAGAAAGAAAGAAAGAAAGAAAGAAAGAAAGAAAGAAAGAAAGAAAGAAAGAAAGAAAGAAAGAAAGAAAGAGAGAAAGAAAGAAAGAAAGAAGAGAAAGAAAGAAAGAAAGAAGAGAGAAAGAAAAGAGAGAAAGAGAGAAAGAAAGAAAGAAAGAAAGAAAGAAAGAAAGAAGAGAAGAAAGAGAAAGAAAGAAAGAAAGAAAGAAAGAAAGAAAGAAAGAAAGAAAGAAAGAAAGAAAGAAAGAAAGAAAGAAAGAAAGAAAGAAAGAAAGAAAGAAAGAAAGAAAGAAAAGAAAGAAAGAAAGAAAGAAAAGAAAGAAAGAAAGAAAGAAAGAAAGAAAGAAAGAAAGAAAGAAAGAAAGAAAGAAAGAAAGGAAAGAGCTGTGTGGCAGCCTCAGCACGAGTGCTCGTGTCTAGTTTCATTAAGCACTGTCAGGAAAAGTCAGTGACAGAGACGGCACGAACACAGATGAGCACTGAGATTCTCACAGCACTGCTGCCGAACACAGATGGCACTGCTCACTGCACTGTACTAACTGGTACAAATATATGAAACGCTAATTACCATACAACAACAACACACAGATCAACAACATCTGCACAGAGCACCTCTGAGGGGAGGTTCCCTTGGCTCACATTTAACACTGGGCTTGAGCAACACGTGATTACTTACAAACCACAGACTGCCTGCTTACAGTGCATCCGGAAAGTATTCACAGCGCTTCACTTTTTCCACATTTTGTCATGTTACAGCCTTATTCCAAAATGGATTAAATTCATTATTTTCCTCAAAATTCTACAAACAATACCCTATAGTGACAACGTGAAAGAAGTTTGTTTGAAATCTTTGCAAATTTATAAAAAAAATAAAAAAAATTAAAAAGTATTCACAGCCTTTGTCATGACACTCAAAATTGAGCCCGGGTGCATTCAGTTTCCACTGATCATCCTTTGTCATCCTTGTTTCTATAACTTGATTGGAGTCCACCTGTGGTAAATTCAGTGGACTGAACATGATTTGGAAAGGCACACACCTGTCTATATAAGGTCCCACAGTTAACAGAGCATGTCAGAGCACAAACCAAGCCATGAAGTCCAAGGAATTGTCTGTAGACCTCCAAGACAGGATTGTATCGAGGCACAGATCTGGGCAAGGGTACAGAAAAATTTCTGCAGCATTGAAGGTCCCAATGAGCATAGTGACATCCATCATCCATAAATGGAAGAAGTTTGGAACCAGCAGGACTCTTCCTAGAACTGGCCGTCAGGCAAAATTGAGCGATGGGGGGAGAAGGGCCTTAGTCAGGAAGGTGACCAAGAACCCAATGGTCACTCTGACAGAGCTCCAGCGTTTCTCTGTGGAGAGAGGAAAACCTTCCAGAAGAACAACCATCTCTGCATCACTCCACCAATCAGGCCTGTATGGTACAGTGGCCAGACAGAAACCACTCCTCAGTAAAACACACATGACAGTGCAACTGGAGTTTGCCAAAAGGCTCCTGAAGGACTCTCAGACCATGAGAAACTAAATTCTCTGGTCTGATGAAACAAAGATTGAACACTTTGGCCTGAATGGCAAGCGTCATGTCTAGAGGAAACCAGGCACCACTCATAACCTGGCCAATATCATCCCTACAGTGAAGCATCATGCTGTGGGGACGTTTTTCAGCGGCAGGAACTGGGAGACTGATCGGGATCAAGGGAAAGATAAATGAAGCAATATACAATGTATCCTTGATGAAAACCTGCTCCAGAGCTCTCTGGATCTCAGACTGGGGTGAAGGTTCATCTTCCAACAGGACAACGACCCTAATACAAAGGAGTGGCTACGGGACAATTCTGTGAATGTCCTTGAGCGGCCCAGCCAGAGCCCAGACTTGAACCCAAATGAATGTGTCTGGAGAGATCTGAAAATGGCTGTGCACCAACGCTCTCCATCCAACCTGATGGAGCTTGAGAGGTCCTGCAAAGAAGAATGGGAGAAACTGCCCACAAATAGGTGTGCCAAGCATCATACTCAAAAATACTTGAGGCTGTAATTGATGCCAAAGGTGCTTCAACAAAGTATCGAGCAAAGACTGTGAATACTTATGTACATATGATTTTTTTTTTTATAAATTTGCAAAGATTTCAAACAAACTTCTTTCACGTTGTCATTATACGGTATTGTTTGTAGAATTTTGAGGAAAATAATGAATTTATTCCATTTTGGAATAAGACTGTAACAACAAAATGTGGAAAAAGTGAAACGCTGTGAATACTTTCCAGATGCACTGTACAACCCCAATTCCAGAAAGTCCAGAAAAGTTTGTAAAACATAATAAAAATAACAATCTTAATTCTCATTAACTTTTATTTAATTGACTCAAGTACAAAGGAAAAAAATCCAATGTTTTCACTGGCCAAATTAATTGTATTTTGTAAATATAAAGAAATTTTGATGGCTGCTCACTCCAAAAAAGTTGAGACAGAGCCAAAATAAAAGTAAAAAGACTACAGAATATCCAAGTTAAACTGTTTTGAAAGTCTATAATTAGCATGTGAATTGGTAATAGTAAGGGTACCGTGTTTGGGTATAGAAGGGCACTCACCAAAGGTTCAGCCTTCACGAGCAAAGATGGGTCATGGTTCAGAATTGTTAAACAATTAAAAAAAGTAATAATTTAAAAAAATCACATTTCCCAATGCAAGATTGCAAAGTATCTACCATACATAATTTTGTAAAAAGATTCAGGGAATCCAGAGAAATCTCAGTACATGTAGGGCAAGGCAGGAAACCTCTGTTGAATATGCACGACCGTTGAACCCTCAGATGGCATTGCATGAGAAACAATCATGTTACTGTGTTAAATATAGCCATATGGACTCAGGAGTACTTTGGAAAACTGTTGTCACTTAACACAGTCTGCCGCTACATCAAGAAAAGCAACTTGAATCTCTGTTGTGGAAGGAGAAAGCTATACATCTGTTAAATACAAAGATGTCGCCGAAAATCTCTGGGGCCGAGTTCATCTCAGATGGTCCAAAAGACAGTGGAAATGTGTGCTGTGGTCAGATGAGTCCACGTTTCAGCTTGTTTTTGGAAAAAAAATGGACATTGAGTTTTCAGTCCCAAAAACAAAAGGGACCATCCAGACTTTCATTAGTGACAGGTCATGGTATGGGAATCCAGCAGTGAAAACAGTATTGGTGACTTGCATTTGTGTGAAAGTATCATTGATGTGGAGGCATATTTTGGATTGTACAGAGACATATACTGCCATCAAGATTACATCTTTCATGAGAAGCAAAACAATACCGGGCCTCATTCTGCATGCGCTACAACAGAGTGGTTTCTTAGACACTACACTGGATGTGCTTGACTGGCCTGCCTGAAGTCCATCTCTGCCTCCTGTTGGAAATATATTGCCCATCATGAAAAGGAGCATCAGACAACGATGACCACAGACTGTTGAGCAGCTGTCCTGTCCAGATTGGACAAATTCCACATGCAAAACTGCAACAATTAATATCCTCATTCTAAAACATTGAAAAAGTGTAATTAAAAGGAAAGGTGATGTGACACTGTTAAACATGCATCTGTTCCAACTTAATTTTGGAACAGAGGCCTGCTCCTTAAATCACAAAATTTGTTTATATTTACAAAATACAATTTGTTGGTCAGTGAAAACATTGAAAATCTTTTCTTTGTACTTTTGTCACAGATTCTTGTGCTTTCAGGCAAGTGCTTTCACTTTTGCCACTAGTTTCTTTACAAGTCTACAGCAAAGCTTCTGAGCACTCGATATGGGCTGGTCCACATCTCCACATGGGGAGTTGATTGTTGTGGTGTCGTGTTCTCCATCCATGCCCCAGTGGAGCTAGGAGACGCTTGTGTGGTATAAAAGCCGTAGTGGGAAGTAGATAATATTACACCTCAGTCAGCACCTTCTGAACATAGCTTCCCTTGACCGTAGCCTCAACGCACGCCAGCGCGCCAAACTGCAGTTTAACCCCTGCCGCTGTTTGGCCCCCCGGGGGACGAAACTGTAGCTTTTGGACTGGGACATCCAGCATCACTTCCTCTATAGTCTTTCCTTTCCTCGATAATCAGTTTGGACCTTTCATATTCCCATCAGCATTTGATATAAAGCAACATTAGAGTGTCTCGTGGGTGAGTGGAAATAGGTTTCTTCAACGAAATATAAACCCTTGGCACTAATGAAAGATGAAGGTCATTTAATCTGGTTCAGTGGGGTAACCCAAGGCAGGAGCAGACCTGCGCACTCATACATAAAACTCCAAAACAGCGAACGCAAGAAATATGATGAACAAAGAAATATGCCAAAGTCTGTGCAATCAAATCTTTGGAAGACATTCAGTTCTGTACGAGCATGTTAACTAAACATCCAGAAGGAGGACTGTTCCACTTTGTCTTTTGAGTCATGCCTGAGAAATAATCAGTACTTAATATTTTTGGACATACAACCAGAATGTATGCCAAAAAAAGTCATACACAACATGTTTTTGTATTTCACTGCTCTGCTTTTCCATTGTTTTTCTATGTAAACATGTATTAGATGGACATGTTTGACAGATGTGTTAACATCTCGTGCTTTACAGCGCCTCGCGGTCTTGTGCAAGTTAAAAGTAGTTCAACTTTTTAAACTGTTTAAACTGTTCTAAAAGCGTGGTTGCACTTCCACTGCCTACTTTTCAAGTTTTTCAAATGCAAAAACTGTGTGAATGGCCCTTGGCTCTGCAAAACTACAGATTCTGTAAATCAGAACTATTAAGTTGTTGTATCTGGGGTGTTATGGCTTATCTAGCATCATTTTACAGCAGTAGATGCTTAACATTTGTAATACGACAAGGCAACGTTCACACAGCAGCAGAATAAGGTTGTCAGTCCAGTATTTGAGTCCTTAATATGGTTACGTTAACACACAGTATGATTATTCACAGGAGTAACAACCACATTTTATAGTCGAACTCACACCCATACATATTCAGGACTCCACATTGGAACTGGACTGGACAACCAGTTGTCCATCACAAACAATGCGAGAGAGCAACTGTGTGGTTTTTGTGTGTGGTTTTGGTAACTTACAGCGATGGAAATTATGAGCTGTGTGTCATCTGAAGGTTTTAAGTCACTGTTCTCCACCGGAGCGGTTTTGTGTTCTACATGCAACTCACATTCTCCCCTCTCCACCCAGATATAAATGCTGCTGTTGGTTAATGAAGATTTGACGGATGAACTCGTGGCTTGATTGGACTCTTATTGTGTCAAATTACTTTTCAGTTTTATGGACATTGACATCTTTGATATTACTTTGGTCATTGTCGCTATGGTTACTGGTAAGATAATATGGTTGACTCCCATTGCACATTCATACAGACAGTATTCGAGATGCTACTTTAAGTTGCTATATGAACGGGACATTTTGTGAATCACACCTGTAAGTAAATGCAGTTGTCTATCACAAAAACTGACAGTGTGAATGTTGCCAAAAAGGTTGATAACTACTAACATATAGTGATGAAGGCCACTAGTACCTATGCTGTCATATGACAAAGCAAGAACGACAAAAAAAAAAATGACAGAGCTCACCTGTAGAATAGGACTGCTGTGGACGTTTGGGAAAGACGTTGGCTTGTTGAGCCACAGGATGAGATCTCTGTGTGAAAGCTTGTGTAAAGAGGCTATCCCTTTAGCCTCGTTCTCCTGCTCCTCCTCTACATCCCACAGACGTCTGTGGTGGAGCCGGTATGCTGATTTAAAGGACAGATATAGGGCTAACCACCTGAGAAAAGAGGAAAAGAGTAGATTTTATTATCTAAACAGCCATTAAGACTTCTTTCTCTGCTGTAGGTAACAATGAATGTATTGAATCCCACACCTAAATATCACCTGAATGCAAGTGAGGAAAGAATTCGATTCTTATTGATATATTTAGTTCTTATTAGAGTCATGGGTCCTACCGGATGAGAACAAGCTTGAATAATGCAAATGTATTCAAAATATCCACTGGTTAAAGGAGAGTTCATGTAAAAATTAGACAAGCTTGTATAATTTGCTCTTCCACTTCTTCTGAATACATTTCTGGTTCATAAATGTCTGAATTAATGCAGTATTTCCACTTGCCATCTGTAGAGTTTACTACGGTAAAGTTGACACAGTGGATCAGGTATTCTGAGCTCATGTGATTGAGTGGAGGCGGGGACTAATATGCATATTCATGGTTCTGCGTATACTAAATGAAGCAAGAGTGTAGAGTTACACTGAAGCTATTTAATGCATGAAGAAATTATTTTCACAGGAAAAAAAGTTAAAAGTTATGTCATTTTGGTAGTTTAAAGCATATTCATTATTTTCTTCATCCTCATGTCATTCAAAATCTGTATGACTTTCTTATTTTGTGGAAGGTCATGCAGGTTTGGAACAAGATGATGACAGTGTTTCCCACAGATTCGAAAGCAATTTTTTGTGGTTGAGGTGGGGTGGGGGATGTTCCTTGTCAGACAGGGGGATGGGGGATGATTGCCACATTTGATTGTTGTTTGATTGTGTGTGCATACATAAGTATTTCTAAAAATATTAGGATGTACGTTTTCAATTTTAAATTTCACATTTTAAAAAAAATCTAGTGTTTGATCATGTCGAGAGAGAGAGAGAGAGAGAGAGAGAGAGAGAGAGAGAGAGAGAGAGAGAGAGAGAGAGAGAGAGAGAGAGAGAGAGAGAGAGAGAGAGAGAGAGAGAGAGAGAGAGAGAGAGAGAGAGAGAGAGAGAGAGAGAGAGAGAGAGAGAGAGGAAATGCAGCTGAGCGAATACGCTGCTTACATCTTTTAAATAGCGTTTAAAGAAATATGAATAACGAAACACAATATGTGGCGGCCAGTGTTGATTCTGTGGCGCACCGCCACGGATTAGCCTATGTGTGGGAAACACTGAATTATCCATTTAAGTCAGAGAAAGCGTGTATTTTGACATTTTATAGTCTCTTACATGAAAGTGAAGTAACTGACCTCACTAGAGTCCCCTGAAGCATGATGTTGGACATCTCAGCAGGAGACACATCGATGAAACGCAGGAAGGAAAAGCTACTGCCTTCATCATCAGCTGTACCGGTCATGCAGATGATCCGAAATAAGTGTTTGTACGTTTTGTACTGACAAAATTAGAATATAATTGTGGAATAAATAAAGAGACTCACTTTTTCTGTGAAACAATGACTGTTGAATGTGTTGTGTGGAGAATGGAGAGAGCAGAGTCTGCTTCAGCCTGAGGAGTGAAGAGAATGAATAAAACACAATCTAATAAAATTACATGCGATGTATAACAACTTTTGATGGGAGATGGAATCAATAATGCCCCAAAGTTGGCTATTACCCTAATGGTACGTTCACACCAAGAACGATAACTACCGTATATACCCGAATATAAGACTAGGTTTGTGTCCTAAAAATAGGCTGAAAAATGGGGGGGGTGTCGTCTTATATTCGCGATATAGACAAAATCACGGGGGAAAGGGAGAAAACAGGTGGAAACAGTAGAGGGTGCCAAAACGATAGGCTACGTAATTAGTGACAGTGTTATGAATTAAATAAACAGTAAAGTGTTGAGAAGTCAAGAGTTCATTTTGAGAAAAGAGCTTCAAAAGTTGGTCAAATAAACCAACACCGTCGAAACAGTTATGACACCAACTTTAAACTTATGGTCGTGAATGAGGCAGAATCATCTAATAATTGCAAAGCTGGCAAAAAATTTGGAGTCACAGAATGCAATGTTTGGAGGTGGCGAGCACCTTTTTTTCCCCAAAAAATAAGTCTGGAAAATGGGGGGGGTCGTCTTATATTCAGGGTCGTCTTATATTCAGGTATATACGGTATAACGGTAACTATATTAAAGTCCACACCACAATGACATTCTGTTTGTTATACGCTCTTGAAAGTCAGGTAGATTCTGATTGACTGACAATTTATCATTCATCCGCTGGAAACATTGCTCTGAAAGAGATTCCAATGATATTGTTCCTTGTGTCGTCATCGTTATAATTATGGTATGGACTTCCCTGATCTCACAGAATTAAGGCAATTTACTTTATAGTTATTGTACTTGATGTGAACAAGTCTTGAGGTACGTACAGTAAACCTGGAAGCTACATGGAGATCAACTCACTTAGTCTTTCCGACGTCAGAAGTGCGGAGGATGGCATGTCGGAACAGGAACTTGGACATGATGAAGGGCTTCAGGGACATGTGGAAAGGTGAGCGTATTTCCTGACGCTCAAACAGGTCTGGGTGGTTGCAAACCTTTAAAATTTGTGAAAAACACTGTTTAAAAACTGCAGCTCTTTACTATATGTACAGTGAATCTGAAAGGACACAGGTTTTAAAAGAATAGTCCACCCAAAATTTAGTTCTTTCACTATTTACCCTGATGTTGCTTCAAACCTGTATAACTTCCTTTCTTTGGTGGAACAAAAAATATATAATTTTGAAAAATGCTGGTAACCAATTTTGATAAACCAATTTTGGTTTCCACTGACAAAAAATACAATAGAAGTCAATGGGAACCAAAGCAATTATCAACATTTTTCAAAATATCTTCTTTTGTGTTCCACAAAATAAAAAAAAAAAATATATATACAGGTTTGGAACGACATGAGGGTCAGTAAATGATGACAGAATTTTCATTTCTGGGTGAAATATATCTAGTAAATAAACCAAGCCTCACCTTCCTAAACTGCATGACAAGGTTCATGAGGCTGCTGGTGGTGCTGTGGGCCTGCTGGGCAGTGCCCATTGATGATTGCAGCAGGTCCTCAATGGAGATCTTGTTCTTCAGAGCCTGGTAGAGCAGCCGCTGTCTGCTGGTCAGCTGGCAGTATGTCAGGATTTCAATCTGAGATGAAGGTTCAAAAAATGAATAACACAAATATCACATACATGGACATGAAACCACAAACCATAATTCTGCCTGAGATACTGTAAGACTGTTTCACCTTGTCAGAGAGCTCATTCTCCACATCCTTCTTTATTCTGCGCAGCATAAATGGTTTTAGGATCATGTGCAATCTGGACAGCTGGTCTGAAAGGGTAAACCACCATAAATTACGCCTATTGGAGCATGGGCAAAACATGAAGACATCGCTTGTTCAGCATGAGTGCTGCTGTTTTAATATTTAACAATGAATATTTTGTTAATCTTTATTATTTTGCAGCTAAAAATCCAGAATAATTACCATAATTAAAATAATTATGTTGCTGCTCCTCACTAGCAAAGCCTAACAACTATCTTAGGACAACATAGCTAAATGATAAAACATACTAGCAAAGCCTAATAAAATGCTAAAATATGCTAGCAACATGCTAAACAACCTATGAACCACATAGCAATAGGCAGCAAACACCCAGAAAACATAGCAACTGCCTAGCAATCTCCCAAAACATCTGATCTGATCTATCCGATAGATTGGATGAGGAAAGCTTTAAAACCGTAGAACTATTAAAACTACTTCAAACTTAAAATACTAAAAACCGTAGAACTTTAAACTTTGACTTACTATCCCCGCTTTTATTTTTTGTCTTTTAAATATATATATATATTTTTTGGACTAAATTGTTCTTCCCTAACACATATTTTAACCTCTCTGAAGATAAAATGGACAGTAAACAAAACAGAGATGAACACAAGAGTTGACTGACTTTCATCAATAGCAGATTTGTTCTCAGCATGACTCTCGATGTCCTTGGAAAACCACTCATTGAACTCCTCGTGAGAGTCAAACAGGGTCGGCATGATGAAGTGAAGCAGGGCCCACAACTGGGAGGAAGAACAATTGTGTCAAGTTTTTGTGGCACTGCACTCGCACATGTAAACTCTCAAACAAGGTCTCGCATGAATACACTTACCTCTGCCATTGTGTTTTGGATTGGTGTCCCTGTTAGCAGGAGGCGGTTCCTGCACTGGAACTGAAGCAGAATCTTCCATCGGACGCTGCCAAGAAGAACCAGACACAGCTACTAAGACCTCCCAAGCAAGCAGCAAGCTGAGGTTAACGGAGAATATAACTCTGCATGACAACAACGCTCAGTGCTGAACTCTGAATACTACAAGGGGTTCTCTTCAGAGCACACTCCTTAGACTTGGTTAAGTCTTTCATTGATTATGCGGACTTTAGAAACTTGAAAGCTCAAGAAAGCTGCTCTGACGCCCTGTCGAGACTCCAATTGGGCAATAAATCATGTTCCACCACAACAGAAGCTGCTGGCACATGTGCTGTCATCTCCAGAGAGGCACAAACTCACACTCAGAGCTCGAGAGGCCCTCATTCTCTGAAGGGTTCCAGTCCAGACATAGTGTCACTGCACTGACTATGAGGATGCGAATATGGAAAATTTGCACCAGTACTGGAGGCTCTCTGGAGCATCTGGAGCTTTTTATAAACTCTTTTTCCCTTGTTGAAAGGTTCGATCAAGAATGCATATCAGTTAGACAACCAGATTTTCACATTTTGGAGCAAGAAAATACAATAGATTAACTAGCCTATATGTGACCCTGGACCACAAAACCAGTCATGAGTCACAGGTATATTTGTGGCAATAGCCAACGATACATTGTATGGGTCAAAATTATCCATTTTTCTTTTATGCCAAAAATACTTAGGAATTTATGTAATAATTATGTTCCATTAAGATATTTTGTAAATTTCCTACAATAGATATATTAAAAAGTTATCATTAGTAGTAATATGCATTGCTAATGACTTCATTTGGACAACTTTAAAGGTGATTTTCTCAATATTTAGATTTTTTTGCACCCAGAAGATTTTCAAATAGTTGCATCTCGACTAAATCCTATCCTAACAAATCATACATCAATGGAAAGCTTATTTATTCAGCTTTCAGATGATATATACATTTCAATTTCAAAAAGATTTACCCTTATGACTGGTTTTGTGGTCCAGGGTCACATATTTGCCATTTTAAAACAGCATGAGCTGATAACCAGTCTGTTTAGCTAATTAACAGAAGTGGTAATGCTAGTATCAGTTCCAAAACATTTAAGTAAATACTGTATAAAACAAAGTTTATAGCTAGTTAATATTCTATCTGTAATGGAACTGTATAAAAAATATTTTTGTTAGGATTTATTTTTTTATTGTCATGATTTGCTTGTATTTAATAATCCCATTTGCCTTGTGTTCTCTCTCAACTTACCTTGTTATGCATTCCAAATATACACATTTTAAAACTGGAAGTGCTAATCGAGTACCAATTACCTGGTGCTGCTTTTCAGTGCCTGGGCCTCATCTAGAACCATATACTGCCATTTCACTCTCTGGAAATACTTCACATCCTGCACCACCAGCTGATAACTGGTGATGACCACATGAAATGGTGCATTCTGGGTATACAAAGTTTTCTACGGGAGCCAAACAGGGATAAAATATGGTTGAAGTAGTAGATTTCCATTAATCCGGTTTATTAGAGCAATATTCTTATGAAATGCTTACCTGGCTCCAAAATTTTCTAATAACTTTACGATCATGAGGGTTCCCCCAGTACGGTAACACCTGTGAATAATACAAATAAAGTATTACAACATTTGAAAAAACATTATAAAAAAATAAATCCTTGCCAAAATGATATCTATTTATCTATCTATATATACACTTTTCATAAACTTAAAGTGTTACAAAGTGTACAATGCACATTATTTTAGGGCTCAACAATAAGTATGGACCAACTGATCCGGGTAAGAATGAGCAAGTAGCTGTGTGTGCGTGAATTTATAGCTTTCATGAAATTACATTATAGCTCTATTATTTCCAGTTACACAAAATAAAAACGTAATAAATTATTTGTTGTAACTTTTTTTTAATATAAGGAAAACTAATGTTTAATGAAAAACATATTTCCTTCTGACACAAAAATATGTTGCTAAAAATAAAGTGTGGTGGGGCCAGTGAAAATATTGGCAGGGCTAGTATAATTCTGAATCACTGGCCTGACCGAGCCAACAAAAATAAATAATTACTGTTCAGCCCTCTGATATTCCTCAAGATATTCTGGCTGGGATTTCGGATACAAATGATTTGTGATTCGTCTGACTGGCAGGAAATTAATATTTAGGTTGCTGATATTAGTAGAACACACTATAAATGATACAACACTGCCCCCTAGGATTACAAAAATCAAACCAGAAATGCAATAATCTGTCATGCGTTTCCTTACAGCAAAATAGGCAAAGGCTAAGAAAAAACACATTTTCCATTGTTCTGAAAATAGACGTAGTTCAGTGGGTTTATAAAAGGTTTGAGACAGTGACAGAGCGATAGAGCGGTAAAAAGGAATCCACGGCTGCAGGTGTTTCCCTGCACAGCTGCCACACTCACCTTGAATTTGGGAACAAAGCGGGAGAACTCCTGATGCCAGTTGTTGAGTGTTGAGGCAGGGGAGATGATCAAGAAGGGTCCCCAGATGTTTTCCCTCTGTCCGACAGAGCACACGAACACAAAATAAGCCAAACAGGTGCAGACGGCAGAGGGGGATGGGGACGGAGATGGTGGGAAAGAATGAGAGAAGAGAGAGGGGTCAAAACAGGAAACAACTGAAGAACAAGGTAACGTGCTAACATGGCTTCCTATGGGCCCACAGCGCTACACTTTCATATCAAATACCAAAACTCTGTATCCTCCTCTTTTCGCAAGCCCTGGAAGTCACAGAGGGCAGCGGAGACAGCTGGAGGGTTCATATCGATGCCAAAGAACTGATTTGTGGTGTGAGAGGTTTGTTTGGGAGAAATGCATATGATAGCACAGGAAAGCAGAACAGAGAGTTGTGTTTTTTATATAACGTTGGTGTCATATTCCCAAAAAAAAATAAACCTGTTCCAGATTTTTGATCTGAGAGCCTAGCGATTAGGAAATACAGTATCTTTCAAGTGAAATCCGTTGGCTAGAAGATGATACAATAGAGAAGGAGAATGTTTTGCAAACCCTGTTATCATGCTACGCTGTGCTAATGGTAGGGCTGGGCGATATAGTGAAAAAAACAAATCTTGATATTAAAATATATTAATATTCCACATCTTGATATTTATGCATTTGCTCGAAAATGGTTTGAGAAAAGTATGACTGAGATTTTTCATTATTAGTATTAATATTAATATTTGTTATACATGAGCCCTGCACATGAAATGTGGGGGAAAAGCAGGATATCGTGGCTACGAATTAAGAATTAATTCCCACAACTTTTTAATTAGTTCCCTTGTTGTAGTTAAATCATGGCCACAGTTTATCTAAATTAAAACTATGGGAACAAATTAGTAAAAGGGAATGGTTTATTTTAAAAAAAGTAATTAAATGTGGCCATGAATTAATAACACTTTATTCTATATACGTTTTACTTTTTTTTTTTATCATTTGAACAGACAGTCATCAAGTCCATAATAGATTTATAAATCACAAATACAACAATGCACTATGCACACAAACAAAACAATCGTTATATATAATGTTAAGGCGAACGCCAATATTTACAGTGGATACTTCAATTTTCAGTCTGTTCATCGCACAAAGTTATTGCACGGTTTCAGAAAACTTGGAAAGTCAATCATTACCTCTGCCAGATGAGCCAGTAAAGCAATGCTCTGGACCGTCTTTCCAAGCCCCATCTCATCTGCCAGAATGCCATTAATGCCCTATGGGAGAAAAACAGACAGAGACATAAATCATCACAATCTCCTCACCAGCATGATGGAAGGATGTGCTATACACTCCTATACAGTTTTTGCTCACCAAGACTACATTTATTTGATCAAAAATACCATGAAAACTGTAATATTATGAAATATTAAAACAATTTAAAATAACAAATATATATTTTAAATAAAAATAATTTTAAAATGTTTAATTTTCAGCATCATTACTCCAGTCTTCGGTGTCACATGATCTTTCAGAAATCATTTTAACATGTTGATTTGGTGCTCAAGAAACATTTCTTATAATTATATCAATGTTGAAAATGTCTATTATTTGATTAATAGAAAGTCCAAAATATTTTGTAACATTATAAAATGTCTTTATTGTCACTTTTGACCAATTTAATGCAGTATTCATTTGAATTCCTTTTTATTCTTTTTTTTTTTTTTTTTTATCTTACAGACCCGAAACTTTTGAATGGCAGTGTATGGAGAAATAAGTTCATCATCACCTGTTCATAAAGATTGGCCAGCCAGTTCATGCCTTTCAGCTGGTAGCCCTTAAGTTTCCCATTGAACATCGTGGGCTGGGGAATGTCTTCACCTGCTTGAATAGACGGGTTTGATAAGCTGTAGCTCTCGCCGAAGCCAGAGCCAGACATGCTAGCCGCATGCAGAGAGGCGCAGCGACTGTCCTTTGCTTCCTCGTCAAACAACCTGGTCTACAGAACAAAAAGAAGGACATTGTGATAATTAATTTCCAGCCAAAATTCATGAAGGAAACATGCATGATGTAATGCAAAGATATACCATATAATTCAGACTGCCACTTACTCTAGCCTGGTGGATCTGGTATGCCTCTTTTGCATTTTTAAGAGCCTGGGACTTGTAATATTCACTATCTGCAAGAAGAAAATATGGAAAGCACATGATTCTAATACACATTTGCATAAGATCCACATTGAATGATCCACCAGAGACAGAATAAGGTCTTACCATAGTCTTCCTGGCCGACATTGACCATAACCCCTCCACCGATGTCGATCTGCCGCTGGGAGGTGTTGTCCTCAAGCTTGCGCAGGATCTCCTCCTGTGTGCCGTCTCCCCCAGCGTTCTGCTTGCCCCCCATGAAGTGAGCGTATAGTTCTGTCTGGGTGATCAGGAAGTTCAGCTTCCTCTGCTGACGCTTAGCCTGATGGGACACACAGGAAGAACTGTCAGGATGATGTTTTAGGAAATGATTCTCAGCGAAAGGTGATTTTTAGCGTATATGCATTAATACCTCCCGCATCTCCTCATCCAGTTTGCGCTGCTCGAGAGCCTCTTTCTCAGCGCGCTTGCGGTGCTCCTTCTCCACCTTCTCGTACTTCTTCCAGTACAGCAGCATCTCTTTGGTGAGGCGGCGGGCCCGTGGTAAAGTCTCTTTGCAGTTCTTCTGCGCCTGGATTGCAGCCCTCCGGACCTCACGCATACACTGGTGGGCCAACTGGAGAAGTGTAGATGCACAAATAATTAAACATCCAAATAAACAAAAATAGACTCTCTGAGACCATTAGTAAAAATGTATTTGACATTTTTCTAACTAAATAAAAGCAATATTTTTAGTGACCTAGAAATAATGGGGAAAAAAATAAATGACATAATATTTTGTTGCTTTAAATTCTAAAATTTACATTTTGAATCTCAGATGTTTTGACCACAATATACATTACTATTTAAAAGTTTGGGGTCAGAGATTAACACCAATATTCGGCTAGTATACATTCAATTGTGACTTAAAGACATCTATATTGTTACAAAAGTTTACTATTTAATACAAATCTTTTGAATTTTCTATTCATCAAACATTCCTGAAAGAAAATGCATCAGGGTTTCCACAAATGTTTTAAACATTGATAATAATAATAATAATAATAATAAAAAATCTTGTGCACCATTTAGAAATGACAAAATTCAGCTTTGCTATCACAGGAATAAATTACATTTTAAATAATTTTGATCAAATAAATGTAGCTTTGGTGAGCATAAGAGAGAAAAACATGAAAAAGTCTTACAGACCTCCAAACTTCTAAACGGTAGTGTATATAAATATATAAACATCTCTTACCTTTCTGGCATTGGTTAAAACAAAGTTCCTTGCCGAGACTTTTTGTTTAAACGCCTGAAATGAGAGAATGAAAATATAGACTGATGCATGAACAGAAGAAATAGAGGGAATTGCAACTGTTGACCAAAAAAAATGCTTTTACCTTTGGGATTTCTTTTTTGGCAATCGTGAGCCAGACTTTTCGTCTACGAGCATTGAGCTGCTCGATGGTTAAGTGCTTCTTTTTGATCATGGGAAGAGGTGCATCATGGGAAAACTTAGCAAATATTTTAGTAATGTGCGCCCGTCCCTCCATGGAGAATTCTTCTCCCCGTTTCTTCTTCTTTTTCATCTTTTTGAGTTTGGCTACAAAAGAAGGATGAGTATTCAAATGACCAGAAAACAGTTAATGTCATCCTCTTTTGTCCTGTAGGCTTACCCTTACATTTCTTCTCTTCCTTGATTTTCTTTTTCTTGAGGCCCAGTAGGTGGCGCTGCTGCTCGTAGAAAGGATCGTGAGTGGACAGGAGGCCTGTGCTGTAGTGTTGATAGTGCTGCAGCTGTGAACACAAACACACATTACCAACAGTTTCCATGAAGCTATCTATGCGGGGGCAGCTATCCCAGACTCGGCGAACACGTCATACCTCTCTGTCAGAGTGGAACTTGCTCTGGTGGAGTTTGGTGAACTTGTGTAGGCGCAGCATGTCCTGGAGCTCTTCCCGTGTCATTGTAAAGTCAGAATCATCCGAGTCAGTTTCTGAATCTGTGGTGTCATCGCTCAGCAAGATGCCCTGCAATTCACAAACATCAGACTGCTTAGACATGGACATTAAAGGAAAGGCACAATTAATTATGAATGTGTGAATGTGTTTCATATCTCTCATATCAAATTTATTTCTTATAATTGCAACAACTATGGAGTCCCTAAATGGAGATGACGATTAAAAAAAAAAACTAAAAGGACAAATTATATTTCAATGTTCAAAGTTTGCTCACAAAACATTTCCGTTCCCCAGAGAAACGTTTAATTTGCTGACAATACTTTTGCGTTCTCAAAAGTATTGCGTTCCCCTGAGAAATGTTCTGTTCCAACAGCAGCAGCATTAAAATATAGTACATTTTATAGTACACATTTTTTGTGTGTTCTTCAAACATTCTTCAACTAATTTTCTTTCCCATTTCCATCACATTTTGCCCCCTTAGACTTCATTTCTCACTATTGTCAGTTTATTTCTTTTAACTGGGATATTACTCTCACTAGTACTGCCACTTTCTCATAGTTTTGACATTTCAACCTGTAATTGTGACTATATATTTTGTAATTTATATTTTAGATCTCATAAAGTGCCTTTATTTACCATTTTAAACTTTATAATCACAATTACCGGTTTATTTTTTACTCTGAGGCAGAAACAGGCTACCATTGAGCAGGGATTGGATTTAGATAAAGCCTTTCCCAGAATCACTCTGGAGGTTTTTCTATACATACCTTCAGCCATTTCCTGCTTTTCTTCAGTTTCGAGAAGTTGTACAGACTGGCCTTGTCGCTTTTGTGCTCTGAGGAAGCAAGTTTGGGGTTAAAGGTGACTCAAAATCTTTTACCCCTAAAGAAATTAAAAGTATTTTTAAAAAATATATTGAAAATTAGATTAGATATTTAGATTAGATTAGATACTTTTATTAGATTTTATTCTTTTAAATCATATACACACTGGAATGCCTCATGGAAACCACCCTGCTGAGTCACATGACCAGCCAAATACTATTTACTAAAATGTACTTGCAGTCCAAGAAGACTGCCATACTTCCATATATACATACACTATATTGCCAAAAGTTTTGTGAAGCCTGCCTTCATGGACATGCACATGAACTTTAATGACATCCCATTCTTAATCCGTAATGTTTAATTTGGAGTTGGCCCACCCTTTGCAGCTATAACAACTTCAACTCTTCTGGGAAGGCTTTCCACAAGGTTTTACTGGTCAAATTTTTGACAATTCTTCTAGAAGCGCATTTGTGAGGTCAGGCACTGATCGACGATGGACGAGAAGGCCTGGCTCGCAGTCTATGCTCGACTTCATCCCAAAGGTGTTATACTGGGTTGAAGTCAGGACTCTGTGCAGGCCAGTCAAGTTCCTCCACACCAAACTTGCTCATCCATGTCTTTATGGACCTTGCTTTGTGCACTGGTGCGCAGTCATGTTGGAACAGGAAGGGGCCATCCCCAAACTGTTCCCACAAAGTTGGGGAGCATGAAATTGTCCAAAATGTCTTGGCATGCTGAAGCATTAAGAGTTCCTTTCACTGGAACTAAGGGGCCAAGCCCAAGCCCAAGCCCAACCCATGAAAAACAACCCCACACCATAATCCCCCCCTCCACCAAACTTTACACTTGACACACTGCAGTCAGGCAAGTACTGTTCTCCTGGCAACCACCAAACCCAGACTCGTCCATCGGATTGCCAGACAGACAAGTGCGATTCGTCTGCATGCCTAGGTGCTTGATTTTATACACCCGTGGTCATGGAAGTGATTGGAACACCTGAATTCAATGATTTGGAGGGGTGTCCCAATACTTATGGCAATATAGTGTATATATACAAAAATTACTTTTAAGAAGAGGTTATGCATTCTTATGTTATACAACAGATAACCTTTTCATTTTATATATTGTACCTTGCAGCACAACTCCATTGAGAGTGCCGCACTCTGTCTCTCCATCTCTGCAGGAGTCCTTGGTCTCATCCTCGAGGTTGATGTGATCTTCTTTCACTGCCAGCAGTGGGTTAGACGAGGCCAGAGAAGACCCCTCGCCTAAACCATCATCGCTGTCATCGCTGAAATAGAGAAGCACACACAAACACGACCTTGAACAAAACTACAGTGCAGCATTTCCTATAAAAATCCACCATTAGCGATTGGTTTTGGGATTTATGGAAAAAGGAGGAAAAAAATTCTAAAACAAACAACAAACTAGACAAGAATCACAAACTGGTTCGTGACATTACAGTTTCTAGGGATTTTGTAAAGTCATAGAGGTCATGTCATGTGACTCAATAGACAGAAGGTCAAAGAGGACTGAATTACCTGGAAATGTTCTGGTTAAAAACAGCAGCAGTCTGCCTTAGAAAGGTGTCTAGGCGGAGGGATCGTTCAAGGTACTGCAGGTGAAGTGGTTTGGCCAACTTTGAGCAAGTGGCGTCTCCCACGCCATCCTGCTCTGAGGCCATAGGCAGAGGTTAAAAGAGCCTGAACGGCGATCACTGCATAGACGAGACAGAAAGCTTGTTGGTTAACTCTAAATGAGATTATAAAGATCACCTGAATCCTTTGAAAGCAAGCTCTGAAGCTGAAAACATAACTGTGACCAAACAGCAGTACAGTACCTTTGGAGTGTGAGACTTCATATTTCACAATTTTAACATTCAGTGTTGCACAAATGATAAATCTGAAACAGAAAAGGATGTGATATTGACTTCAGCATTTACTGATGAACACGTCTGCTCTTCTATAGACATGATCACTGTAAGATTTATTGCACATTTACAATAAGAAGACTGCATATAAATATTCAGAACTGGAGGAGAATTCATAGCAACTGTCAAATGAGAGAAATTAATTCTTATGTGCATTTTGCAGAATGTGATACTGGCAGTGGCTGAAAGAGAATGAAGTGGGTTGAGATTAACACATCTGATTTTTTTTTTTTTATCTTAGGTTTATTGATAGCATACTGAAATGTTATAGAGCATTTATTCCATTATCAAAGCAGGATGAGGTGCTAATCAATCTGATAAGAGCCTTGTAAGGTTCAGAATCAGCTGGCCACAAGCTTGTGAGCTGTATTGCTTACTGCTAGCTTTTCAGATATGCATGTGTTCAAAGTACCATTCAAAAGTTTGGGGTCGGCAAAATTAGTTTTGTCTCTTATGCTCATTAAGACTGCATTCATTTAAGCAAACATACAGTAAAAACGGTAATATTGTGAAATATTATTGCGATTTTAAATAACTGTTTTCTGTCATTTATTCCTGCAATTGCAAATCAGCAGCAATTCCCAGTCTTCATTGTCACATGATCCTTCAGAAATCATTTTAATATGTTGAATTGGTGCTTAAGAAACATTTCTTATCAATGCTGAAAACAGTTGTGCTGCTTAATATTTTTGTGGAAACTGATTTAATGCATCCTTGCTAGGGGTGTAATTGTGTCACAATACATTGAAATAAAAACAAAATGCAACAATATGTATCATGGATAGTGACAATATTGTGTATAGTTCAACCAAAATAAAAATTCTATGCCAGGGTACTGGAGAAGAGAATTTGGGTGATAGTGGAACCTCGGATGCAGGAGGAACAGTGTGGTTTTCGTCCCGGTTGTGGAATACTGGACCAGCTCTATACCCTCTCCAGGGTGCTGGAGGGTTCATGGGAGTTTGCCCAACCAATCCACGTGTGCTTTGTGGATTTGGAGAAGGCATTCAACTGTGTCCTGTGGAGGGTGCTCTGGGAGTATGGGGTCCGGGACCCCTTGCTTAGGGCTGTTTGGTCCCTGTACAACCGGAGCAGGAGTTTAGTCCACATTGCCGGCAGTAAGTCAGACTTGTTCCCGGTGCATGTTGGACTCTGGCAGGGCTGCCCTTTGTCACCGGTTCTGTTAATTTTTATGGACAGAATTTCTAGGCGCAGCCAGGGAGTGTCCAGCTTGGGGACCACACGATTTTGTCTCTGCTTTTTGCAGATGATGTTGTCGTGTTGGCCTCCTCAGACTGGGACCTTCAGTGTGCACTGGGACGGTTTGCAGCCAAGTGTGAAGCGGCTGGGATGAGAATCAGCACCTCCAAGTTCGAAGCCATGGTTCTCAGTCGGAAAAGGGTGGCTTGCCCGCTTCAGGTTGGTGGAGAGTTCCTGCCTCAAGTGGAGGAGTTCAAGTATCTTGGGGTCTTGTTCACGAGTGAGGGAAGGATGGAACGGGAGATTTACAGATGGATCGGTGCAGCTTCTGCAGTAATGCGGTTGATGTACCGGTCTGTCGTGGTGAAGAAGGAGCTGAGCTGTAAGCTGTCACCTTCCCGGGGAGGTGTTATAGGCATGTCCCACTGGGAGGAGACCCCGGGGAAGACCTAGGACACACTGGAAGAATTATGTCTCCCGGCTGGCCTGGGAACGCCTCTGTATTTCCCCGGAAGAGCTGGCAGAAGTAGCTAGGGAGAGGTAAGTCTGGGCGTCTCTACTCAGACTGTTGCCCCCACGACCCAGCCCCAGATAAGCAGAAGATGATGATGATATATCATATATTATTATATAACATTGAATATAATGTATAATAATGCAATGGGGGAATATTTGTGGGACCTGATAGTGCCAAATGTCTTATTTTACCAGTAAAAAGTGGCCTACATTATTTTAAATATATCTAGTCATAAATATATGAGTATCGCAATAATATTTTATCACGAGTTCAGTATTGTGATATGTATCGAATCTTGACATGAGGGCATCGTTACACTCCGAATCCTTGCAGAATAAAAGTATTTAAAACCTCCAAACTTTTGAATGGTAGTGTATCTGCCTTTAATGATTGTGTGACAGCTTTGTGTCAGTCTATATGATTGTGTACTCCTAAAAGTCAACAAAATTCACTTTTAAAATAGTCTTGTCTTTCAGGAAAACAGACAAAGGACATTGATGACTCATCTTGCACTGCACTGTTTTTTCACCAATCAGATGCTCATAGCGAGAATGGAACATCTATGCATCTGAAAACACCTCTAATGCCTAGCAAGCAGCACATCATGTTTTGTGGTTATGGTGTAAACTAAATTTACACATTTAAAAATGGGATGCACTTCAATAAGTCCCATCCAGCTTCCCTGTTTTAATAGAAAATATACCAGCATATGAAAAGAAAACTTCACTTCTCAGGTAAGTCAAGACGTAACGGAATTAGTGATTCTAGCGACAGATCTTTTTTCCCCATTGTGACATACATCTGAGTAAAATGGATTATCATAAAACAAATGATAATCAGGGACTCGATTCTATCCATCGGTTGTTGAACGCAAACTTTCAGATGACCGTAAGAAAGTGGGTGGGGTTTAAGCTTACTAAATGACTGAACAAATCTGGCATAAATCAGCACAAAGACGACTGTTGACATTGATTAAAAATGGTAAAAAAATAAGTCGGCATGAACTGAAAATTCCCTCCATTTTCTAAATGCATGTTATAGTTGTTATTGTGAGCAATTAGTCCATGCATACGTTTTGTTTTTTTCTTAACCATAATGTTCAATCAAAAAGTAATTACTGGATTTTCTGGTGAAAATTAGACTTCTCAGTTCTCACTGGTGATGTATGTAGGACTTCTCCAATGAATCAGTCGACTTTAACGTGCTTGCAGGGACAAAGTTTAACTTCCATCACTTTTAAGGGCAACGCCCACATCTCAAAATGCAATCAACGACCAATGCAATTTTTTCTTTTTCAATAATCTTTTACACACAGATGTCACAATACAAAAGAAAAGATCTTCTGTTTCATTGTGATTTAAAATAAAACTTGCATGATATTCATATAAGATCAATAACATGTTTTTAGAAAATATATAGAATTTCTATTTCATGCTGACTTTAAGGACTACTGAACTCTTTCTTCAAACCCAAAGTATTATTTATATAATAAATGTGCAATGTTTTATTGGCAATGCCACTGGAAATTTATTTACACATTTGAATTTTGTATTAATTCACCCAACTGGAAATCTAAAGGATTTCTCTGGATATTAAACCTCATATAATACTGGTGTATTTGCACAGAGTTTGAGAGTTCTGTAAACATAACTATAGGACTGACATCACTAGTGTTTTTAGTGCCCCCATTGAACCATTTCCTAGATGCAATATAACATACAGTAATGGTTATGAGTTACAATTAGTGAAACTATTCTTATCTCAATAATTCAGCAACTCATTTGGATTTAACGCCAGGGGAACTATTTGTTACACAATAAATACACGCATGTGTAAATGCAGCCAAATACTCGTCAATTTCAGTTTCTTCATTTGAGACAAACAACTCAGTCTATAAACCTAACGCACACTGATGACGATACGAGCGTATCCATTTATACAAAGAGGAAATGTATAGCGGTGCAAGGTGTCTTGACACACATTATAAAATCGGGTAAAAATTACTGTTAGTGTACACAATATAATCGACAGGCTGATGATTCATATCTGACTTAGCTTAGCTAGCACATTAAGTTGGCTAGGTTTAGCTAAAGCTAAGCGTTTCAGAAGCCAGTGTTGCTTGTTAATCTAAATCCAGGGTTGCTGTATATGTTGCTAGCTAGCAACGCTGCAATTATAAGGCAAACTTGAGTCTCAAACATTAAAAATTAGCTTTAATTATATTTTTAAAGGAAGGCTATGGAGTTTAGCCGCCTGCTACTGATATGATAACCGTGTAGAGGTGACTTTTTAGCAACAGGATTTAGTATCATGGCAAGTTCTTGATTATTTTGAATAATTGAAATGGGTTCTGTCTCTTTAAGGCCACCACCTCTATTGTCAAATGAAATAGGAAGATATGGTCAAAAAATATTCGTAATATGCTGTGGCCTTGTTCCACGTGAGGTCAAGCACCATCTGCCCCGTCTCATGTCTATATGCACTGCGGGAGTCGAGGAGGCCAGCAGATCTGCGATTCCCATATTCTAATTCTTTCTCCCTCCCGGCCATCTTCCCCCATTGCTCCCCCACCATGTTCCTCATAAACGCCAGCTCACCTTGTCCCCGTGTCCGCCGTTTTTGCTCTGTCTCTGTTGCAGCCGACTCGCAGCTCTCTGTCTCCAAAATGGCGGTTGTGAGCGAGGAGAGAGACCGTGAGTCGGTAGCAGCAGAGAGGCGGCCACTTTCAGTAACTGAGAGAGCAGGGACACGGCGCCATGGCGAGGACAGAGTGGTGAACAGGTGTACCAATCGAATATAGATTGACGGCTGCAATCTTATAAGCATTTAGGGACGGTATCATAATAAAGTAGTTGTAGCAAAAAGAAAGGAGTAGCTTCGATTAAGAAAGGATAGAGATAAGAAACTGACTTATTATCAATTAAGCGGGTTATTGGGGGAGAGTATAATGGCTATCGGTGTTCTATTGGTTGTGCCTAGAAAAACCGAACGTTGCCGAAGGTCTTATGACGTAACACTTTCCGAATGTAGTCTCAAAATATCGCGTGATTGGGTATTGACGTAGAATTTGTCACTGTCTTGTTATACATAACACAAATGCAATATTAAAATGTGTATTATCTATGCAACTTACTCATTTTGCTTGCCAATATTTTCTAAAATACATTAGTCCATTTTGTTTTGTATAATTTTAGTTTTTTTTATATTTTGAGGGGAGATATGTTGTGTATAAGTGATCTATAACTTTTAGTTTCCTTTTGTCTATTTCTGATATATATATATATATATATATATATAGAGAGAGAGAGAGAGAGAGAGAGAGAGAGAGAGAGAGAGAGAGATATATATATATATATATATATATATATATATATATATATATATATATATATATATATATATATATATATATATATATATATATATATATATATATATATATATATATATATATATATATACACATATATATATATATACACACTCTAAAGGATTATTCTCTCTGACCCCTCTCTCAGAACTCTCTCTCTCTCTCTCTCATATTGATAGGATAGCATGCAGTATATAGTGATTATGAGACCCTATTGGGTTGAGATCTGGTGACTGTGGGGGCATTTTATTATGAACATTGGCATGTGAAACCAATTTTATTTACAGCCATGGTGTATTTGTATACAATTGTTGAATTAAAAACATTTGTTTCTACTAAAGTGTGCCAAGAAAACAAAATAAACCACACCAACAGTGGAACATAGGTACGCCAAAAAAAATTCTATCAAAAAGAATAATTTTTCCACAAATTAAAATGTGCTTATTTGTAGTATAAAACTATTTTCATCATACCTCGGTTGTAACAAGTGGTTAAAAGCTCAGGCACATTTAACCTACAACTGAAATGTATTCATAAAATGTTTTTGCATTAGGCAAAATGAAATCTTCATGCCAGTGCTTTTAAAATTGCAAACACACTTTCTCTGTGCCATTACATCCCATCATATCATAACACAAAGTCTGGTCAATTAGCAATCATTTATTCTTTTTTGCTGCATACAGTACATTAAAAAGATATTATTCACTTAACTCAAAATGCAAAATGAAAACAATTGCATATTAAATTTTGTAGTTCCCACTGGTCTATGGAAGCAAACATACACATCCAAGAAGGCCATTTGTACAATACATATGTGTTAACAGAAGCATGTTAATGCTCATTAATTTTCACAATGCACAAATGGTTACATTTTTTCAGCATATGTACAATTGAAATCATAGAGATTAGAAGATTTATTGTGCAGCCCTCAGATGAACTCATGCAGATATGTGTCCTTCAGTGCCAGCTAGACATCTCTTGATCAAACTTCTGTGGATCTATGAAAGGCTTGTCGATGGATTTGATCATCAGCTCACCGCAGTAGACACACTCGCACGCTATGATGTCATCAATGTCTGACTTGATCTGCTCTCTGCTTCCCTGGCCCTTGCCTAAGCTGACTGTATCCTCCTCTCTGGGCTTGTGCCTAGATTTGGTGGTCTGTGTGGTCGCTGCCAGCTTCTTCTGAAGCTCCTCCAATTTATTCTGCTTATAGGCAGAGAGGTGAGGAATGACTTCCTGAAAGAGGCAATCATAATGGAACATGTGTCCACACAGGAAGAGATAGAAAGGTCGGTTGAGCAAGGGGAAATCACAAGTGGCACATTTTTCCTGAGACTCCACCACTCCGTACTTGTTCCTCATCTCCTGAATGTCATCACGTATACGTTTGGCACTTTCTGTGGCCTCCTCCATTTCTTGTTTCAGCTCCTCTATGTGTTGGTTGTACTCTTCCAGGGAGTTGCAAATTGCCTCCTTGAAGTGGTCTATTGTAACAAAGTCTGGAAAGAAAGGCAAGATGTCCTCAATCTTAAGCAGGTTGCAACTGGACAGACAGTTCATGGCCTTCTTGACATCTTTCTCCTCCTGAACCACATGGCGAGCAATCTTCAGCCACAGCTTCTTTCTCAACTCCTCATCATCCTCTGGAAGGTCAGCACAAGACTTGGCCAAATCTACATCCACCTAAAGGGATAAATATAGGCATTATTTATTTATTTTTTGTTAAAAAAAATTTTTTTTTAAATATAATTATTCGCAATACAGACATCCTTCATCCTTCCCTCGGGTCATTTTGACCCAAAACTCATACATTTTTTTTTAAAAAGTGGTGCAATAAGTGGTTCATCTGAGTGGTGCAAGACTTCAGGACTTTTGTTGCACTTGAACCACAAATACACACAGAAAGAATTGACTGGATTCAAGGAGTTCATGTGGTTGAAATAAAAAAAGTAATAAATCCTTCCCTCATGGGTCAATTTGACGCCCTTGGGAATGAATGGAATGCGAGGAATGCTTCAGTAACTAAAAATGCTAAAACCTTACCAAACAATTATTTTATAATGTCTACATGTGTATCTGAATGCATTCTGAAGATATAAACTCGACTTTAGGACCCAGCGGAACAGCTCATTTGCTCAATGTAGAGCAACTAGGCCATCTAGTGGCAAGTCATGAAATATCATGTTATATTATTTTTTTTCCCCACAAGAGGTCGGCACAGACACCCACGTTATTTTGAATTTAAGTTGAAAGAATGTGAAGAATGTGCTTATATTGTATTATTTATTGATCAAATCAAGTAATTTAAAAAGGTAAATAAAATAAAAAATAATAAATAAATAAAAATCTCCAAAAAAAATTAAATTTGGGTATTTGGTTCTATGCATCAGTTGTTGATTGGATCTTGGAAGCAGATGAACGCGAGCTTGCAGGGGTGGGGTTTTAAGTGGACTATATAATTGAAGAAGTCTGTTATTTCACTGGACATTGACATTTTGATTAAAATTACGAGGTGAAAATAAAAAAAAATTAAAGTTCATAGATTAATTATTCACAATAATATCAACATGACAAACTTCATGTAGACTTAAAAAAGATTTTAAAGTGATTTCCTCTCAAACAGAAATTAAAGAGAATGTCAAAGCATACATACTTGTAAAGCTAGATCCACAGCTTCCTCATATAGCTCCATAATCTTGTAAACCAAGACGCAAGCCTGCAGGTACCCATGTTCGGCACAAAGGCGCAAGGCGTATTTTAAGTCGTAGTGGATATCGGAGATGTGCGTTCCTGCTTTTTTAAGGTACCATAACAGGGCATCCGGCTTGTGTTTGGCATAAAGCGACAGTAGGTAATTGTGAATGGCTTCGTCTTTGACGTCCAGCTCATACACACAGAACTCCATGTACCGGATGGTCTCAGTTATCTGCTGCATGCTGCCCATTTGGCTGTAGTTCACAAGGGCTGGGATCAGATTCTTCGGATCCAACCGATTTCCCATCTGAATCCAGGCATCGACCACCTCTTTGGGGATGTGCTGCATGAGGACCGGAGAGAACTTGTAGAAGAGCTTGTCATCACAGTGTTTGGAGAGAACATCTAAAGCTGCACTGTAGTCATCATGCTGGCAGTAATGAGATACAACACGCTCATAATCTTGCATGATGACTGAGAAATACACCATGTTTTTCACGTCGCCGTGGCTAGCGAGCAGGTCGTAGATGGTGCTGCGATTGTTGTAGAAGCAATCTTTATGTTTAGGGCTTTTAAGAAAGGTGAGGAACTCTTCACGGGTCTCTTGAAAGAGGTGTTGTTTGCCGTCGTCTGCCTCCAGCTGACCGAGCCGGTTCAGATAGAGTTCAGTCAGCCAGGTCACCAGCAGGGTGATCTGAGTCTTCTCACTGGTCTTCAAGTTGATCAGCTTCTTAATCAAAAACTCTTTCAAGGCCTCATCCTGCTTGGCCTCAATGAACTTCAGCGCAATCTCCTCAAAGTAATTCTGAGTGAGCGCATAGCATTTGGCGCTCTCCAGGTAGCGCTTGTTCCGGAAGCAGTGCTCCGCCTCCTTGGCAAGCACCATGTCCAGGCATTCTGGTCGGTCTTTGCAGTACTCTTTAGCCAGGTCAAACTTATTCATGTTCATGTACATCTGCCAAACGTCCCGCGCCTCTCTCTGTATGTGGTAGCGAAACACTGCTTTCTCTGTGTAGATCCACACAAGCCCTGTGACGGGATCTTTGATCATCTTTTTCAGTGTGCCGAACTTATCTGGAAATACATCTTCATGCACAACCTGCCCATTCAGAGTGCAGATACCCCTGACACGGTCAGGAAGCAGCAGCAGGAAGTGAAATTGGGTGAGTACTATAGAGATGGGCTTGACAAAGTTTAAATCAATGTCTGGTGTGTATTCCCACACTTGAACATCACTGAGTAGTGAGTCGGGCCGCACATAGTCCAGCTGTCCATACAAAACCCCATTGCCCATCATCCAGGCGAAGGTCTTGGGGCAACTGCGCAGCTTTGATGTGTAAAATGTAATCTCACTGTAGCCCATATTGACAGGAAACTCCTGGAAGCTGGGTAGGAGATCCTGGTTCTGGGCAAAGATGGAGCTGAACCCCTGCTGCTCTGAACCCTCGGCCAGCTTTCCTACAAACTGGAACAGTCGTTTTCGTGTGGTCGCAACAATGAAGTACTTGGATTCCAAGCCACGTTCCACTTCGAGGCAACAAACCGGAGCTGGTTTGCCATCCTCCTCCAGGGAATGAACCTGTTTGAAGTACTGGTCTGGGTTGGTGTTGAACAGACTGCCCTCTGAGGCAGAAATCTCCGCTTCAAAGATGATTCCTTGGCTGGTGCCAACCAGAATCGGCCCAGTGTTGGTCTCTGAGCCAATTAATTTGTTCCAACCTATGCTTTCAATCAGGTGGCCTCTCCATCGTGATAGACTTCGGACCTTCTGAGTGTTTCTGTTTAGGTATACACATTCGTTTGTGGTGAGGCTAATGACTAAATGTGACCCTGTAAGAAAATTGAGAAAATGCCATTTTACAGACTGCATTAAAAAGAAAGTATTTCATATAGAGATGCACCGATGTAGCGCCCAATAATGGGTATATCGGCTGATAAAAGCAATTATTTTCACTATCGGCCATCGGTGGATTGTTTAAAAACAGCCGATGATCAGGGCCAATGATATCCTGTCAATCAAAAGAGTGCGGAAAAGAGTCTCAGACTGCAACTCATACTGTGTGTGAAGAAAATCTCTCATGTTGAACTTAGGGCAAATTAACACGACAATAACGCATAAACTTCTTGGTCTTCCACTTTAATACAAGTTATATCTCGAAAAACATGCATGAATATCAGAAGGAATGATAAAAGATGCAGTACAACTTACTGAAATTAATCATGTCTCATGTAAATGCTTAGTGTTTCAATCGCGAAAAGACATCAACAAAACAGCTTGTGAATAAAGTGTCACCAATTAACCTCAGGAAAGTTATCCAGTGTTAACATTTTGTTAGTTAGCTATAAAACAAAACACTAGAGAAGCTAATTTGGGTCTAATGCTATTTCAGCGAGAGCAAGAGCGCACCGGTAGTTACGGAAGCAATTGGCAGCATTGTCTTTTTGTTTTTAGACCACGAAATCAACAATGTTTTTGGTTGTGAGGGAAAGATAACCTTGTTCAGCTTCCCAAATAACCCAGCGTTAAGCGTGCGTGTGCTTGTGACTCTTTAGCTCTGCACGCCTGCACAAGCTCAGCTGTTTTCAGAAAGAATCGGTACAGTGTATATCTGTCTTTTTTAAAAATGATAAAAAATAAAGACTCTTCGGAGAAATGAAGGATGCAATACTACTCTATCCGCTTGTTAAGTCGTGACGTAAGGAACGCTGTTTCTGGGTCCAAGCCTCAACTCGTTTCACTTGAGAATGCCATTGATGGCCGTTTATGAGCACTATTTATTCATATTAAACATCAACATTTTAAACTCAAGATTAACATGAGACTGGCAGAAACTGTGTGTGTTATGTACCCTTTAATTATAGTTTAATTAGGATAGATTTTTTTGACTTAAAGGTGCACTGGTGTAAATTTTAGCGGCATCTAGCGGTGCGGTTGCGAACTGCAACCGCCCACCGCTTACCCCTCCCTTTCGAAGTACATAGAGAAGCTACGGTGGCCAACAGGACAAAGATGTCATTGTCGGAGACAGCAGAGTAGCTAGAATGCTACTGCTCTGTCCGTTTATGGTGGCGCAAAATGGTGACTTCACTGTAAGGGGACCCGCGGTGTATATAGTAGGGGTGTAACGGTACACAAAACTGACGGTTCAGTACATACCTCGGTTTTGAAGTCACGGTTTGGTATGGGTTCGATACAGCAGGGGAGAGAAAACTGAATATAAAGTTGCTTTTTTTATTAAACAGTGGTTTACTGAATAAATTCTCTGTCCTTAAATTAATTCAAATATGAAAGTTTCTTTAAGATAAAAAAAAATTATCTCTGCTAATGCTGTACACTATATAGGGAGCCCTTACTTGCACATAACTATATTAAAGGTTAACAACAGAACCCTATTAGCTTAAATTTAGTAGCTATTTATTTTTAGATCTAATAATCAACACACAAATAAAACATTGTATGCAAACATGTAAACTTCACATAAGGCAGTTTTTGCATTAACTTCCAAATTATAAAATTATGTTTTTACTCCTATTCGTTGTTGAAATATAATCATTTATACACAGTGGCTGTCATTTTCATGACAAATGTATTTAAACATACATTAAATAATCAAGACATCACTAACAGGTTAAGTAGAATATAATGAATATAAAGGCTAATATAGTGCATATATTTAGCGAAATAATTCATTTCCCTAGTGAACTAACAGCTTTGTACACTGAATGACTTGCCTGAGGAAAATGTGACGTATTGTTTACAAACGGTTTTACTGCCGTCTTTCCACTGTTGAAACATCGATTACATGACATATGACACATTTCAGTAAGTTGTAGTGCATCATCAACATAATTAATTTATGTTTATTCTTTGACTAGGAAGAGTGTTTTTCACTATCGCTCACGCACCACGCATGCCACACATTAATGAGCGTCAAAACGGCATTTATCGTTTGAATTTCGTGACAAAATGGACAGAATACTTAATATGTTCATGTGGGAACTCGGATTTGAAGTATGTTCTGCATGTAAAACAAGCCTACTGTTAACTGTTAAAGAGTGCATTTGGTACACATGTGCTCCGTACCGCAAGTCCTGTACCGAAACAGTTTGGTACGAATAAGTGTACCGTTACACCAGGTAGTAATAAAAAACTGTTCATTATACACCAGTCTATACATTCAGTCTTTATACACCACTGAAAACATAGTTATGTGTATTATATTGCATTTCTGTCAATATATCCTCATAAATATTACACACTGCACCTTTAAGAAAATCAAACTATCGGCAGATATCATTCTGAATAATCGGCTATTGTATCAGCAGAGAAATGTAGTATCGGTGTGTCTCTAATTTTAAGCAGTTTAACAATGAATTACAAGTTTTAAAAAGCCAGGCCTGTGCTTTTGATCCTGTTTACACCTGGTGTTAAGATTAATTTCGGGTGATCCCATCATTCAGTCAGTGCTTAAAACAGGTGTAAATGGGCTTCAAAATGTTCTATGATCCGTTCATTGAAACCACATACGGAGGTCGAAATGCATATGACATCACATTTGTATTGTTCAGGCTAATCCATCTGATGAGCCTAAACCACTACTGTGCCCAAGAGTTTCTTAAACTTGTCTGGAAAACAAAATGTACTTTTTAAAAATGCATTTTTATTTTAAATTTAAAATTCTATATTTACATTTATAAATGTAGCATTTCTCTTTTTTAAAAGTATTTTAATATTTTAATATTCAAATGTAATATTATTTATACTTTATATAAATAATATTTAATATGTTTATTATTACAAAAAAAATTATTATGGCATACGTGGCAAAACATTGTTGAATAGTTTGTACTAGATAATCTTGCAAAGTCAAGCATTTACAGCCTTTATAATTAAAATTGTATATTTACATTTATAAATGTACATTTATCATTTCATTTTAATTAATAATTAAAAGTACTTGCACATTATTTAATATTTTTGTTAAAACTTTAAATTATGGCATACATGGCAAAACACTGATTAATTTGTACCATTGACTATCAAGTTAATCTTGCCATTTCGACAAAACCTCATCTATGTCAGTCAGTGAGACCCAGCTTAAAAAGTTAACAAAAAGCATAAAATGATCATTTTTACAAAGCATAAACAATGCTTGTATTTCATGGAAAATGCATGTTATTACCAGGTGTTCTCTGCTGGTGTGTCTCACCTGACCATTTGTGATCGGATCACCCGAGACGGACCTTAATGCCAGTTGTAAACAGAGCATTTGTCTCTCTCAGTGACATGTGCTGGATAGCTTTACATGATGTAAAAATAAAATACCATAAGAAAAAAACAATAAGCATTACATTTATGTGAGTTTATTCTTGTGCGTGCGTTTCCAAACATTTAAATAAAGAACTGAAAATTGATGTTGCCCTAATTGAATTCCCCAGTTCACATCTTTTAAGCTACTTGATGCTTCATTTGTCATTTTAATTCCAAGAGAAATCTAATCAAATCACTTATGTGTCTAATGACATCTAATAGATGTCCCAAATGTATTTAAATACTCCTACAACAAGGTGTGAACTTCGACAAGTGATTACCTGTAGGATCCAGGAAAAGTCTGTGCACTTTGCTATCATCCTTTCTTCCCAGTTCAATCTGATTTGGCTGGTCAGGTTTTCCTAGATCAATTCTGAAACATGCATGTCAACATATTACAACATTTTAAAATGCTGCTTAAATAGGAATCAATGCTATATATTTTAAGGCCATGTATAATGTAAATTAAGCACAATTAGTCATTTATTGATTACAATAACACAAATAAAAGATTTTTATCCTATTTTAACATGACGTGACCAGCAGATTAAATATACATTTCAAAGAGATTTGCCTTTAATGGTCCACATCCTCACTGCTTAGTCTTTTCACAGACATTAATATACACATTAATCATTCATTGCATGTAAACTAATCAATGCAAAACCTATCAATGGCAAAATACCCCAACAATTAGTCATTTGTTGATAACACAGCCTCGAGAAAGGGCAGCTTTACCTCAGGAGAGTGTCTTTCCCCAGACTCATGCATAACTGGTTGTTGCACACAGAGAAGTGGTTGATTTTTTCGGGAGGTGAGAAATCGATGCGCTGCTTGTTGAAAATGGGTTTTTCTTCTTCTAACCTTACATTCACAAACCCTGTGAACGAAAAAGTAAAATACCACAACGACTCCAAATCATAATGCTTGCAATATCCTAAATTCTGAAGGTTTGTAACGTTACCTGAATGAGTAATCCCGATGTTGGCCGCAGACACACGGCTATGTTGACGGATGTTCTGAGAATCTTCATATTGATCCAGAATAGATGCCATTGCAAATGATCAAATATTCAGAAAACTACAGTATTTCCCGTGAGTAAGCACAGAACCCGTGTTTACATTGCACGTAAAGATGTAAAGTTACTCTACCGACTGTTCCCAGCCATAAAACGCTAGCATGTGAGCTAAACGTCTTGTTCAAAAGCCGTTTTACTGCCAATGTCCCCGTTGTGTGCTAAGTCAAATATAAAAAGAGATCAAATAGATATAAAATAAAACAAAACTTAGCTTCAAATAATATTTTATGTATCAATCGGGAAGACCGAGCCTATGTTGTGTGCATTGCTGTGTTGGTCAGCTGATGAATATCATGTGATTACATGACAGAAATGTCGCTGCTGTTCTTTATCTGTCCACGCAGCGGCACTGTTTAGTTAAGGATTGATTCTCATGCAACGACATTTTATGAGTGTTTTGTGAGAAATTATTTAAATTAATAAAATAAAATAAATTCAATTAATTGTTTCAAATTTTGCGTTCTCCGGCCACCACACTATGGAGGACGAAACCTGCAAAAACAATAAATTAATAAATACGCAAACAAATAAACCAATAAATAAATAAATCCACATAATTCTACATAAATACATATATAACTAAATAAATGTGCAAATAAATACATAAATCCGCATATTCCTGCATAAATAAATATATAAATAATTAAATGTGCGTGGAGATAAATAATTCAATAAATAAAACGAATGTTGGTGGGAATAAATAAAAATTGTAAAGGAAATGCTAAACTGAAAGTTGGCCTTTTTACAACATTCACCAACATTCGTTTTATTTATTTAATTAGTTATCTCCAACTAACACATTTAATTATTTATATATTTATTTATGAAGAATTTTGTGGATTTATTTGTTTATTTATTTATTTGCATATTTATTTATGTATTGTTTTTGGGTTTCGTCCTCCATACAAACCGCGGTTGTCGTGTAAATGAACGGCCAGAACGCTTTACATATAAGTTTTCCAGATCTGCTGTACAGCCAAAACAATATTTGTTGCATTAATTTCCTATTATCACTATAAAGTTGCTTTGAAACAATCTGTATTGTATAAATCGCTATATAAATATAGGTGACTTGACTTGTTTACTGAATTTTTTTTTTTTTTTACATTGCAGCCCAACATCCAGCTCCAAAGACAGTGGTCTAAAAATAGTTTTTGTTTTTATTTTATTTTTTACAGATGCATTTGTGAAATAAAAAGTGTACACTGTAGTAGACAGTGTAGACTGTCTCTATTTTTACATTCTAGTCAAATTCTTTTTTTATCTATTTATTTTGTATTTATTTTATTATTTTTTTACATTTTAGAAAAGGCTTACGGTTAGCTTCATTGAGAATCATTTGGGGTTAAAATCGTTAACGAATCATTAAATGGCTTATCTGTGCTCAAACCGAAGATTTGTGTTCTTTCCTTTGAGGCCCGTGACTGTGATGGGCGTGGCTATGCAAAGTCAAGCCTCTTCATATCGCTCACTGATTCAAAAGGCAAGAGAGGTCCCGTCACAGATCAGAGAGAGTCAATTCAGCTTTTGAGCTGCGAAAGTAATGAGTCACTCATCAGTCTCAACAAAGACGCCGATCAATACTGTGGAGTTTAAAAAGTTTTCCTGAAGACGTTTCTTCTTGGCTTTAATTGTTGGACATGCCACCTCAAATGGATTACTTTTACCACGAGTCAAGAGTTCCGTCCGTGTGCTTAGAGCAGGACGACGCGCTGGAGCCTGCGATCAGCTGTATGCTGGTTGGGGATGGCGCGGTTGGGAAGACTAGTATGATAGTCAGCTACACCACCAATGGATACCCCACAGATTACAAACAGACGGCATTTGACGTCTTCTCGGGTAAGTGTTTGATCTTTGACCCCTTGCAGTGATGATAAAGTTATTATGCGTCGTGATGAAGTAAATTTGACATTTTCTTTAACTTCTGGTTGTTCAGGGCAAGTTCAGGTAGATGGGACCCCTGTGCGGATTCAGCTGATGGATACAGCTGGTCAGGTAAGGTAACAGCTTCATCTAAACTGTTTAGTCTGTGGTAAATGTAAAATATTGGATAACGTTTTGAAGTGTAAACTTTGTTTAAAATTCTGTAAATTGTAAACTTTGTTTAAAAATATGTAATGTATTGTCATAATTCAAACGTCTGTAAAGTGTAGATATTGTAAAAAAAAAAAAAAAAAAAAAAGTTTGTATAGAAGTTTGTAAAAGTGTCCTTTAAAAAACTAGACCCAATGTTAAACAAAAGTCTGTTAACTTTGTCACGTGTTCTTATCTATCTTTGTCTTTGACTTGCAGGAAGAATTTGATGAATTCAGAGCTCTGTCTTACGCACACACGGATGTCTTCCTCCTCTGCTTCAGTGTGGTCAACCCCACATCATTCCAGAACATTACCAAGAAATGGATCCCTGAGATTCGTGCATGTAACCCATCCTCCCCCATCATTTTAGTTGGAACACAGTCAGACCTTCTGTTGGACGTTAACGTTCTCATAGACTTGGACAAATACAAGGTCAAACCCGTGTTCAGCTCACGGGCGCGGAGCATCGCCGAGAAGATCAGGGCTGCAGAGTATGTGGAGTGTTCGGCCCTGACCCAGAAGAACCTAAAAGAGGCCTTCGACGCGGCAATATTCGCGGCTATTAAACACAAGGCCAGGAAGGTCAAAAAACGGAGGCTGTCGGACAGACGAGCTAAAGCTTTTTCCAAATGCAGCTGGAAGAAGTTCTTCTGCTTCATCTGACCCTGTGGGTCAAAATGCGTGAACTGTTTATACGAGATATTAATTTATTTTGGACAATGTGTTTACCTACGGTCGTTTAGCTTTATTTTATGGGCGGAGTTGTTTGATCTGTGGAGCTTCCCAGAAACGTTTCAGTGAAATTTGAGAGCTGTTGCTCAACACAACGTTTAAGGGACGTTTTAACCTGTATAAGTAATACATGCTGTAAGATTTATAGACCCATTATGAAGAAAGATTAGAGAAAACTACTCTTTATTGTTCACTAAGAGCACCCACCATATGTAAATGAATGAATTTGCATGAGCTGGTTAGCTGCCTATTCAAAGCTTGAATGGCGCTCACGTGGATGTGTCTCTGATGGTCGAGGGGACAAGAGCGAGTATCTGTCTTATCTCTTTTGTGTCAGGCGCTACTTAGACAGACTCTTTCATATGCAACAGCCCAAACTAAAGCCAATGTGTGAGTTGTCTTCTCTTTAGGTGCTTGTGACTATATAAATCCCACATCACGCTTACAATGATTCAGCCTGTTCTCCTGATAAATCTTAGCTGGGGATTGTCTTGCAAATTGGCAAGATAAGATTATTAGGCTTGTGTGAAAATGGTTTCCTGCATCCGGGTAAAAAATTGGCAGGGTTGTTCCTGGTTTCCTAAGACGGGTTTAGCGTCCTCTCTTGTGCGACTGTATTGTGAGAACACACACAGATGAAAGTAGAACAGCCCAGCCCATTTTTTTGGAGCCGTAGCTCGGTTATGTTTTTTTTATCTTTTACTGACAGCATGTACTTCTCACAGAGTAAACAGTGCTGTCTTTGTTATAAATGTGCTTCTTGTGGAAGATATCTTTTTTTAAATGCTGTTTGTTTTTAACAGTTCTGTTTTGATGCCTCAGGCAAGAAGGATGTACCGCTTTCAACATTTTATCTGTTTGTCTTCACTGTTTTGCCTTTTGATCAAATTCAAGCAGCACTTTTAAACAGCTTCTCCTTCAGTGTTTGTTTTTTTTGCATCGTCTAGAAATCAATTTTAAGGGCAAAATACATTTCCAATGCTGTTTTTACAAGGCAACTATCCAAGTCCTCTTTTTATCCTGCTTTAAGTGTTATATGTGAAAGTTGTTTATTTACATCATCCTAAATGTTCCTCTTAAATATCAAATAAATGGACAAACATGCTGAAATTGGATATTGTTTCTTGATTTTTCTGATCTCAGTTAAGATACAATCTACGCAATTACACTACCATTCAAAGGCCTGGTTTCACAGACAGGGCTTAGATTAAGCCAGGATTAAACCTCAGTTCAATTAGGATATGTAAGTAGCTTTTATAAACATGCTTTAGAAAAAACATTTCTCATATGCATCTCGAGTCAAATGAATGGCACTTACATATTATAAGATAGTCAGTGCAAGTTGCTTTCAGTTAAAACAGCTCAAACACACATTTTAGTCTGGGACTAGCTTAAGCCTTGACTAAGAAACCAGGGGAAAGATATAGTCGGTAAGAGTTTTTAATGTTTTTGTCTTTAACATAAAACATTTATTTGGTCATGAATACAGTGAAATATTAATACAAAACACTTTTTCTGTTATTTTTTAAAATGTAATTCATTCCTGTGGTGTTAAAGCTGAGCTTTCAGCAGTCGCTATGAAATAGTCATTTGAAATAGAAATATTTTGTAACTTTATAAATATATTTTATGTCACCTTTGATCAATTTAACATAGTCTTGCTGAATAAAACTTACTTTCACCAATTTAATTCTATTTGCAACAAACTTAAATTTTTCATTTTTTTATTAAAATATTGAAATGTTTAAATACATTTTCCTGTTGTTATGAGAACAAATACTTGGAAATGCTATGTGCTACTAAATTATAGACATAGCAAACAAATGTTATAGATCTGAATACGCTCCTCACACAGCATGAGTACTTGATGTAAATGGTCCTGCAAATATCTTCAGAGGGTGTAAATGAGACACACAGGGAAGTGTCAGGTACTGAAGGAATATGAATACATTGTGAACTCACAGTTCTCTGCTCCGAGGTCTCATGCTGTGACTTTGAGCCGAGCTCGGCGGAATGTGGGAGAGGATGTCACTCACGTACCCTTGAAGTGTAAACCCAAGACAAAAGGCTTGTTGCTGTTGTTTGTACAGTTCAAACTAAATTCAGATTGTAAACAGTATATTATTCAAAATATAAACAAAAAGTAACTCCCTAAAATCCTTTTCTTTCTTTCTTTCTTTTCTTTCTTTCTTTCTTTCTTTCTTTCTTTCTTTCTTTCTTTCTTTCTTTCTTTCTTTCTTTCTTTCTTTCTTTCTTTCTTTCTCTTTCTTTCTTTCTTTCTTTCTTTCTTTAATACTTAGCTTTTAAACTTTCTGACAATACTATATGTCTTGTAAAGCTTTAAAGAGCCTTGACAAACTTTCAATCTCTCAAATTTTTTCCTTTTTTTGAAAGTTGTGAAAACACTATTGTGGAGTTTTTCTTTTGCTATTTGAGCAAATGGGAACACAAAAAATATATTAAATGTAGTCTCATTCACCACTACACTGTAAACCCTAACGCTCAAAATAATGAATTGGTTTGAGTAGCGCCAACTCAAATTAAACAAAATAGTTCAAGCTAATTAATTTTATGAGTGTTTAGAACTTTCTTTTTCTTTTGAGCTCAGAACTGATACAGTTGAAGTAATTTGAATTGTCTCATTGTTTTGAGTTTTATGAACTTGTTTCTTTTAGCTTAGACTAACTTAAATTTAACAGAAACTGGGCTGGGATTTCTATTTCCCTGCATGCTTTGACATGACACTCAAAAGGGACAGTAAATGCCAAAATGAAGTGTTATATTATGTCTGTTTGTTTGTTTTGTGCAAGATTAACGTTAAGTGGGATTTAGTAGTGTTTTTGCTAGTTTAGAAGTGTTTCTGTTATGTTGTTTTTTTTTTTTTTTTTTTTTTTGTAGGGTTACCATCATGGTGACAAGTGGAGCATGAGCTTAGTTTGAGAACAGATATATGTTAAATGTAATATATTGCTGTCCTCATTCAACAAGTGCTATGCTATGCTAATGCTACCAAAGCATTGTGTAACCAATTAGCAAGATGGCATTGATTGAATTAGCCAGTTAAAGTTTCCACTACTAAAAATTTGAGATGACATAATTTAAGTTAAATATATGAATTAGCTTACTTACATAGTTCTTAGCAATTAAAATGTATGATTACAAAATACAAATCTGCAAAAAATGTTGAGTTTTGCCAACTTATTCGGGTTCACAGTGTATAGAAGTTTACCCAACTATGAAGACTTCGGCTTCTGAGAAACCTGGAAATGTGAAAAGGGTCTCTTGCCCAAGTAATGGCTGACATCAGTACCTATTTAATTGACAAAAGCCAAAACAAAACTAAATTGTCATGCACTGTAAAAAGTGATCAGTTAACAACTTTAAAAAAGTGAGGAAACCTGTTGCCTTAAAATTATTAAGTAATAAACTTCATGCATAATTGAAAAAAATTAGTTATGTGAACTTGACAATTCCGCATAACTGAATTTTCTCAGTTATGCATGAAGTTTATTTACTTATCAACTGATCACTTTACAGTGTGGGAAAAGGATGGTATATTGCGCCCATTTGTGATAAAGATTGTGGTGAGCCTAAAAACAATGAATCACTTCCACTGTGGGGCTATACTCATGTGCCCTGATGAGCATCCTATGAATTGTACAATTTCTGACTAATTTCTAATGTTGCACTGAAGTGAACCAATATGGATCATGAGGACTAGATTAGGTGTTACCGCTCCTAACAATATGAAAGATCAAATTATGCATGACCTCATGCTTGTTTGACTAGAGTCAGTATATGAATGAATGAATGGAGTCAAACAATACAGACATATGAGTACTCTATGAGCAATTGTTTTGTATTTAATTTTATTATAAATTAAAAACTGAAATTATATTTAATTTATAGTCTGTTTTATAGGCGACTAAAATAAGGGACAAAAACATTTTACATTTTTAATTATAATCTTTAAAGGTATACTGAATTCTTCTAAATTATACTCCAAAGTACAGGGAACTACAGGAAAGTAAGAAATGACAAATTTCTATAATTAGCCTGACATGAAGTAATTAAACTAATCTTCTCCACTTGTAAATTTGGCGATTTTCACACACACCCATTTCCTTGAAGATGCATTTGTGCTTTTGAGCCTAGCATGATACCGCTTTCCACATGTTGAGCAACAGAAGCCAGGCCTGACAGGTTTAGGTTCCCATGAATGGTGAGGTGTTCGTCTCACTTTGTGGTTAAAGAAACGGTTACTCACCCCTTTGTTAGGTTTCTTGCCCGCCCCCTTTCCCAGGGCTCAGACTAAACTGACTAGTGCCTCTCTGGCACACAGCCAGTTTCAATGAGTTTCACTGCTGTCATATTTACCTACAGGCCTCCTGAGAGGAGACAGGTGCATAGTCACAGACCCGGCCTGTTCCTGGTCAGCTAAATCACATGTTACTGTTATTGCCAAAGGCTGTTCAGGCTGTTCAGCAGCAGTCAAGATGATGAATAGGCCTTATTTGCAGATTGTTTTCCTTATATTAACACAATATTTTCATTTGAATCTTACAAACTGTGCTTAATTAAAACACCAATTCACCAACTACATTTTTGCACTGGATCAATCATTGCATGTGAATAACTTATACTATCTGCTAGGGTGATTTTGGTTTCAGGGTAATTTTTTTAAATTAAATTTTTATTTATTTTACTATCACTTTTTGTCACAACCAGCATTAACTTCTTAAGCAATTTTGAGCTACAGTAGCTCGTCTGTTTGATCGGACCACACGGCCAGCCTTTTTCCCCACGTGCATCAATGAGCCTTGGCCTGCCATGACCCTGTCACTGGTTCATGGACCACTTTTGATAGATACTGACCACTGCAGACCGGGAACACCTCACAGAGCTGCAGTTTTGGAGATGCTCTGACCCAGTCGTCTATCCATCACAATTTGGCCCTTGTCAAACTCGCTCAAATCCTTACGCTTGCTCATTTTTCCTGCTTCTAACACATCAACTTTGAGGACAAAATGTTCGCTTGCTGCCTAATATATCCCACCCACTAAGAGGTGCCGTGATGAAGAGATAATCTGTGTTATTCACTTCACCTGTCAGTTACGCCTGATGTATGTATGTACGTTTCGGTGCTATGGTCGCTTAAGACAATAACATGAGAAAACTTTACAGCCAATGGAAAGCAGTCCAATGAGACTCTGGCAGAATTCATGTTCATGGATGAGAAATCATGTTCATGGATGAACTCATCTATTCAAGTTTTATTATCATTACTGTGGTATAAAACAGGGCGGGGCCATGAATCTGGGACATTTTATGTTTTTATTATGCTTATATGCCCCAGTCGGCCACTGCTGTCCCATTCGTTTTTGTTTTTTATGTTTATTTTACGATTAAAGATATGTTTAACGTCAACTTCCTTCTTTTCTGAACTTGAACTTCGCCACAGTTACATTTGATCACTTAAATTAACATTATTTTATTTCTAATAAAACAGCCCGAAGTGCTGAATTACTCATACAGTATCTCAGACTAATTAAAATTGGCGCCGTTTTACTTGGTCAAAACAATCATACTAAAATACATTTGAGTGTGTTGAAAGTTATGTTATAACGTCATTCAAACTTATTGCACATTGCAGTAAGCTAGAATGATATTAGAATATCTTAGAATAGCTGGATGACGTTGCTAAATGGCATGCAGTTCATTTTAAAATATATTGTATTGTGGAGAAAATGTATTACTGTTATTACAAATAAAGCGCTTTCTGATTTTGCTATGTTAGTCACTTGACAAAATAGTGTTGTCTCTGAGGCATGATACAAACATCGTTACTCGCGGTAAATCATGAAAACAAGAGATTCAAACAATAAGACTATAGTTGAGCTATAAAACCTTGATTTGTTTTCTGTCAATAAAGGCATCCAGCTGCTCACCTGTCTAATAAAGCACTTAATATATTAAATCGTCTTTGGTGTTTCCATGGTATCTACAGAAGTAAAATCAGAAATCAAGGGTAACACGGATATGACGTAATTGACAGGAGACGTTATAGATGTTAAAATAGCTGATTTCTCAGGTTTTAAACTATTGGAAACATTTGAGATAATGTACAGGTGCTGGTCATATAATTAGAATATCATCAAAAAGTTTATTTATTTAGCTAATTCCATTCAAAAAAGTGAAACTTGTATATTATATTCATTCATTACACACAGACTGATATATTTCAAATGTTTATTTCTTTTCATTTTGATTATTATAACCAATACAGACCAATACAAAGAAAGGATTTTTAGAAATCTTGGCCAACTGAAAAGTATGAACATGAAAAGTATGAGCATGTACAGCACTCAATACTTAGCTGGGGCTCCTTTTGCCTGAATTACTGCAGCAATGCGGCGTGGCATGGAGTCGATCAGTCTGTGACACTGCTCAGGTGTTATGAGAGCCCAGGTTGCTCTGATAGTGGCCTTCAGCTCTTCTGCATTGTTGGGTCTAGCATATCGCATCTTCCTCTTCAAAACAGCCCATTGATTTTCTATGGGGTTAAGGTCAGGCGAGTTTGCTGGCCAATTAGGAACAGGGATACCATGGTCCTTAAACCAGGTACTGGTTGCTTTGGCACTGTGTGCAGGTGCCAATTCCTGTTGGAAAATGAAATCTGCATCTCCATAAAGTTGGTCAGCAGCAGGAAGCATGAAGTGCTCTAAAACTTCCTGGTATACGGCTGCGTTGACCTTGGACCTCAGAAAACACAGTGGACCAATACCAGCAGATGACATGGCACCCCAAACCATCACTGACTGTGGAAACTTTACACTGGACCTCAAGCAACGTGGATTGTGTGTCTCTCCTCGCTTCCTCCAGACTCTGGGACCCTGATTGACTTTCATCAGAGAACATAACTTTGGAGCACTCAGCAGCGGTCCAGTCCTTTTTGTCTTTAGCCCAGGCGAGACGCTTCTGACGCTGTCTGTTGTTCAAGAGTGGCTTGACACAAGGAATGCGACAGCTGAAACCCATGTCTTGCATACGTCTGAGCGTAGTGGTTCTTGAAGCACTGACTCCAGCTGCAGTCCACTCTCTGTGAATCTCCCCCACATTTAATGGGTTTTGTTTCACAATCCTCTCCAGGGTGCGGTTATCCCTATTGCTTGTACACTTTTTTTCTACCACATCTTTTCCTTCCCTTCGCCTCTCTATTAATGTGCATGGACACAGAGCTCTGTGAACAGCCAGCCTCTTTTGCAATGACCTTTTGTGTCTTGCCCTCCTTGTGCAAGGTGTCAATGGTCATCTTTTGGACAGCTGTCAGGTCAGCAGTCTTCCCCATGATTGTGTAGCCTACAGAACTAGACTGAGAGCCCATTTAAAGACCTTTGCAGGTGTTTTGAGTTCATTAGCTGATTAGAGTGTGGCACTAGGTGTCTTCAATATTCAACCTTTTCACAATATTCTAATTTTCTGATACTGAATTTGGGATTTTCCTTAGTTGTCAGTTATAATCATCAAAATTAAAAGAAATAAACTTTTGAAATATATCAGTCTGTGTGTAATGAATGAATATAATATACAAGTTTCACTTTTTTGAATGGAATTAGTGAAATAAATCAACTTTTGATGATATTCTAATTATATGACCAGCACCTGTAAGTACATAAGTCAACAAAATATGACACTGTTAGTTTTTTGGATGAATATTTTAATCCAAAAATTTTACGTATTGTGCGTTCAAGTTTTAGTATATTTATTTGTTTTTAATTAATAATTATTCATTAATAATTACATTTAAAATTAATTATTTCAGTTTGAATAATTTTAGTACTTCAGCTTGTTTTATTTTATAAATGCATGTACTGTATATATCTTTTTATTTTTTTATTATATATATATATATATATATATATATATATATATATATATATATATATATATATATATATATATATATATATATTCTTTATTTTACTTTATTTTTATTATTTGCCTACCTCCAAGTCTCCAATATTGTGGTCCCTAGATATGGGTCAGGTCTATGGGATTTATTTGACAATTTATCATCTGCCAATCGAAAAATGTTAGTACTATATTTTAGAAAAGTAATAGCATTGTTCTCAATGATAAATATGATTTGATTTATCAACAAAGTATGAACAATAGTAATAGTGATGTTTGCCTGACCGAGCACTGCTTGGGTTTTGTTTCATTTGAATGTTTTTATGCATTCAAACTAGTTTAAACTAGCCTCATTAGATTTACAAATTGACTGTCTTAATTCAATTCAATTAGTTGAGTGATGTTTTACTTCAAACTTTAATGAATCTTTATAGCAAATATTGTTGTGGAAAAGATCCCCCGAGCAGGAGGAAAGTGTAAATCAGGAAAATAGAAGTAGTGATAACGGACAGCTCGAGGGCTTTTACTTGGCTCACAGCTGTTGTCTGCAGAAGTGCCTGTAGGCAATAACGTTACACACTCCCTCGCTCGCTGTTATGTTTATTTGATTCATCCCCAGTTTCGGGTGTGTGGCTTATAAGCTGTTATGGTTTCAGTTCTCACACATGTACTGTAAGACAGAACCCTGCTAAATATGTTCCTGGTTGAATTGACTGATAACTGATAAGTAGGCATGTGATCTTTTGAAAACAGATTGCATGATAACGTCCATGATGGATTGCTTCATAGAGAATCAGCTAAATGTCTTTCAGTGCATCACCAATGTCCATCTTCAAAGAAATCGTGCCATTCTGATCCTCAGATTGGTCCTCTTTCACAATACTGATGAGCTGATAATGACTTCAAATATTTGATATAAGCCTTGATTGGACTGTTCATTGTGATGGTATCATTTTGACCATTGAACTAAATCAATTGCACTGTTCCTATGCCATTGACGTCACTTTTGTCCACGTTATAGTTTGACCTTTTGAAACCCATTGACCAACGATCTACTGAGTCCAACAAAATGTCTATCTTGGTCAACATAAACACAAAGACGCAATCATGACACAGTGTTACGTGCTGACATTTCACTTTGATTTCCGTGAATTCTTTCAAAATGTCTTTGACTGCACAGGTCCTGTTCCAAAAGTGATCCATCTACGTAGGCAGCCTTTTAATCTGCCCTATGTGCAATTCCGAGACAAATTGTTAGTGTGTGTCTCGCTGGCTCATCTGTGACCAGGACAGCAAGTCTTTGTGGTGTATCGAGAGAGATATGATATCTAGGGTACCAATGTGGGCATATCGCTACGTAGGACAAACTACATCCAATAGGTGTAACTGTTGACATAAGAGGAAGCTGTCTGAAAGGGATGTCCAGGTACTAACCTGGATTGTATCCAAAAAAACATAAAACCACAGCTTCCCAAAACACTGCAGAATTAAATGCACACCTCGACTGTTCATTGGGAACTCCACAGAGTCAATATCCATGTTCGGGCTGCTGTAGCCAAACGTTTGGTCAATCGTGCCAATGTGAAATGTTGGTTTAATTGGTGCTAACAGTGCAAATCTTGGGCTGTTGACAATGTGAAACATGTATTGTTCAGTGATGGTTTGGGCTCCAATATCATGGCATTCCCTACTGTGTTTGATGGGCACGGCCAAGGACTACCAAACCATCCTGGAGGACCATGTGCACCATAGGCATTGAGGGGGACAAGTCCACCCTAATAATTGGAAATGGCCAAATTGCCAAAAATCTGCTTAGTTTTTACAGTGAAAGAGTGTGTGCATAAGTAGCTAAACATTTAATATTTCACAGCTGTTTTATGATGGATGGATGTTTAGTGACCCACAGTAATATACAGTGATGCAACCTACTCATTTTTTTTAATGTAATTTCACCATTTTTAATTGAAAATATGCAATCATTTCAATGACACACAAAATGTTTTTTTTGCGATTTTGACCTATTAGATATAGCTACAAACAAAAGTTAATGTGTGCATATTATTAAGAGATATTTAATATTTTTAAATATTAATTGCAAAGAGTCCTTTAATTATTTAATTTCTTTAAATAAAAAGACCACCCCAAACAAATGGCCCACACAGTCACCAGTTCTAAATATTTTTGAGCCACTTTGGGGCGTTTTGGTAGCCTAGAAATCTAGATGCACCCTAGCGGCAGCAAATCTAATTTGTGTAGTCTAGCAACTCTCGGTAGACCTGCGAGCTGGAAAAACCAAGGGGGTAATCCAGCACCCAGAAAGCATACCTTCCATAGGGGCAGCCATTGCTAACCAAGCCATCACCTGCTGTTAGCATCCCATTGACTCCCATTCATTTTGGCATCACTTTGACAGTGAATAACTTTACATCTGAGGCATGCTTTACATGTTTAAAGACTCCATTTGTCCATTGTTTATTTCTAAAGAAACACGACAATGTATAAAAGGCTCCATTACCTTGTATCTTACACTATCGCCCTGTAGAAGCCGTTTTTGTAAAAATAGGCTAACGATTGCGTCATAATCACACGACTCTCTGTCGCACAGTAGAGAAATTACCATATAGACGGGGCGAGAAGTTCGCAGGTAATCTTTTACTGTCTGTGAGGCAATCGGGGGGACGTGGAGGCATAAAGTCAAGGGAGAAGCATGGGGAGAAGCCCATAGAGAGCCAAAATCTCTGCAAGATTCGGTGATTCAGATTTGACTTTGCACAACTACTAGAAGATTTACAACTGTCAGACAGGTTGCTCACGTCACATCTACCTCGTCAAGCTCAGTCTGAGGCTGCGCAGTACGCTCAGCCGTCAGGAAGTGAGTGCTTCTAATTGACTTCACTTCTCTCCGTTGAAGTCTATGGGGTCGCTGTGTCCATTTCTTTTACTGTCTATGGGAAAAACCAAACTCTGGTCAGGCCAATCACATCGTGTATAGAGTCGGTGGGCAGTCTTAACATAATGACGGCAGAGTTGCCCAGGTTCCACGTGCTACTAGAAAACAGAGGCTGACGAACAGCGGTCTTTCGAATCGGCTTTGGCCGCGACTCTGGGAGAATTGTTGTTAAACTGTTCTTTGAGAAAAGAACAAAGAACGGTACTTAAGTCATTCTAAAGAAAGGAAGATGTGTTCAGAGTTTTGCCGACCGGATACGGTAAAAGTTTAATCTATCAACTAGCTCCGCTTCATCTTCGTTGCTCTGGTTGGTTGTAGTGCTATCCTATTGCATGCAGAGGGAATTTGAAAGACAACCGTTTATCCCGCCCCTTGGATTGAGCCCTGCCAATGGTGAGTTCCCAGACCCAACATCTTGATGTGGATCTGGCTTGTCAGTGTTTTGGAGGAGCAAGTCAGAAAACATTTTTTTGGTCCGGAGACTTCCACAGAAGATTTTTTTAATATGTAGACCACTTCTATTATTGATTATCAGGATGTGAAGAGAGCTTCAACCAGTATAACAAAAAATGTTCATGAAAAAAAAAATTCTACCCTACCTTTAATGTTGCAGCAAATGTTAAGTCTCATGTTCAGTTTCACAGCATTCAACATTTAACACTTAAGATGTTTCATTTCCAGTAAGATGATTAGAAGCTTACTAGATTTGGAGTCAGAGACACATACAGGCATATTTCAGTCGATTATTGGGACACAAACAGTTCCAGAAATATCAATAACTTTATTGTACTGATGAGATGCCTCTCTTAAGATAAGTAAATTAATTATGATAGGTTTATTAAGGGTGAGAATCAGAAGGCGGTGCCTTTCTCACACTTTGCATGTAGGGGTGGGGGTGCAGCCACACGAGCCAACTGAGAGACGCAACTACAAGTAAGGACAAGATGGCAACAACAACCAACAGTATCCCACACTTCCCAACCACCTGAGCCAGTACCGAAAAGGGAAGACATGCTGACATTAGAACATGTTTACCAATGGAGCATCAAGTCACATAAATTCTCACAAGCTTGCTGAGGCTTGTAAAGTGACAAGATCATTGTCTGATGAGAACACCATCACTGCCCATAGTCATCGTTCCACATAAGAAACCTTTACACACATAATGGAGAGTGCCTTATTTCAAATATCTGCACTGTATTCTGCATGATGCGCTTGTCATCCAACTTATTTTTAATGCAAGAGTTGGTGTGACCATTTTTAACTTGAATGTTCGGCGAGACTGGTTAAGCCACTTCCAGTCTGTTATGCTGCATGATATTGTCATCCTATTATTTTAATTGATTGTCGTTATCATAAACACACTGGTTTGTAGCGCAAATCGTTTACTGGACTTTGTTATTTTTAGTTAATTATAGCTAATGAATCAGAAGTTTTATACGTTCACAGAAAATAGGTTAATATCGAGTTGCAAAATAAGGTGGATATAACAGTGCTCTATATAGAAATCTTGATTCTGATTGGCTGACAGAAATCTTGATTCTGATTGGCTGACAGACACTACAGTTCAAAATGACTTTATTTCAGTTATTTTAAAGAGCTTCCTACAACAGCAAAAAAAAAAAAAACAAGATAGATTACAAAAGACATTGGCAAAGCTAATAAATATGAAACTTTCTGGAAAAAACACACAGAAACTTGGTGTCAGTGTTGTCCCATGACTTTTTAAATAAAATATTTTTGCCACTGGAAAGCTTTATTACATTTCTCATTATCAAGGTGATAATGTGGCTGCTTTTAAGTCCAAATGCCAGGTGTTTTTGTCATGTCGTTTTCACCCATTTATGAACTGCCACAATCTGTTATGTGCTATAAATTAGGATTAATGTTGTTAATCTCTTTTAGAGAACGAGTCGCCTCTTTCTTAGATTTCCCATGCAATGTGGGATTTCTTACAATTGATACATTCAAAGTTCTTGACACTGAGCTAAGAAAGCAACTGAGCATACAAGAGTCACAAAATTCTTTGTTAGAATGATCTGGGGTAGTTCAGACATGTGTTATCATTTGTCATCTCTAATGGTAGCATTACTGTAAGAATGCAATGCATGCAAGACTGGCATGTGGGTCAGCTGTGTTTTCCAATGACATAAACTTTTAAACGTGACTAGTTCTCGCTTACTCAATCTGAAGGAATGAGACCCATCAGAGTTTTTTTTTTCTTTTTTTTTGCACACTTTTCATTGATGGAAAATGATGGAAGAAATTCCACTGACATGGATTATTTGCCAATATACCCAAACTAACCAGTCTTGAAAATATGATAAAACTGTTACACATGAAAGACAAACATTTGTTGACATTTACAAAACCAAAATGATGTCATGGCAGATTAATTGCCTCATAAATTCTAGAATATAACTTCTAAAAATGTAAGACTGGGAGCATTATCCAGCCCCACAAATGTAATTTAACCAAGCCAAGAAGATGCTTATTATTGTGGCTCTTAATGTGAGTGCATCCAGACCAAAGGTCATTGGTAGATGTACACTGATTATTTGAAATGAAGCCTGCACAAGGCTTACATTTTGTTAACAAAGTAAACGCTCGCCTGACCAGCTTTACAAGCTCTCTCTCACCTCTCATCTTAACAGCCAAAAAAGCCGGTTTGACTGGAAGAACATCTAGACTATCGGCCCAGCCTTTCAGATCAGCTAACTGCTGGTGAGGTAATGTGAGCAGAGCGCTGGGTTGACACATCAACATCCGCTTCCACAGACTTAAGACAATGATATCTATAAGAGCTTGCATGAAACTGAGTGCTGAAGATTAACATAATCTTAAAACTTGAGGAAATGGTGTATTATTGCAACAATTATTACTCTGCCAAGTATTTGAACTATAACAGTGCCTTTCAAAAGAAGGGATTGTAAATGTCATAATGCAATATGACGATGTATGAAAAACCTGTATTTATATATTTATGTTCAAAAGTTTGGCATCTGTAAAAAAAAAAAAATGTTTTTGAAAGAAGTTTCTTGTGCTCACCAAAGGCTGCATTTATTTGATAAAAAAAACAACAAACAAAAAAAACAGTAAAAATTTAAATATTATTAGTTTTTAGTATCACACTGTTTTTCAGAAATCATGCTAATTTGGTGTTCAAGAGACATTTTTTTAGTATTATCAACATTTAGGCCTGTTCACACAAGGACAATAACTATAATGATAAAGATATAGTTCGAAAAATTGTTCTAAGTATAAAAGAATAGCAGTCCACCACAACTACAACAATAATGGCACAGAGAAAAAATGTCTTTCAGAACTTTTTAATGACATCCCATTCTTAATCCGAAGGATTTAATATGGAGTTGGCCCACCCAAAACGCTATAACAGCTTCAACTCTTCTGGGAAGGCTTTCCACAAGGTTTAGGAGTGTGTTTATGGAAATTTTTGACCATTCTTCTAGAAGCGCATGTGTGAGGTCAGGCACTGATGTTGGATGAGAAGGCTTGGCTCACAGTCTCCACTCTAATTCATCCCAAAGGTGTTCTATCGGGTTGAGGTCAGGACTCTGTGCAGGCCAGTCAAGTTCATGTCTT
>CM031962.1:22832053-22897053 GCA_018749465.1 Paracanthobrama guichenoti | reverse complement strand
GGAAAAAATTTCCTCAGAATGTGTAAAGGTTAGTGGAATTATAAGAAAAGGTAAACACAGCAACAACAAAACTCCCTAGTTTTGTGTTCTACGAAACAACAGAAGACAGTAAGATCTTGTGCGATGGATGTTCACAACAGCTGTGCTCCAGAAATACTATGAAACTGATATTGCAAAAAAAAAAGGTTCACTTGCCTTCTGTTGTCTGACCTCTAGAAAGCATTTACTCTATACAGGAAACCACAGTATAGATTTCCACTTAGTATTTACAGTATTTAAACAGTTAAAAAATGTGGACACCAATAAAATAATTTATTCAACTATGTAAATTACAAGAAAAAAAGTTGAGCTGAGTTGCATTTACATTGAGTTGAACCTACTAACTCTCAGACATAAACTGCTTTGGATGACAAGACATCCTGACAAAAGCTGGATCACAATCAAATGCTGACCCACCAAAAAGCGAATGAGGCGGATTAGCATAATCCCTCAAGTGACCCACAACAATGGTGGCCAAATAAGATCTGCTTTAATAGCCGAATAATACACTGATTCGCTAGATTTCTTTCAAATAAAGTCTCTGTATTGTCTTTATTCATCAAGCAAATGTGTATTTTCAATGATAATTTTAATGAAAAGTTTTAATTTAGATCGTTTAATATGAAACTAAATAAATAATTAATAAATCCAAAAATAATAATTAAAATGTCATGGTTAAAACAGAAATAGGAAATCATTAATACCATCATTAATATTTAATAAACTGATTTTGTTCCTGTTTCCAAAAATTGCCACACAAGTCCCCCTAGTGGCTATTTAAGGTCAGAATCAGTGAGGGAAAAACAACTATAATATTCAAATCAACATTAATAAAGAAAAATAATAAAAGCACTGAGAAATACAAAATGTCTGATCAAAATAAGGTAAAACCATAAATAAGGTAAGACTACTGTAGCAACTAAGTTTGTGGATGCAAAAATGTAGGCCTACCTAACAAACCACTATACAGTTGCAAGAAAAAGTATGTGAACCGCTTGCAGAATCTGTGAAAATGTGAATAATTTTAACAAAATAAAAGAGACCATACAAAATGCATTACATTTTATTTAGTACTGTCCTGGAAAAAATGTTTACATATAGTCCACAAGACAAAAAAAAAAAAAAAAAGAAAATGCTGAATTTATTCAAATGACCAGTTCAAAAGTTTATTGATTCTCAATACTGTGTGTCGTTCCCTGGATGATCCATGGCTGTTTTTTTGGTTTGTGATGGTTGTTCATGAGTCCCTTGTTTGTCCTGAGCAGTTAAACTGCCCAACGTTCTCCTGCACATTCTTCAGTTTTCCAGCATCTTCTGCATATCTGAACCCCTTCCAGCAGTGACTGTATGATTTTGAGATCCATCTTTTCACACTGAGGACAGTTGAGGGACTCAAACACAACTAGTAAAAAAGGTTCAAACATTCACCGATGCTCCAGAAGGAAACACAATTAAGAACCGTAGGGTGAAAACATTTGAACAGGATGAAGATGTCCACATTTTTCTTATTTTGTTTAAATATAAATTTTTTTAATTTAGTACTGCCCTTCGGAAGCAACAGAAGACAAATTAAGTACCTTGATCTTCAAATTCAATAAGTTTACACGCCCCGGCTCTTAATGCACCGTGTTTCCTTCTGGAGCATTGGTGAATGTTTGAGTCCCTCAACTGTCCTCAGTGTGAAAAGATGGATCTCAAAATCATACAGTCACTGCTGGAAAGGGTTCAGATATGCAGAAGATGCTGGAAAACTGAAGAATGTGCAGGACCTGGAGGATTTTTCTGAAGAACGTTGGGCAGTTTAACTGCTCAGGACAAACAAGGGACTCATGAACAACCATCACAAAACAAAACCAAAAAAAAAACCAGCCGTGGATCATCCAGGGAACGATACACAGTATTGAGAATCAACGGTTCACAAACTTTTGAACTGGTCATTTTAATAAATTCAGCTTTTTTTGTCTATATATAAACGTTTTTAATGTAAAATATCTTATCCAGGACAGTACTAAATAACATGCATTTTGTATGATCTCTCTTATTTAGTTAAATTTATTCACATTTTCAGATTCTGCAAGCGCTTCACATACTTTTTCTTGCAACTGTACATTACGTAACAGAAAGATGTAGTGTAAGCAAGAATACAAATACTACCAACAATACGTTTATGGTTCATTCTGTGGTTCCAATCTTTATCCTGTTTCAAAGGAAGACTCTGTTGAGTAAAAGAAATAGAGCCATAAAACATATATAGACACAGAGCTATGTCAGTTATGTAAAACATGTATAGTATGGACCATAACATGAAGCATTACCTCTGCGTCATCTGGTCTGTGCTAGAATCTCTTGACAGCTCCTGTACACTTGAACCAAACAATTCAGCCGTGGCTTTGAACTCTGATGGAAGAATGCAATGTGTTCATTTACAGAGTGACATGCTAAAGATTCCTAAAATCATGCTTTTGCTATAGAACAGTGTTACTCATTGTGCGGCTCGCCCATCTTAATTTGCATGGCAGTAAATAATACGGTGAAATGATCATGCAGTCAATACATATATTTCATAAAAGCAAGCAGGGCTAGCATAACCCATTAAAAACTCAAAGAGCCTGCTCTATTACAAATAATTTATATATCTTTTAAAAATACCCAAAACAGCGGCATTACAAGATGGAAATATAGACTAGAAAATATAAACTTGCTCTGCCCTTACGTCCATGACTCATTGCGGAGTTGCCAGTTTTTTGGCTGTCTTTCCTTTTCTTAACTCCGAATGTGCTCTAATAGATCAACACGTTCTCATGAAATGCGCATCTATAACACAAATTTTATTTGTCGTGCGATTTATATACCAAAATGACTTTTCACGTGCACATGATACGCATGGTCAACTAGGATTCGTGGGTTGCACGCCAGCATCATGATGAGCACAGACAGCACGCCAGAATCCAGTTCTCTTTACAAAAACTATAACACACAGAAAGAATTATACCAAAATGTCCATTTTGTCGAGTATTCTCATAGGAAATAACGTCTTTAACTTAAAGAGTTGTGAGGAAATGGGACGCAAGAAAGCGCATCAGTTCTGCAGCGGCAGATCTTAAAGCGACAGCAGCCATGCTGTCTGTCATTAATGTTAATCACTCACTGCTCTTGACTAAAGAACTAAGAACTTCTGTAGCTTTAATAAGGATTATCTATATTTAATAAATAATTTATTCAGTGCAGACTGTTTGATAACTTCATTAAATTTCTCTAGCCCATTTCCCACCTGTTAGACAGGAAGGGCACAGGTAAATATGACAAATAAAAATATGGGGATATTTCATAGAGACTAGAATCAATGATACCAGTCTTCATTCATAAAAAGATGCCATTGAACAAATATTTAATACTGTTTGATACTATTATGTATATTTGATACTAATATTTGATACTGTCTTTATGTTTTTCTACATTAATTTGGCAATTTGCTGTGAAATTATTACATCATAAAATATAGTAAAAACATTTAAACACTTGTTTTTAATTGTGATTAATCACAGAAAAATGTGTGATTAATCTTTTTTTTTTTATCAATTGACAGTCACAGTACTAAAAGAAAGTTTACATTAAAAACGACATTATGCATACCCACTATCTGCCTACCTTTTGTATTTATTGCATTGTATATTGTATGTTCAGGGATGACAAATTGATAAGCAGATATGTTATTTATGACTGGATGTAACTTTTGATACTTTGCGGTAAAAGTGGCTCTCCTATAGATTTTGTCCTATCAAGGTGGCTCTCATGAAAAAAATAGCAAAGACCACTGCTATAGAACTGCTTTATACCTGGAATAGAGGGACGACGCTTTTCACAGTCTCAGGTTCTGCTGGGTCCTTGATCAGAATGCACAGATAGTATATGATGCTGTGCTGAGGTGAAAATATACAAGGGTGATTATTTTTGATTTCTAGATCACAGTCCATCATGCACGAGGGTCAAATACTGTGTTTACCATATAAACAGCCTCGTTGATGACAATGTCTTTCAGCTTGCTCATCTCAATGAATATCGTGCTTTCTCGTCCAGATGCGTAAGATGAAGACAGTTGGACGCCGAGGGAGCCGATTATGAGAAGAGTCTCATGGTCCACTTTCACAAAGTGAATATGAATTATCATCCCAGCCAGCGTGAGAATGATGGCACTCGACAGGACAGCAGTGTTCTATACATTAATACCAGTCATTAGAAGTATAATATTCCCATGTTAGTATTAAAAAAATATTCTTACGAGTGCATAGTATTTGCATTATAACGTTCTTACCTCGGTGAAGAAAAATACAGCGTAAGCAAATAACCATATAAAGCAGGTGCACACCATCACCTTGCGCAAGGACAATTTCGGGGAGGTGACGGTAAACTCTCTGCAGAAAGCAGAGTGAGTTTGGCAGTCTAAAGAAATCGAGTTACCATTTATGTCTGTGAACTCTTCCTCAGCCATGTTGATCACTGTTAGTTATATCGATGTCAGAATATTATGTGAATAAGGACCAGAGTTTAACTAGCTGTGCTTCGACAGTCATTTGTCAACAGGCATCTTCTTCTTACAGTATGGCGGGGGAAATTAACATAAAGACGCATTTCCGCCACCTACCGGACTGGGGTGTGGAGAATTGCAGTTTTAAAATGTAAGAATAGTTTACTTAACTGACCTTAATTATTATTTTAGTTATAGTGGGCCTTTTTTCATGGTAGATTGTCATGTCATTTGATTTTTCGTTACAAAAATGAGGCTGAGGAACACAGTTAAATGGGCTGTAGCTACTGTGGTTGTAGCCGTGTCCATTGGTGTCAACCTCAACCATTTCTACAATAAATAAACAATAATACAATTAACTTGTGAAAATTAGACAAGATTTATATGCAGGTCCTATAAGCTATCATGTTGAATTTTCACAACCATGACAATAACGTTTTGAATTGCTCTTCCGCCATGACCCTCAGATCCTCACTTTCATTAGTGAAAGCTTTAAATGTTGTCTACCCCTGAACATAGTTCATGCAATGACTTATGTTACTAGTGAAGAAAAGTGACTTAACATAATCCTTTTGAATAAGACAGAAGGCATTTACACTTTAGCATAATTTTATTAGGCTATACGCAAGTAGAACTTGAGTACTTCTTTATACGTAATTTCATATTTACTTCTATTGTCTTGAAATATGGTTAACGTGTACTGACGAATGTGCTGACAAGCATTTATTCTACACTTAAACATACTTTAATTTCAATTCTAATGACATGTACATTTGTAATTAAGTTGCAATTTAGTACAAATAAACCAGACATAATCAAATACTTTGCATGGGCTTTAGCACAAAAAAGATATTAAAACATAATAATTAAAAATGTACTTACACTGTTTAATTTGACATTTTTAAAGTGTAAAAAAAGATGTAATTAATAGGTTACACGTTATTTTAAGGTGTCCTTCTTACAGTATAAATAGGCCTATACATTTAATTACTGAGTAATATTAATTAACTACGTGTATTTATAGGGTTGGGATTAGGTTTGTATACTTAGGTTGGGATTGGGATTTTTTTGTAGGGTGAGTTGCATGTAGTTATGCATAATTTAATATTATTACTATAGTAACTACATGTAATGTGTAACAAGGACACTGTAAACTAAAGTGTTACAAATTAATATTATATTATCTGCAAGTAGCAGATCTTTTCAGATAGGAATGCCCAGTGTAGTTATATATATATATATATATATATATATATATATATATATATATATATATATATATATATATATATATATATATATATATAGTTACTAAAGTGATAACAATAAATTATGCATAACTACATGCAACTAACCCTACAAAAAAAACTAACCCTAATCTGTCAACCTCTCATCATCCTAACAATTCATGTCATGATAAGTGTACGGGTAAACTTTCTTGTAGAGAATGGACTCCATTTCCCATCTGGCTTTGCGTTTGTTAACCTTCGACTGCAGCTACAGTGAAAACAAGCCGATCAGCTGATCTGACCTGGCAACAACATTCACCCGAATCAACCGGGAGGGGAATCATTTTACAAGCTGGTGGGGAAAAAACAGTTATCTTGACATCAACCGGCTTATTAATTTGTGTTTATCAAAGACTCGTTGTCGTGTGCGATGTTTCAGGGAATTCAGCGGCTTATTTGATGAAGACTGCGGTGTGATTCTGGCTTGAAATCAGCTTGTTTTGTTCGGTCAAAGCTGTGTTGATCAGTGGAACATACTTTAAGGACAGTCTGTACGATACTAAATAATTATCAGTTCAGCTGCAGAAATCATATTTCTAACCCCCTAGTATCTGTAGTCTTTGAAATCGGAGGAGATTGTCCAGACACGTATGCTAATCTTAGTTAGCTTGAGTAACAAAAGCCCAGGACGATAACAATACTCGAATGTAGCTGTTTTCTTAGTGTTTACGTCTGTTAATAAATACATTTTGATTGTTAATGCTTGTAGTTTGTGAGTTTAGACACTTTAAACTGCTTGGCCATTTTTAAATCAACCAGAAAGCTGGGCAAGTCTGACTTAGTGCCAGTGCTATACGGATGTCAACTGATCTATTTATAGTTCATATTGAATATTTGATTTTAAGCCAGTGTCATAATTTGACACAACACATTTAGAATTCCAATTTAAATTAAATGCAAACGTGTAAGTTATTTTGTTTAAGAATTCAAATGCGTCATTCATGAGGTATTATATATCATCTCGTTTGTTGATTGTACATTTAGGTTGGTCTCTGCTGTAGTTGGTTCAACTTTCAGAGGAATAACCAGTTAGTATATTTACAGAGAGCTTTTAGTACTTTAAATTCAGTTGCTTCCGTTCGGTGTGCTACCTCGCTATTATATTTAGACCTATAATGAGCGGTCAGGGCTCTTCGGCGGAGAAGGGGTTGAACGGCGTCCTGGTTTGTCAGGAGAGTTACGCCTGCGGTGGCTCTGACGAGGCCGCCTTCGAGTGCGACGAATGCGGCAGCCTGCAGTGCATCCGATGCGAGCTGGAGCTCCACCGTCAGGAGCGCATGAGGAACCACGACAGGATCCGAATCGCACCTGGCCACGTACCTTACTGCGATTCATGTAAAGGGGACGGGGGGGTTCCGAACGGGGGGCGGCTGAGAGCAGTGGTCCGCTGTCAGGGATGTAAAATCAACCTGTGTTTGGACTGTCAAAAGCGGACTCACAGCGGGGTCAGTAAAAGAAAGCACCCTCTCACTGCCTACCCTCCCTCTAAACCCGCGGAGAAGAACTGCAGCACTGGAGATGAACAGCTGGATGCCTTGAAAGCTAAACTGGAGAAAGTCATCAGCTTTCTTCTGGTGGATGAAAAGGAAGACATGCAGGTAATTCATTTTGTTTATCTTATTTGTACTCTACACCAAGTAGTACTCACTGCAGGGTCAAATGACGTCCAGCTCCACCTCTATGGACATCTAATGGTGTTGGGATAGTCCAGCTCCACCTCTGTAGACGTCTAATGGGGTGGAGGGATAGAGTTGTGCGTAGGGTGGGTTACGGACAGGTGTGGTTGGATATTCAAGCTCCACCCAGGCAGACCCACAAAATGTAAAAATGTGTACCTTGAATGCAATGTAAGTCGCTTTGGATAAAAGTGTCTGCCAAATGCATAAATGTAAATGGCTTATGTTCATTTCCTTAACCTTAACAGGTGAAGGATGAGGAGGAGTTTGTGAGGAATTTAGGCTGCAGGCCTGAGGAGCTTTTGAAGGTGGTGTCCATTTTTGGCAATACTGGAGAGGGCAAATCCCACACCCTCAATCACACTTTCTTTCTGGGTCGTGAAGTGTTCAAGACATCCCCAACCCAGGAATCCTGCACCGTTGGGGTGTGGGCAGCAATGGACCCCGTTCATAAAGTGGTGGTTGTTGACACAGAGGGACTCCTGGGGGCAGGAACCAACCAAGGACAGCGAACCCGCCTCCTCCTGAAGGTGCTTGCAGTGTCTGATCTGGTCATCTATCGGACACATGCTGACCGGCTTCATGATGATCTTTTCAAGTTTCTCGGGGATGCGTCAGATGCGTATCTAAAGCATTTTACGAAGGAGCTGAAAGCTACGACTGCCCGCTGTGGTTTGGATGTGCCCCTTTCGACTCTGGGTCCTGCTGTTATAATCTTCCATGAGACAGTCCACACCAAGTTATTAGGCTCAGGTCAGTTCACTGAGTTTTGGATGTTTTCTATTTTGCTGTCCTATTCACAAAACAATAAGTTAGAAATTACATTGTAATAGATAAAGCAAGCAAAATAATGAATGCTTAATACCGCTCTCTCTCATGCACTGTAGATAAGCCATCAGAATCAGCTGAGCGGCTTCTTCAGGAACGTTTCAGAAAGCTTGGCCTCTTTCCGGAGGCATTCAGCTCGATTCAGTACCGGGGCACTCGCACACACAACCCCCCCACTGACTTCAGCGGTCTGCTGCGCAGTGTTGAGCAGCAGTTAGACAACAACACTACACGATCTCCACGGTCTGCTGGTGTCATCTACAAGGCCTTGCAGGTAATTCGATTTTTATGTCATTGATAAGCTCAAGTACACATTTAGCTCATCGATGACATGAAAGGGTGGAAGTGTTGGTGAAATGTTCCCTACTTCGTTTTAAATTACTTTTCTCCAAAAATCTGCACACACACATTGTTTCTATTCTATTTTTAACCCATTTAGAAGGTCTGTTTTCCTCAAATGACTGCTTACAAATCTTGAGCTCTGGCCTTGAAATATTCCAAAAGACACGCGTGTACTATTTTCAGTAATACATTTTAATACATCAAGCTAATGATGAAGCTCTTGTTCTCAAGGCTTTGAGTGAGTGCTTCAGTGGAGAGATTCCTGATGAGCATCTGGCAAGCAACTCTTTCTTTCCAGATGAGTACTTTACCTGCTCTAGCATCTGCCTCAGCTGTGGGTAAGCTGCTCCTCATTACAAAGCTAAATTTTCAAAAGCAACTTGTATACAATTAATAACATACTTTATTCTACACACTCATACTCTAGTCTGTTATGCTCACCAAGGATGCATTAATATGACTGTAAAAAGAGTAATATTGTGAAATATTACAGCTGTTTATTTTAATAGAAAGTTCAAAAGAACAGCATTTTTTTAAAATAGAAATGTTTTATAACATTATAATATCTTTACTGTCACTTTTGATCAATTTAATGCATCCTTGCTGAATTAAGTATCAGTGTTAAGCAATCTTAAGTTTCAAGTTTGAATTTAAATATGGTAAAAAACAAGGCCTGATTAAATTAGATAATATAGTATTTATTAAAGGTGCACTATGTAAAAAAAAACAGTAAAATATAAAAAAAAAAACACAAGGCCAGTGTTATATATTTTGTTCAGTTGAGTACTTACAATATCCCAAATGTTTCCAACTATTTGTAAATCATGAGAAAATTGCTATTTTAACCAATGAACTGGGACATGTTAGGGAGTCGCCTGTCAATTGCATTACCCTCGGTTTCTGCAGTGTGCAACATGTGTCATAGCAGCCTTTTTTACAGTCAAGTAATTTACATACACTTTGAATTATTTGAGCAACAAAAAACAAAAAAAAAAGTTCAAAAGGAGTTATTTGTGCGGCACCACTCAGGTGGCTAAACTAGTAATTAGATGTTTGACTATGCTAGTTTTGACTCTTGTAATGCAGGTGGAAAATTCCTTGAATGTACACAATACTAAAGCCTGTTCTGAACTACATATATAAACATTTTTTTTTAGCTCAGGCTGTAAAAACAGCATGAATCACCTACGAGAGGGTGTGGTGCATGAGGCTAAACACCGTTGCCGCTATTCAGCCCACTACGATAATCGCATCTACACCTGCAAGGTAGGTTCTAAACAATGCAACACATGACCTGACCTTACCAGCTATATTCTGTGACTGCCCAGGTCTGACATTATGCGTGTTAACCTGCTATTCCAGGCTTGTTATGAGAGTGGCAAAGAGGTGATTGTGGTTCCAAAGACGACGGCATCTTCTGACTCACCTTGGTTTGGTTTGGCCATATACGCCTGGTCCGGGTGAGTGGTGTTATTGGATTATAGTTGTACAAAGGTGCATTTAGTTCAGTTCATTTAGACGTACAGGACTGAGTTGGGGTTTTTCTTTGCAGATACGTGATTGAGTGTCCAAACTGCTCTGTGATCTATAGAAGTAGGCAATACTGGTATGGGAACCAGGACCCTGTTGATACAGTGGTTCGGACTGAGATCCAGCATGTCTGGCCAGGGGTGAGAGAAATCTGCTGTTTTTTCCCTATGTTTCTTCCATTTAAATAACAAAAAGAACAAATTTTATTCACTTTCACATTTCCGTTTCAGTCTGATGGATTCCTGAAGGACAACAACAATGCTGCGCAGAGGCTGCTGGATGGTGTGAACTATATGGCTCAGTCTGTTTCAGAGCTAAGCGTCAAGCCTGCCAAAGCTGTCACCGCCTGGTTAACAGACCAGATTGCTCCTGCTTACTGGAAGCCCAATTCTCTCATCCTTGTGAGTTTTAATGCTAGGTTTTTTTAATGTGCCTTTTTAATGAAGAGCAGTCTCCACTGAAGAAAGAGTATTTTTTTCCCCAGAGATGTAATAAATGTGGAGAGGGATTCCAGGATAATGAGACAAAGCATCACTGTCGGGCCTGTGGAGAAGGTTTCTGTGATGGTTGCTCCTCTAAGTCACGGCCAGTCCCTGAGAGAGGTTGGGGCCTGGCACCTGTGCGAGTCTGTGATGCCTGCTTTCAAAACAGAGGCATCCCAGAAGGTATACCATATTTTGGAATGGCAGACAAAAATGTTTTTATCATATTCAATATATATATATATATATACACATACATACATACATACACACACACAATATGTATATACATAGATGCATACATACACACACACACACACACACACGTATACATACATACACCGATCAGGCATAACATTATGACCACTGACAGGTGAAGTGAATAACACTGATTATCTCTTCATCTCTGCACCTTTTAGTGGGTGGGATATATTAGGCAGTAAGTGAATATTTTGTCCTCAAAGTTGATGTGTTAGAAGCAGGAAAAATGGGCAAGCATTTGAGTGAGTTTGACAAGGGCCAAATTGTGATGGCTAAGCAACGTGGGGTGTTCCCGGTCTGCAGTGGTCAGTATCTATCAAAAGTGGTCCAAGGAAGGAACAGTGGTGAACCAACGACACAGTCATGGGCGGACAAGGCTCATTGATGCACATGGGGAGAGAAGGCATCAGAACTGGCCCACGGAGCAATGGAAGAAGGTGGCCTGGTCTGATGAATCCCGTTTTCTTTTACATTACGTGGATGGCCGGGTGCGTGTGCGTCGCTTACCTGGGGAACACGTGGCACCAGGTTGCACTATGGGAAGAAGGCAAGCCGGCGGAGGCAGTGTGATGCTTTGGGCAATATTCTGCTGGGAAACCTTGGGTCCTGCCATCCATGTGGATGTTACTTTGACACGTACCTAACCTATCTAACCACTGTTGCAGATCATGTACACCCTTTCATGAAAACTATTAACTTTCTATTTTAATATAATTTTATAATTTAATTTATTCCTGTGAATTTATCAGTGAGATCATTAATATATTAATGAAAAAAACAACAATTTACTAATTGAATCAAAATGATTGAAACTTAAGTATTACACACTTAGTGTAAGACCCTGATGCAACATGTTGTGACATAAACATGCATTATTTTAATTAATAATATGAATAAAATCAAAATTATGGTCTCACAGAACTGCTGGATGCAGCGCTGGAAGAGGAAGAAGGTGGGACTCTGATTGCCAGGAAGGTGGGAGAAGCTGTTCAGAACACATTAGGAGCGGTAGTCACTGCCATAGACATCCCTCTTGGTGAGTTCTTCACTGTATTTCACGCTTTTGAGCCTGTGAAAATGTTAACATGACATAATATGAATTCACACTGAAAATACAGTTGCGTGTCAATCTATTATAATGTTTTTATAAATAATAGATATATTAATAATACACGTTTAAAACCTTTGGCTTGTTCAACCTGTTCTGTGATCTGAGCATGATCAAATGCACCTGTGCATTTACTAGGTCTGGTAAAAGATGCAGCCCGTCCAGCATATTGGGTCCCTGACCAAGACATCCATTGTTGCTACCAGTGCCAGCGTGAGTTTAATGCCCGTCTCTCTATCCATCACTGCCGTGCATGTGGACAAGGAGTATGTAACGACTGCTCCCCTGATCGCCGGGCCGTGCCCTCCAGGGGATGGGACCATCCCGTGCGGGTGTGCATCACCTGCAACCAAAAATCTGGAGAGCTCTAGCAGAACCGAACATCACTCCGCATTATAAGACACCCCCATATTTGTGGCTACAGTGCTTAAGTACAGTTTGGGAGGGAAGAAATGCTGCTCTCAAACCGATAAATCCTATTGGTTGTTGAAAACAAGAGGAACATCTCTGCTTTTTGCCCCTACGTTTCATTCATGTCATGCTCCTCAACTCTACATGAGCTGTTCACAGTTAAACATATGTAATAGCCTACATATTTTTTTTCTTTCAAAGGTTAAATCCATCAGGAAAATAAATGTGTCAGACCCTTGACAATTCTTTGTCTACCATGCAATACGTTACCTGTGGGCAGGCCCAGGTGGAACAAATGTTTTTTTTTTTTTTGAAAACCTGCAGAATGGGCTTAAATGTGGTAGAAAAAAAGTGTTAAACATGCTTAAAGGTGCAAAATATGAATTATGGGCTTTCCATTTCTGTGGCTGCAGATCCATATGGGCCTTCCTGTGGGTAAAGGCAGCTAACATAAGGCCTCTACAGGAGACATTTGACTGGTGCACAAATATTAGTAATATTATTTACCGTCCTATTGTATTGCTCAATTTTCAGTTGTTTTACGAAAAAATTACCATCAATTTGCTTTTAAAATACAAAATTGTCCATATTGTTTTGCATTCCTTTACCCTCCAAGAAACCCTAGTGTAGATTTTAGATTCATTACTGTTTGTCTCAATTATTTGCTGCCTATTTTGAAGCTGATCTCACATGATCGTGCTAAACTATCTGATGTTGTTCAGTATAATTTAAAGACTTCTTTATCATTTATTTGAAATGTGTGTACTCGAGGAGGAAGTTTTTGTTTGGTTTTTAAAACGGACCTTTTTAATGAATCACTACCACTGTTGCCGAATCAAACTGCATAGTTACTCCTAACACAAAGCCATGATGAAACCGCACAAATGATGTGGCTCTGCATTATCTGTCAAGAGATGCCAATCTACATGAATCGTTATTATAATAAATGTTATTATATGTTAATTGCTCTTATTTAGCCCCTGGTATGTTATGATCACTGTCAGTAAAATGGACTTCTTGGCCAAACGAACACTCATTATGTAGAATCAGTTATTATAGATTCAGTGAGGCATTATGTGTGGATGACTGAACATGACTGACACAGACATAGAAACATGAATATCATTTTATATTCTTTGCACCTTGTATGCCAATTAAATTAAACTTGAGTACCTCTAAGAGTGTGGCTTACATATAAAAAGGAGTAAATGAATTTCAGTTCTTAAAGCGACAGGTCACCTTAAAATTAAAATGCTGTCATTTATTCACCATCATGTTCTTACAAACCTGACTTTTATTTATTCTATAGAACACATTCTTTGTATATTTTATCAATTTCTTTTTTATTAAATGAAACTGTTAAATTCATGTTGAGATCTGAACTAAAGATACAGATAAAGTTTGGATTTATTTTGAACAGTGATGAATAGTTTCCCTCTTATTTTACAAAAAGTTCCAGCATATTTCAAGTAACATGTTTTTTTTTTCTTTTTCAAAACAACCATAAACATTATAAAATTGCACTTTTAGGAGGTATGTTTCAAGTGTATACATCTAATATTGGACAAGCAAGTATTCTGAATCCCTCACAGTCTAGTCTATATATTACTTATAAAAAAAAAAAAAAAACTACCAACTAAAGGCAGATGGTACAAATGGCAACATTTCGGTCTGTAAGAACATGTAATTGTAAAACACAGCAGCCTTATACTTCTTTTCAGAGGGTAATTATTAGCACTGACCCTCCAGTGTTAGCCCATCCTGATAGTCTTTGTTGTAAGAATAGTAGTATAGATCATGATGAACGGCCATAAGGAGTCCAGGAAGTCCTCTACTACCACCCAGCTGGGAGGAAAACACCACATTTGGGATTGAGTCCTTGCCTGCAGGCTGAGGCGAGGGGATTGTCCTGAGGAGACGGCTGTCGTGAAGGCTCCAAAGCCGGGTGTAGCAGTCCTGACCCACTGCGAACGGTACACACGAGATGTGGTATAAGCATTACGAAAGAACTAAACAAGCTCTACATGATCATTTGGGTTATATGAAAAAGATGTACCAGCAAGAAGCAATCCTTCTGGTTCATTGACATGAATGGGTAGATAGGCATATTCATTGTGGTGTCCTTCATACTGTTTGACGGACCGTTTAAGACGGATATCCCACAGCTTAATCTGTTCAGTGACGATATGAAGAGAGAATAAAGATTGGGTAATTCATACCTAAGTGCTCTGAATGTTATTAACTAAACCTATATTAGCATATGTGGCAATATTGTTTATGATAGACAGACATTGCCCAGCATGTCAGCAGCGAGGAGGTAGTTCTCATCCTGTAGCAGTTGGACCGAGGTGATGGCTGACTCCTGGTAGAAGCGGCTGGTCTTCCAACCGTGACTGCGACCCCTGTCACGCTGACGCAGGTCAATGCTGAAGATCTCTCCAGAGCGACAGCCATTGAACAGCACAGGAGCCTAAAATACAAGGTACGTATGATATAAGCGTCGCACAGATATCTTTGCTCACATGCATACAGTAAGTGAAATGTATGAAAATGTATCAAATTTACAATAACTTTCCCATACAGAGTCACAAATAAGGATTCCATGCAATAAAAAAGGGATAAATGATGGCCATTGGTTAAAAAAAAAAAAACACAATATATATATACTGTGTGTGTGTGTGTATATGTATGTATATATATATATATATATATATATATATATATATATATATATATATATATATATATATATATATATATATATATATATATATATATATATATATATATATAAATAATGTCTTAAAAGTAGTTACACACATATATACATATACACACATATACACACACACAAAAACTACTTTTAAGATATTGGGAAAGTTTTACAATCAAAACCTACAACAAGGTTCCATTTGTTAACATTAGTTTACTACATTTGTCAATATTATTTAATGGACCTGAATTAACAATGAACTGTTGTATTTTTATAAAAGGTTAACAAATATTAATGAATACTGTGACAAATGCATTGCTCATTATTAGTTAATGCATTAACTAATATGACTTTTGTAAAGTGAAAAAACTGGTTTTATAAGAAATTATAATTCTGCTTGAACTTTGTATTTTATTATGCAAGGCTATTATGTTTTTCATGTTACATGTTTTCATGTACCTCATTAAAAACGTTTACACAAAGAAATATTATGTGTAAACCTTTTTAATGAGGTACAAATGAAAGAGCACCTTTAAATTATAGTCAAACTGGAACTGGAAAGTAGGAGGATACAGGCAGTTAAGTTATATATGGCCAATAGGGACATGACGCAGACTGGACTCAAATCACAAACGTGCACTACCACTGCACCATGACCCGAATTGAACACAATGAACTTTTATTTTTCAGGCAATGCTCTCTTCTCACCCTTAGGGCAAACTGCTGAGCTAGAACATCACTTCCAGCGAGGTATGTTGCTCTGCGTCCAGTCACAGCATCCGTAACAATCACTCGGCGAGAAAGGCCTAGGTGTACATATAAATAAATATATATTTATATAGCCTACAAATTCACCACTGTCCAAAGTTTGGTGTCAGTAAGATATTATTTGTTTTAAAAGACATGAATACTTTAATTCTGCAAGGATACATTAAATTGTTCAAAAGTGAGAGTAAAGACATTTATAATGTCACAGGAAAAAATGCTATTCAAAACATCCTGAAAAAGATGTATCAGAGTTTCCACATAAATATTAAGCAGCTTCTTGAGTACCAAATCGCATTAGAATGATTTCTGAAGGATCATGTGACACTAAAGACTGGAGTAATGATGATGAAAATTCAGTTTTGCCATCACAGGAATAAATTATATTGTTCAAATATATTAAAATAGAATTTAACGGAGTGTCTATTCACACCAAGTGCAAATAGCGTGTCTTGTTGGCAAGTGCTATTCCCACTAGCTCCGCCTAACAATGCCTGGTTGGGCCAAACAATATTTTATAAAAGCGCTCTACAGTGGCGCAATCAGTAAAGTGTAAGGCTTAAGGATCTTGGTTTTGATGCGATCGACCCGGGTTCGAATCCGCCTTTTGCAGAGCTCGCTCTTATCCCTTTTCTCATCACAAATCACATCGGAAAGGCATTTACTTTCAATAAAAATTAAGAAAATGTTCTAAATGTGGAAATAAAGTACCTAACAAAATGTTTAATAGTAATAAAAGCATTTATTGGGTAGAGTTAGGGGTAAGTGTAGGGAAGGCTTTTATTGTCCCATTAAGGCGGCATTCATTTTAATCATTTTTATCATTTTAATAAATATAATCATTTACACTATATGTTATTATTGCATCCTGTTAATGTACAACAATACTGAGGGGCAAATAGTATCTGTCAAAATAAAGTATAAATTACATGTAATTACTATTTACACATATTGCAAAGAACTGCTACTTTTATATGGTGTAAATGATCACTATTTTCACTTAGTATGCTATTTCACTTAGTAAATAGCATCTACAGCTATTTGCATTTAGTGTAAATAGAATCTAGTTGCTATTAACACTTGGTGTAAATAGCATCTATCGCTATCTGTACAGTGCAAATAGCCGCTGTTTTTTTAAAATACTGTTTTTACTATAATTGTGATCAAATAAATACAGCCTTGGTGAGCATCTTCTTTCAAAAACATAAAAAAAATCTTACCAGCCCCAAAATTTTAACTGTAGTATAGTGTCCATTCATTCCAATAGCAAATGCAGAAATATATACAAACTCGTACAGTATACAGAGACTCAAAAACTCACCAGTGCTGAAGGTTTTATCAGCCTGTGGGTTGAGACACCACGCACATGACCAAGCTGTGGAGATCTTAAAACTGCACAGCATACCTGGTTGATCTGAAGGAAAACAAAAAATTAGTCAAGTCATTTCATCTTAATACAGGGAAAACAAATAAATGTTTCATTTCAAAATTTGGGAGAGCCAAAAGGTAAAGATTTGAACCTGGATTGAAGTTGCTGAAAAGAGAAGCAGGTAACAGGCTCACACAGCCTGGCGTCTGAGAAATGCCCACCAAACACAACCTGAAAACACTCGTCAAGAAAGACTTCCTTACCAATTAGAGATGTTCATGACTATTTGGTGATTGATTAATTGTCATTTCTAGAGTAAACATGCCAGTATGATGTGTGTGACTAGTGTAGTGAAATATGATATGCAGTATTTCACAATTCACAGTGACATTTTAAGACTTATTTTTACATTAAACATGAAAATTCATACTAAACATACTGTAAATGTATACAGTGGAATGAAAAAAAACAAAATAATACTCGCATTTCATAAGCATATGGTATTTGAAGTCTTCCTGGGATTTTGTTTTGTGGTAGTGTTAACGATTAAGTTGACAGATTTACAGTTTCACAATAAATCTCAAAATTAATTGAAGCTTTAGTTTCTAGAATCTGAAATGTTTGAAGGATACAAAACATGCGAGTCTTTATGCGTCACAGAGGCCCAGCATACAGAGTTCACCTGAAAAAAAAAAGAAAATTCATTACAAATTCATTACTAGTTGTTTTGTTTTTAGTTGGTAAAAGGAATTCATTTTAAACTACCCAGCTTACCTTGCGGTTAGTAAAATAAAGGTTATCGCACATCTCCACCGACAGAGAGCCTTTTCTGCAGCCATGGAAATTCATAATGCCGTACTTGCAGCCTCCGTGCGACACATCATTCACTGTGAAAACTCTCTCACAAGCTGAATCTGCCTAATAAGATGCATCCAGAAAAAAGGAAACAGTCAGACTGTAAAACACAATCACTGCCAAAACTTAATCTTCCTTCTGCTAGTTTTCCAAAGAACAGACAACTGGAGGCCAAAACCTCCAGTAACACCTGCCAACAGCCCCATTTCCATGAAAACAAAGACTATCCCAAAAAAATTGCTTTACTGTTCTCGAGATTCATGTCCTCAGCATAACATGCTGTTTTTCCACTGAGAATACATATAAATAGACTGAGTTGCCTCAGAAATCATTGTTTTCTTTCAAAGTTTTCAAGTTTTTCCCCATTAAACGAGAGACTTACAACTATGAGATGAAAGTTGTCAGTGTTTGGGCAGGTCGAGTTGGAGCTCTGCACCTCCAGCCTGTGACGTTGCATCCCACTGACTTTCAGTTCATGGATCAGCCTGCAAAATAAGAACAGCCTTGGGATCAAATTCATTTTGGGATCCAATTTTTGTCCCTGGTAAAACATCTATTAAAAGAAAATTGTATTCATAAAACATTACTTCATGCCATACCTAGAATAAGAGCTTGGGGGCAGCAGACCCAGATGTCTCTTCTGTAACAGCAATGCAGAATTCAGCCCAGTCCTAGGAGCTTTCTGAACATAATAGGGAGAATCAAGGAGAAAGTTATATTTCAATAGGCTTGATAAATCAATACAATAATTTATCACCCTACAAAACCCATACAACTACTACAGACGTCAACATCAATAGACGTCTCTCAAAGAACAATGTTACAGCAGGAATTTAGTGCAAAAATGTAGCACTGAGGAATGTCCATATAAAATACATGTACGGACATATTCAGTACTTCCCCAGCTCACCTTCTTAGGACCATCATCCTCTGCAAGCAGTGCTGCTCTCTTTTTCTCCTCTTCCTTTTTCTGGAGCCCTTCTTTTGTCAAAGGGTTACAGTTGTTGTGTCCAGGCAACAAACGAAAGTAGCGGTTTTTCTCTGTGTCAAAGTAGAAGCCTGGCAACTCTATAAGGGATAATGGTTAAGGGCTAAGTTAATCATTTTTTAACTGCTACAACAGAAAGAAGTGCAGAGGGATAATGCAAAGTAAAAGTTCACCTGGTGCAGATGAGGATGCCGAGGATGAACCTGCATCACCTGCTGCACGGTCAGACCTAGAAAATAACTGCTGTTATGAATGCTTGGTGGTAACGTCTAACATAAATACAATACAAGCCTGACTGTTCTGTCGTCCTTACTGTATTGTTCCTACTTTTTCAGATAAACTGGTATCTGACGTTTATGCTCTCTGTTTATGTCTTGCTATGTCATCCTCCTTACTATGTCGTCCTTACTGTTGCCTTGTTATGTCGTCCTTACTGACGCCTTGTTATGTCGTCCTTACTGACGCCTTGTTATGTCGTCCTTACTGTCGCCTTGTTATGTCGCCTTGTTATGTCGTCCTTACTGCCTTGTTATGTCGTCCTTACTGTCGCCTTGTTATGTCGTCCTTACTGTCACCTTGTTATGTCGTCCTTACTGTATTAAGTACCGTCTTTACTTGTTTTGGTATTTACTGTCGTCTTGCCTCTGGCTTTGAGTTTCAAAACTTTAGTATAAACACATGTATTGATTTGAAGGGATGGTTCACTCAAATTTACTTACACTAGAGTCGTTCCAAACCTGTATGACTTACTATCTTCTGAGGAACAAAAGGAGATGTTTGCAGAATGCCAGCATCGCTCGCTATTTCACTTTGACTGCGTCTTTTGCCCAAACAATAAGGCTGTCATTCTGCTTGACATCATCTTTTGTGTTCCTCATAAAAAGTCGAACAGGTATGGAACATGATGCGGGTGAGTAAATGTTTCATAGTTTAATTTTAAGCAGTGTCTATGTGAAAGGTGATAAGACTGTCCGTGGTAGTTACCTATATTCTTGCTCCTCGTGGGCTGAACGGTGTCTCCTCCGCCACTGTGACTGGTGTCGGTGACGGTCCCTGCCTCTCGCTTCATATCCCCGCTTCATTTCTACCTCTCAGGAGTCATGCCAGTGTATCTGCTAAATTAGTTAAATCAGATTAATACCTTTATATTCAAATAAAGAGGAAAAACATGTGTTTTGGTGTTGGAACATATGAAACTAAACCTAAGCTTTTTGGAGCATTATTAAGAAAGTGACCACAGATGAAAAACACTGTTTTGTTATGGAGCTGAACGAGCTAACATGCTAAGACTATGAACACGTGGCTCGTTCATTTATGTTAACGTTTACTTTCACAGACAAGTAACTTACTCTCTCTATATATATATACTGATCGCCGTATTAACTTATAAACTTTATGTAAAAAGGAAAGTCATAATAAACTTACCTGAAATAGATGCCAGTCGTGGACTTCTTCCTGTTTGGAAATACGACTTCCTCATGACACAGGGAATCCCCGCCTCCTTACTGTTCATTGGTGAATCTCTGAGACTGTTCAATAATGGAATAATGTGATTGGATAATGAGCTGTCAATCACGTCAGAGGCTGGTCTCGTTGACATGCAGTCAATTTTGAAGCTAAATGAATGGATACAAATATAAATTATTACTTATGTATTTATGTTTAAAACTGACAACAATATAACATCATGTGTACCTTAAATATACAGTGTTTATTTTTATTGTTTTAATTATATTAATATTGTTAATATTTTAATTTTGACTGTTTACATTTTTATATTTAAAATAGGCCGTATACAATTCACCAACCACAATTATGGAGCAAGCTACAGGAATATAAATAAAGATCTAGTTAAAACTGTCAGATGAAGGCTATTTTGTAAAGAGGCTTTTATTCTGTTCCTGGATGTAAAAAAAATAATAAAAATTATATGCAATTTGCATAAATAGCATTACTTTATCTCTGCAACTTGCTAATAATATAGTGTAAGTAAAGATGCTGAATTAAAAAAAAAAAAAAAAATTTAAATAATTTTGACAGCTCTCAGAAGCTACGCCCAGATTCTGATTCCTAGTATTGTATTGGCCAGACTGCCGGACACTGAGGTCCGTATTGGCTGTTTTCTTTCACAAGGATCCCAAAGAACTCAGAGATTTGGAATATTAGGTTACAGTGTGGCAAAATGGCGACTGTCATTCAGAATCCGCTGAAAGCGTAAGTAATTATAAACATTATTTTCGCTCGTTTTCGAAAATGTGTTGTATTCCGCATGATTTAGAGTGTGGGTGCAAATCGAGTCTCGAAATAGAACTGTATGCATCGCGCATTTTGTATTTCAAGGAATTCTGTCCCAAACGAATAACTGTTTAATCCACGTAGTTTCTCTTTGTGTGGTTGTGTAATGTATGTATACATGTGTAAATACATTTAAAGCGTTATGTGCGGACATTCATTCTGGAAATATGCAACGGTGTGTTTTAGCATTCAGCCTCTGATGGTCAATGTGAGTGCAGCATTATTTCGGATGCAATGCTTCGAGAGTGTAACGTTACAGACTCCGTTGACTTGTTTGCAGGACACCTAGATAAAGCCTTGGCCATATATGAAATCTGTCGGGACGAGCTGTCATATGACTGTGCGAGCGCGCTGTAGCCTATGTCAACGCTAAACTACTTAAATCTTAAAGGAAGCATTTAAAGATCCAGATGCTACGCGGTAAAACGATTATATGGTTCGGCTGCATTATTGTCCTAAAATGCCTATAAGTAGGGATCGAATAATTTCCCCGTGGCCTGTGGAGAACTGCTGGACAAACATAACCCTGTCACGTATACATTGAGAATTGAAAAGTGTCAAGTTAACAGAACAAGTTGTATGGTTTCATATTAAATATGTGGCTTTTTCACAGGAATTCATTAGATAACTTTCTTTAACGCACATATTTAATCGGTTATTGGTTGACATGATCAAGATATACATTGATATCGTGTCTGGTGAATAAACGCCGTTTTAGGCTGTGTGTGATAAAATATCTGGTATGCTATAAAAAAAACAGGGTAACATTCATTAAGTCAAGATCAAGTGATGGATAACAATGGAATTCACTGTCCTGTTCTCTCTTGTTTGGCTGTTGAAGTGCAGAGCTGCTTTCTCCCATGTGACAGAATTCCAGCTTTTATTAGATTACATTTATTAGAACTTTAAGGAGAGGTCAGAAGGGTTTGTCCTACTTATTGTCATTTGTCAGTACCTTTTGGTTAAAATTAGAATAGTCCAAGATTCAAGAGTTTTATTTGTCACATATACAGTTATATACAGAATATAGTCCCAAAGTGATACCATGTAGGAATTAGTCTTAAAATCCATCATGTGATCATGGACAAATCAAATCCAAAAGCAAATACACATCACCCTTCGAATTTCACAAGTGCATTTATTTATTTTAGTGAGTAGACAAAATGTGGAATATTTGCTGAAATAAGTTAAGTGCTTAAAAAGTTTTAAAAATGGTTACAAATTACATATGTAACAATAAATACTTATGCTATATATAACAGATATGACATGACTAGAGTAACTGTGTTATTTACAAATTGTTTTGCTTTTTCCTTCGGTCGTGTCTTATCTTGCAAGTGAGATAGGATTGCATCTGGTGTCTCCTCACCAAAAAAATGGTTGAACGCCTAAATCATAGTTACTTCAGTGATTCATCTCCATTCAAACTCAAGCTGATTTGTCGGTATAAGTGTGTACACTGAGGGGGATGCACCATCTCTAAATGCTGTGGTGGAGCAGATTAGCAATATCCCAGGATCCCTCAGTACCCATCTGTTCCGATGACTAGCCGCAGAGATGTCAGTGGGCAAGAGACAGAGCCCCATCTGCTCCAGATCATGAACATAAAGCTCCCCTCCCATCCCACCAAAAAGACATCAGGGGGTCACCGGGAGCAGGAAAAGGAGCCGTATACACCTGTCTGAGCACACTTTTATGTTTTTCCCTCTCCCCACTGATATTGTTTTAAATACTTTGCTATAAGACAGTAAGCCTGTTCACCTATTGTGTTATGAAAGAATTTGTAAATGTTGGATTTGGTTAACAAAGACTGTTGCTGGTGTAATTTGGCTGTGATTTTTTTTTTTTCTTTTTCTTCCTCTCTAAATCTCATCATGTTGCCCAGGCAAATAATGTGTTTCTTGTCTGGTTGTTGTTTGTCGTGAATGAGATTACTTCCCAGCGCTGTAAAATTCAAGTGTTCTTTTCTACGGAGGAGCAGTCATATATACCATGTTCAACAGCATTTAGCCTATTCATTTATTAGTGTCTGGAGAGTGGGGTCAGGTGGTTTGCGTTCGTTTCGTCTCATATAAATTGAGGGGGTGAATATGTGGGGTTTAGGTTAAGGCGTTTGCGGTTGGCTGTTCCCCTCCCCCCATCTTCGTCTGTCTGGATGCATTTTGCTTTCGCATTACAACTGCACTACAAACACCGTTGAGCCAGAGGTCTTTGTGTGTCCAGGAACAGGGTTTTTTTTTTGCTGGGATAGACCTCACTGCACAAAACCCTTATCCCGTTCAGCATTTGTTTTACTTGTGTTTATGTTGAGTCTTTAAAAAAACATGAAAAAGAAATGGATCTAAAAAATAAACTAAAAGGAAGGCATAATTTAGGTGCCTCTCTTCATTCCATTCCACAATCCATTTGCAAACAGTCTAGACCCTCTACATCACCTTTTCTTTTTTAAATAAATGTTTGCTAGCAAGCCAGACAACTGCACACTCCAGGAGTTCTTCAAGCTCTTCTGGCCTTTTCTCTCTTGCTCAAGGCCCTTTCTTTATTCACCGCTGAGGGGTTTCTCTCAGAAAGTGAGCGATATCATGAAAGCACAGCAGTCTGATTGGGTACCTATGTTTAGCTTCCTCACAGCCTAGATTTGCTTCAAACTCTTTAAGACTGACTAAATAGGTTCAGAGCAGATCTGAATAATTAGGCATTGCATTTCCATTACAATCATACATTATTTCACAGATTCATAATAAACCATACAATTACAATTTCTGGGTACAAGCATGTGAATTTCCATAAGAAAAGGCTTCTTCTAAATACTTAGACTATGTGTTTTATACTTATTTTCATGTTATGGCAGATAACCTGTAAATAGCTGATATTATTCATAATAAGAATAAATGTTTCTGAGCACCAAAACAGTATATTAGAATGATTTCTTAAAAATTATGTGACACTGAAGACTGGAGTAATGATGCTGAAAATTCAGCTGAAAAACATCACAGGAATAGATTACATTTTAAAATACACTCACCTAAAGGATTATTAGGAACACCTGTTCAGTTTCTCATTACAGCAATTATCTAATCAACCAATCACATGGCAGTTGCTTCAATGCATTTAGGGGTGTGGTCCTGGTCAAGACAATCTCCTGAACTCCAAACTGAATGTCAGAATGGGAAAGAAAGGTGATTTAAGCAATTTTGAGCGTGGCATGGTTGTTGGTGCCAGACTTAGTTACTGGGATTTTCACGCACAACCATTTCTAGGGTTTACAAAGAATGGTGTGAAAAGGGAAAAACGTCCAGTATGCGGCAGTCCTGTGGGCGAAAATGCCTTGTTGATGCTAGAGGTCAGAGGAGAATGGGCAGGCTGATTCAAGCTGATAGAAGAGCAACTTTGACTGAAATAACCACTCGTTATAACCGAGGTATGCAGCAAAGCATTTGTGAAGCCACAACACGCACAACCTTGAGGCGGATGGGCTACAACAGCAGAAGACCCCACCGGGTACCACTCATCTCCACTACAAATAGGAGAAAGAGGCTACAATTTGCACAAGCTCACCACAATTGGACAGTTGAAGACTGGAAAATGTTGCCTGGTCTGATGAGTCTTGATTTCTGTTGAGACATTCAGATGGTAGAGTCAGAATTTGGCGTAAACAGAATGAGAACATGGATCCATCATGCCTTGTTACCACTGTGCAGGCTGGTGGTGGTGGTGTAATGGTGTGGGGGATGTTTTCTTGGCACACTTTAGGCCCCTTAGTGCCAATTGGACAGTTTAAACGTCACGGCCTACCTGAGCATTGTCCATCCCTTTATGACCACCATGTACCCATTCTCTGGTGGCTACTTCCAGCAGGATAATGCACCATGTCACAAAGCTCGAATCATTTCAAATTGGTTTCTTGAACATGACAATGAGTTCACTGTACTAAAATGGCCCCCACAGTCACCAGATCTCAACCCAATAGAGCATCTTTGGGATGTGGTGGAACGGGCGCTTCGTGCCCTGGATGTGCATCCCACAAATCTCCATCAACTGCAAGATGCTATCCTATCAATATGGGCCAACATTTCTAAAGAATGCTTTCAGCACCTTGTTGAATCAATGCCACGTAGAATTAAGGCAGTTCTGAAGGCGAAAGGGGGTCAAACACAGTATTAGTATGGTGTTCCTAATAATCCTTTAGGTGAGTGTATATTCAAATAGAAAACAGTTTTCTGTAAATGTTAAATTGTAAAAATGTAAATGCCTTAATCCAGCGTATTAGTTCTGGCAGGGCACGTTAGTCAAGCTCGCATCAGCTGACTGTCAGCCGATCACGTCTACCTATAGGAATACAATGCCTATCACAGCATGGCATATATATCAGCTCCTTCAGTATTATCAGCTGCTATCGCGTTTCTCCGGAGCTAATTACCCTCCTCCATCCCCAGCTCCTACACTCGTCAGTCAGGATTTGGCATTCTGATTCCCCCTGAATCAGACTAAATTCCTGAATTATGTTGTACATTTTAATATTGATATTAATGCTATCTGCAATACATTGTTGCTTCTGTTCTGTTTACCCTATGGGGGTTTATCACTGCTGTCCCTGCTCTTATCCATGCTGGGCTGTTGTTCTTGCCCAGAACAGAACCATACCGCCAATCTAAACTACACTGTAAAAAATATTGTTGGTTTAACTTGAAAAAGTAAGTAACCTGGTTGCCTTAAAATGTTGAGTTCATTGAAATGAAAAATTTGAGTTAGAATGAAGGAAATGGGTTTAATAAATAGAAACTCAAAATATTATTGTATCTGAACCACATAAATAAAATAAAAAATGTTGTGATAAATCATGAAAATAGCACAATTTGGCATGTTTCACTGCATTATAACAAATAAAACACAATTACGCAATATGCTTACAAAACCTTTTAATACTATTTTAATAAAGGGTGATGTCAATTCTCAAAAATGTTCATTGTATTAACTCAAATCTTTAATTTCAATGAACTCAAAATTAAACCAGGAAACTTACTTTTTAAATATTTTGTTTACATATCATATGCTAATTGTCTATCACTTTGACGATAGTGATCCTGACAAAAGTGAGCATATGAGACTTCTTTCAAAAACATAAAAAAAACTTTTGAATGCTAGTGTATATTTCCAATATTGACAGATGCCGAAAAATTACAAATCTCTATAGTGTATAATTGATATGGTACTGATATATCATGCAGTGCAAAAATCACAGTAAAAATTGTCTGGATACAGTTTATGCAATTAAACAAAAATGCAATTAATGATTCAAATTAAATGAAGCCAAATTGTTAAAAGTCTAAATTCTGTCACTAGATGATCAATGAGAGAGAGAGAGAGAGAGAGAGAGAGGAGAGACTACAGCTTCTGTTTCCAGCCTCTTCATCTCCCCATAGACATACAGAAAGGAGCCTGACTGTGATGGATCACTCTCTCTCTTCACACGACTCACTGTGGAGGGCAAATCCCTATTCATATTAGCACCTCTCTACCCTCCGGTGCACTACAGACTGTTTTAAAATACCCATACGATCACATAAAATGATTATTCTATTTGGAGAGGGGGTTTACTTTGAAGTGAGAGGTTTTGAAGTGGTTTAAAGGTGAGGCATTTCTGTGCCTGTAGCAGACTGATCATTTCCTGAACGCCATTGGCCAGTGAGCAGAAAGCCTCGCCCCAAATTAGCACCATTGGTTGAGCCAAAAGTCTCTGTGTTGGGCATGTTGGGATGTATTTTAGACTGGGTATAGCAGGGCACTTTAACATACATGTTTGAAATGCTCAGTTATGTTGGAAATCTGTTTGTGGTATATTTTTAATGTATTGAGATTTGTAGGTGGTTTGAACAAGGAAGCCATAATTATTATTTTTTTTTAATCTGATACAGCGTTTCAGTTAAAGCAAATCTTGTTTACTTGCATTGATGAAAAGCTTCCTTAGGAAGTGCTTTGAGACAAGACGTCTCTGTGCCGGCCTGTTAACTAATGAAAGCTTAATCACATTTGGAGGGCCAGTTTATAAAGCACGTGTCTAATTGAAATGCAGTGCTGATTATCACGGCAGTATGCATATGTATTTGAAAAAGAACAACAATTCTCTGAGCAACGCCTACCTAAGCCAATGATTATTCATGGACACCTGTCCAGAGAGACCATTCTGATTAAATCAAACTAAAGGGGTCATTTAAATATGAAAGACATCTTCTCCATCCTTAAGAAGTGTGGCTATGTTCTTTTGAGACACAAAGGAGACGCCCCTGTTGTTCAAGTAATATGAATATAGACGCTGGCTCTGCTGAGTAAAGGGGCCTCCAGTCTCTGAGTTACACACAAAACTGAATGAGCGGCAGCTCTGCTCTACTGAATAAAGAATAGGTATTAATTTCCTAAGAGCAGCCCAGGCAGGCACAAAGCACATGGCTCAGTGCAGAAGTTTCATTTACAGTTTTCATAGAGGTTGAAACAGGCTGACAGAAAACGGTTGTTTATAGATACCTTTGAATTAGGACGTGTAAAAACTGAATAAATGTTTAGTCTGCACAGCTCATTTCTTTGCTCTCTCAGAGAGGACATTTTAGTGCTTTTGGGCAGCAGTGTATTTTTTTCTACAGACAAATAAGTTTGTCATTTATATATGTTTTTGTTTAGTTTTTTTCTAAATCGGTTATCGAGTACCAGTCAATGCCACTATTCACTATTTCAAGTGAGAAACACAGTAATAAAATTTATGTATACATTTAAACATAGCCCAAATCAAAAATTTTATAGCTTTTGTATAAAATAATAAAAATAATATATAAAAATTATTATGATGTGTGTGTGTGTGTGTGTAATATTAAATAATAATTGAATATTAAATATAAATACATGAAATAATATACATAAATAAAAATAATAAATGTATATATGGTGTATATACATTTATTATTGTTATTTATGTGTATTATTTCAAGTATTTATATTTAATATTAAATTATTATTATATATTAATCGTTGTTAGTCCACACAATAAAAAAATGCATATATAAACCATTTTTTACTGTGTGGACTAACAACAACAATGACAACAATATATAATAATAATTTAATATTAAATATAAATACATTAAATAATATACATAAATAACTATAATAGTTATTATTACTAAATAATTTGTCATGTTTTTATTGTTCAGTACATTTATTTATTACTATTGTCAAAATAAAACAAATAAGTTTTTCTTAATAATATAATAATAATTATTATATTTTTAAAATAATTATAACTATAATTTAAATAACTAGCAACTCTCCGTTGGCTTTCAAGCTGGAAAAATCAAACTCTAGTCAGACCAATCACATCGTGTATAGAGTCGGTGGGCGGGCTTAACATAATGACAGCAGAGGTTCCGCTGCTACTTAAAAACAAAGAGGCTGGCGAACAGCGGTCTTTCGAATCGGCTTTGGCCGCGACTCTGGAAGACTTGGAGTTAAGCTTTTCTTTGAGAAAAGATCAAAGAACGGCAAAAAAGGAAGATGTGTTCTGAGTTTTTCTGACCGGATACGGTAAAAGTTTAATCTATCATCTATATAGCTCTGCTGTATCAAGCTCGCTCCTTTTGACTACGTCATCTTCGTTGCTCTGGTTGGTTGTAGAGCTATCCTATTGCGTGCAGAAGGAATTTGAAAGACAAATATTCCACCCCTCGGATTGAGCCCTGCCAACGGTGTGTTCCCAGACCCAACATCTCAAATGATGTGGGGCTTGTCAGGCTACCCATCTAATCTTTCAATTAGCGGAGTTCACAAGCGCAGGTCTAGGAGGAGTGAATAGCTAATCTTTCAATTAACTACCAAAGCATATAAGCAGCCATCTACCTCCTTCTGTCAGTAGTTGTTTTTGCATCCCTCCACCTCCCCAACTCCACCAACATAAATTTAGGCGTTTTTATATACGTTATTTTAACGTACTCTTCTTCCTAGCACTAGTAGTCCCTGGGGGGTAAATCTAAGCTCGAGTTGAAGCTGCTTCCTAACATTGTGAAATCAATGTTAAAGACTTTACTGTTTTTATTAATCGGAAAGGACTAATGATACATTTTACACTGCACTGTAACTTTTACTCTCCTGTTTTATCATGTTTTTATTTTCTATTGAACTATTTTAAAGTGTTTTCAAATGTCTTCTTATATTGTCTTTTTATATTACCCAATGTTGCTTTTATGTTTTATGTAAAGCATTTTGAATTGGCTTGTTGAAATGTGCTGTACAAATAAATTTGCCTTGCCAAGTCAAAGGCTATTTGTGGCTTTCATAAGAAATTATAGGCTAATCAATTGCACATTTCATGTTTATCCCCATTAATTCAGATAATTTTAGAGTTTAAGGGCACACAGAAACACAGATTACAGTACAGGTGTAGCATGTTAAGCTAACCACAGCATGACATAGGCCTATTCACTGTTACTCGCTAAAATGTCACGGTTCCTACACGTTAACAAATAATGTAGATGTATGTAGAATGTGTACTCATATTATTTGACTCTCTTACATTTTAAGTGAAAGCTAATGCCAATTCAAATGTTTACAAATGGGTGGGCTATAAGCAGACTATACGTAGCCCGTCCAATTCAGAGCTAAATCGTGGCTACTGATAGACCATGTCATGAAATGACACATTTTGCAGATATTATTGACATTGTGAACATGATGGGATATCAAACATATCATGCATTACATGGCCAAAAACTACAGTGAATCAGTTTTAACTTTTGACTATAAGTGGGCTACAAATAGCCGGTCTGAGGAGCTAAATCGCACAGCCTACTACGCACAGAACATGTGAAAGAAATGAAACCGAAAACCTTGTAATCAATGTTGACTTTGCTTACATGATGGAATATCGTACATCTCACAAGTTATTTTGGCAAAAACGACATGTAACCGAATTCAAGGTTATTTTGGCTAAAAGTGGGTTACTCATAGCCGGACCATCGGGTCTGTAGTTAACCGAGATGGCGAAATGACATTTTACATTACATTTACATTTATGCATTTGGCAGACGCTTTTATCCAAAGCGACTTACATTGCATTGCATTCAAGGTACACATTTTTACATTTTGTCAGTTCTTGCTTTCCCTGGGAATTGAACCCATGACCTTGGCGTTGCTAGCGCCACGCTCTTATTGTTTGAGCTACAGGAAAGCAAATGATGGCTATTACTTGCTGGGTTAGCTTTGTATCATGCTTGAAGAAAAAGTGGGTCCCTATTTGCACTTTGAATATTGAAAATATTGAGTACTTTGATTATGGTTGCACTTATTGTTTGCACTTGATCTGTGATCAATTTGTGGGAAGGAGTTCAGTTAGGAGGTCAACATTGTAGAAGCTCATAAATCATATGCCGTTCTAAGGTCTGAAGAAACCAAAAAAGGAAAAAGCCAGTCAGTTGAGTTTGTGGCAAAACCTTTTACAGTGCTTGAGTATTGTTTTGTGTTTTACTGCATATGATGACAAATTCACACTCAGAAAGTAGAACTGAAATGACATTCATTACAAGATGATGAGTTAAAACATTTCAAATGCACCTGCAAATATTTTTCTAGTCATGTATTTCGTTGTTGAGGATTTCTTAAAAATACTATGTTGAAATCTCATCTCGTTCTCGTGAACCCAATCTCGTGCCTCGTCTCGTGAGATAAGTGTCTTGTCACACCCCTAATAAATGTGTACATAAATAATAAACATAAATAATTATAACACACATAAAATAGTATTATGTTATTATTAAAGGAAAGAAAATAAGATAATCATGCTTGTATTGTTGCAGTATAAAGATCATTTATTTATGAAATCTAAATTAATATAATATCAAATAAGCTTTGCATTTTTGTATATCAGACAGTTAAACCAAATAATCAGGCCATTAAAAATCTGTTGCTGTTTCTTTTTTCTTTCAACGTGAATTGTAGTCTTTAAACCCTCTCAGTTTACAGAAGAATTGATACCTACACAATGCTCTGTTAGCTCAATGTTTATTCTAAAACATTCCAGTGTCACACCATCCCACAATTTTGGTGAGCTCACATACATTGTTTTATTTGACCAAAGGATTTTACTTGACCAAAGCCACACTTCTGTTTCCTACCCACGGACTTGTAAAACATGCATTATCTAGAAGCAACTGCTCTTAGGGTTGTGAAAATCAAAGATGTGACAGATTTAATAAACATCCCTTCTATTCTTCCCGGTCTATAACTAAATGACATTAAAAGAGTGAAGATCTCAACAACCTTCAAGAGACTCTCTTTATCCGTGCCTCCAGGGAGAATACGTGTCTTCGAACACGCCAGTCTAACTGTTTACATAACTGCTCCACTCTGTTGACCAGAGTCCTTGCCTTGAGTGTAATGCAGGAGGCAGTTTATAGTAAAGGTTTTGTATGGGGGAGGCTGTATGAAACATGGTCTTCTCAGATGAGCTCTTTCCTTAAGATGGTGCTGATAGACACTGTCATCATCAGCCACTCATTGGTAAGCACTTGTCATCTCTAGGGTCTGTTATGGTTTTGTTTAAGGTGCTGAAAAGTAGTTACAGTTTGACTCAGCGAGAGAACTTGTGTTGAGAGCCATCAGGGCCGTTTAATCCATTGGAGCATGTTGATGATTATGGTGATAGCGGCTCTCACGCAGGTCGTGGGCGCTCTAATGCGGGCCTCTGTCACTGCAACTTACATAATGACTCCTGCAGTCTCCAGCTGATAGCGCAGGCATTTTGTTTCAGGGAAATAATGCTCACAGGAATCCCTGGAAAGGGAGAGCTGTGGAGGAGCAGGATAGTGAATGCTGGAGGAAAGTAGAAATGTAGATGTAATCTGGAGATTTTCAAGATAAATGACAAGAGAAGAATCAAGCAGATTATTCATAATTCAACGGCTGATCTGGGAGAATGTTTTCAGTGTTTTTTGGGAAGAGACCGAAAGCATAAGGAATTTAATGATTCTGGGTTTTGATTTCACATAATATAAAGATTTTTAGGCAACAGAACAATACCATGTTTATTCTATCAAGAAACACATACTTTGTATACACCGATCAGGCATAACGTTATGATCATTCCTAATATTCTGTTGGTCCCCCTTTTGCTTGCAAAACAGCCCTGACCTGTCGAGGCATGGACTCGTCTAGACCCCTGAAGGTGTGCTGTGGTATCTGGCACCAAGATGTTAGCAGCAGATCCTTTAAGTCCTGTAAGTTGTGAGGTGGGGCCTCCATAGATCAGACTTGTTTGTTCAGCACATCCCACAGATGCTCGATTGGATTGAGATCTGTGGAATTTGGAGGCCAAGTCAACACCTCAAACTCATTATTGTGCTCCTCGAACCACTCCTGAACCATTTTTGCTTTGTGGCAGAGCACATTATCCTGCTGAAAGAGGCCACAGCCACCAGGGAATAACGTTTCCATGAAAGGGTGTACATGGTCTGCAACAATGCTTAGGTAGGTGGTACGTTTCAAATTAACATCCACATGGATGCCAGGACCCAAGGTTTCCCAGCAGAACATTGCACAAAGCATCACACTGCCTCCACCAGCTTGCCTTCTTCCCATAGTGCATCCTGGTGCCATGTGTTCCCCAGGTAAGTGACACACATGCACCCGGCCCTCCACGTGATGTAAAAGAAAACGTGATTCATTAGACCAGGCCACCTTCTTCCATTGCTCCGTGATTCAGTTCAGTCCACTGTTGGTGCTTTTGGTGGTGGACAGGGGTCAGCATGGGCACCCTGACTGGTCTGGGGCTATGCAGCCCCATACGCAACAAACTGTGATGCACTGTGTATTCTGACACCTTTCTATCAGAACCAGCATTAACTTCTTGAGCAACTTGAGCTCCAGTAGCTCGTCTGTTTGATCGGACCACACAGGCCAGCCTTTGTCCCCACGTGTATCAATGAGCCTTGGCCACCCATGACCCTGTCGCTGGTTCACCACTGTTCCTTCCTTTGATCACTTTTGATAGATACTGACCACTGCAGACTGAGAACACCCCACAAGAGCTGCAGTTTTGGAGATGCTCTGACCCAGTCGTCTAGCCATCACAATTTGGCCCTTGTCAAACTTGCTCAAATCCTTACGCTTGCCCATTTTTCCTGCTTCTAACACATCAACTTTGAGGACAAAATGTCAGTGGTCATAATGTTATGCCTGATTGGTGTAATCAGTGTAGCATGTCACATGTGACAAAGGAAAAGTAAAAATGAAAATTCTGTCATTTATTCTGTCCTCATTTTGTTTTAAACCTGTATGACTTTCTTCTGTGGAACAAAAGTATGTTTGGATGAAAACGGTTGAAACACAATCAATGGGGAACAAAACAGGTGTTTCATATATTGGTATTGATAACCGTGATTTAATAAAATTAAAAAAAAAAAAAAAAAAATATATATATATATATATATATATATATATATATATATATATATATATATATATATATATATATATATATATATATATATATATATATTTGTTAATACTACACATAACACTACACATAATATTATTATTTTGAATTCTGGTTGACTCTCCAACACAGCAGGTGGCAGTATTGCAACTTAACACTGATTGCCACTAGTCATAAAACATAATTTTTAGCTACTACTGCCGCACAAATTCATATCTGATGACAGATGAAAGCAAAACACTCTACCCACACTCAAAAATGTTAGCTCACCATTGTGAGAATTTTTATTCTGGAAAAAGACAGGGTGTTGCAGGAAGTGCCGATCAGTTTTGTTTTTGTATGCTTCTGTACAGTTATGGTTACAAACGCACTCTGTGCCTCCCTACACTCGTGTTTTGAGTGTGATTCAATGGCCACGAAAAAGGAAAACACAAAATAAACATAGTTAAAGATGATTTTCACTGATAGCATTATTATTGTTTTCGGTATTTCTATAGATACCACAATAATATCCTTATTGTGAATTCTTTTAGCCAGGATAATTGTGTAGTGAAAATCTGATAAAGTGACAGCCTTAGTTCAAAACAACACATAACGTAACATATTTTTTAAAATTTCAAATTGAACTGGTTATTTTTAAGGACTTGTTGTCGATTCTCAAACCTACTTTTTGGGGTAAACTATGCTATCAAATGTTAGTAGTCTCATTTGTCTCTCTCTCAGACCTTTGCTTTTCATACCTGCCTGCTCTTTTTCTCTCCTGCTCCCTCCAAACACTGAGGCTCTTTGTGTCACTATGCTGGGTTGGAATACTCCTCTTTGTCCAGCCCAGCATTCCTCACATATCTGTGTATCCTCTAGTCCAGAGAAAAGTGATCTAATCGAAATAGGAGGTAGTTATGGGGAGAGAAGCCATGCAGGCTGGCTCAGGTCCAGTGTCTCTTCTGTCTTTCGATGTGGAAGTTGGTAGTTGTGTCCTGTGACTTTTGACTGCCTATAGGGAGTCACATGAATGACAATGTAAGCATTTATTCATGCTATAGAGACAGTGCTTATAACTAATAGTATGGAAACAGTCGGGGGAAACTGAATTGTGAAAAGAAAGCATAACCCAGAGGCTGGACAGCACAAAATACAAGCCTGCTTTGAAACTGTATGGATGTACAGTGGTATTAGCCAACAAACATAGTCCTGTATTGCCAGCCCTTTAAAACTTAAAGGGATATTTTACCCAAAAATGAAAATTACCCCATGATTTACTCACCTTCAAGCCATGCTAGGCGTATATGACTTCAAAGCGCTTATATGTCACGCCCGTTATGCTTTTTGAATACAGAAGGCAGTCTGGCGAAAGCTAGATATTTTACTTTATATCATGTTAAATATGGATATTTTTCTTACACAAACATATCAATTAATTCCCCGGAGCCATGTGGATTACTTTTATAATGGATGGATTCACTTTTTGGGCTTCAAATTTTGGGCTGCCATTATAGTGCTTGGATTAGCCAGGACATTTTTAATATAACTCAGATTGTATTCATCTGAAAGAAGAATGTCATATACACCTAGGATGGTTTGAGGGTCGTTTTTGGGTGAACTATCCCTTAACGGCTCCACAGTCTGACTAATGGATGAGGGTGAACATGATTTCACTACATGTCCCTGGATCAACTTCTTTGTTGATCCCAGAACAACATTCCAATCAATCAATCAATCAATCAATCAGATTTGAGGGACAAGTTTATAGTTTATGTCAAGTTTACGCTTGCATCCAGGGTTAGGTGCATCTACACCTTAGTCTGTTATTGATAGTCTGTTATTCTGTTATTCAACTATCATTTCCAGTAGGGATATGATTAGGACCAAATTTTCAGACAGGAATGGTGTTCCAGGAACAACAAAGTATGTTGATCCAGAAAACATGTTGTGGCAAAATCATGGTGACCAATGTATGAGAGTTTTGCATGCAATGAGGCTTTTAGGTACTAGTAATTATTAGTTAAAGGTGGCACTGACATATTTTATGCTAAAACCAGGATTCCTCACCAAATGTGTCTTCCACAGGCTCGGGGACCAGTTCTACAGGGAGGCCATTGAGCACTGTCGCAGCTACAATGCCCGCTTGTGTGCGGAGCGCAGCGTACGCATGCCCTTCCTGGACTCTCAGACGGGTGTAGCTCAGAACAATTGTTACATCTGGATGGAGAAGCGGCACCGGGGGCCAGGTAGCACTTTCTACAAGCATAATATTAATTTGATTGAAGACTTCATACAAAAAAATTTCATTATATACTTCCCTTCATGATGTTTCAAACCTGTATGCTGTTATTTTTTCTGTGGAACATAAAAGGAACATTTAAAAAAAAAAAAGTCTTTACAAAACAGTGATCTTTTCAATATAATGACAGTTCATAGTCTGTTAAGCTCCAAAAATAAATAAATAGAAGTGGTCATAAAATCCTATAAGTAAAAATCCTATAAGTAATATTATGGTATAATGTTTTATATATATATATATATATATATATATATATATATATATATATATATATATATATATATATATATATATATATGTCTACTATATTCATTATAAAATATGCATCTGAATACCTCTTAAGTAAACTAACCTGAAACATAACCTGCCTCGGAGCAGTTATGTTATGTTCAGAGAGTGAGTTGCTATGGTTACTTGCATACCTTGAAAGTTACCTCCGCGTTTTTGGAACAGAAAGTTGAGGTTATCCGCTACTTACTCTTAAACATACTCTGGTATGGCACATAACCTGCTTTCTGGAATACCCCCAAGCAATGACTAACTGAAAGCTGAAATTGACGACTGAATGAATTGTTCTTTTTGTGTTTGTTCTTTTCAGTGAAGATGACTTTCTCACAAACACAAAAAAACGATTGAAGGGTAAAATTGGTGGGGGTTGTTTTTTTTGTTTTTTTTTGGAGCTTAACAATCATAGTCACTAAAAAAAAAAAAAAAAAAATTCTACGTATGGATTCTTCAAAATATCAAATCAAATTTTCTGCTTCACAGAAGAAAGTCAGTTACACGAGACTAATGGTTATTTAGGTGAACTATCCTTTTAATGAGATGGAGTGTGCTAGCATAAATTTGCAATATTTTGCTTATAGTGTATATGTGTTAATGTGCATTACATGAACTGCACACTGGATTTAGGGTGCTGTCTTCAAGATGCTGTCATCTAACCAAAAGTTTAAAATTGGTGTTGTATCCGTTCATTTAACTTTTTTTTTTTTTTTTTATCTCACCACAGGCATTTGGATAAGTTGGACTTTGGCACTGTACACATCCATCTCAACCTCAATTTTAAATTTCTCTTAAAAATGCAGCTTGTTTTAAAGCAGAAGGCACAGGGAGTGCAAATAATATGCGTTGATGAGCGCTTATATAGTTTACAGGTTAATTGTAGGTTTCCGTTTGCAACATGTTAAACAATGCAAAAGACTATTCAATATAATGAGACAGAAATATGCATTGGGGTTCTGTCTCTAGTCTTTCCACAGCATTCCTTTCCTTATTATCTGACCAAAACAGCCAATATCTAGACAAATAACTGCCAAAGGGAAAAATATGCCTGCCGAGAACCGGACACAAATAGAGTCACCGCCTCGCAACTAAAAGCTCCATAGACACACCCTACACTTTGTGGTATGCCAGTGTTTATTGGATGTTTTTTTTATTCTGGGTTTCTCTCTCTCTCGATTCCTCTATTTTACCATTAAGAGACTGGATAGATGCATAACTTGCACAGATTGTTATGAGCCAATCAGAGAGAATGACTCTGTCAACACCCCTGATGGCAGATGTTTCACAAAAATTCATGTGTCTGAATCCCTGTCCAGACAAGATTAGTTTTGTGTTTCTCAGGATAATGCGCTTCACTGTGATAAAACGCATGTTTGAATGAAAATTTACCTACAGTAGGCAAGCCATCATACGTATCCATGATTTTTTTTTTGTCATCATATTGCTAGTCACATGGATGGGAGTATAGTGAGTATAGTCCTATAAGTAAAATATAAATGATAATATTTGTATATAAACCTTAAATAGTTTATTTGCTATACATTTTATTTTAATCTTACTTGTTGTAAAAATAGCCACAGAAACTGGCATGGCATTAATCCACAAATATTTGTAAATGTATAAAATACACACTTTACATACATTGTCATTCAGAAGTTTGGGATCAGTCTTTTTTTTTTTTTTTTTTTTAAGAAAATCTATTATTTTAGGATGGATCAAAAGTGACAGTAAAGACAATTATAATGTTACTAAGTATAATGCTATTTCCAATAAAATAAAAACTTTCCATTCATAAAAAAAATCTGAAAATGTTTCATGCTTTCCACAAAATTACGAAGCACAACCATTTTCAACATTAATAATTATAAGAAACATTTCTTGATGCTGAAAATTATAGGAATATATTACATAAATATTCAAATAGAAAACAGTTATTTTAAATTGTAATAATATTTCACAATATTGCTGTTTTTAATGTATTTTTGTATACATAACATCCACATCCATAATATCAACATTCCAAACTGTTACATGAAATCACAAATAGCCTCCATTATTAATCGCAACCTAAACATTGTGTACAAAACGAATCCTGTCCAAATAATGTTTTGTAAAGAATGTGTGTAAGAGCCTATTCAAACCGTGCTACTGTCTGTGTGTTTACAGGGTTGGCGGCAGGTCAGATGTACACCTACCCAGCGCGTTGCTGGAGAAAGAAGAGGCGACTTCACCCACCACTTGACCCTCAGCTTCGCCTTTGTGAACTTAGACTTGGTGAGATCATGATTGAGGCTAATTGTGTCATTTTTCACATGCTTACATTTTGATTTTAAATTCTTTATTTCTGCTCTTTTCTCTCTCCGCCTTTGCTTCTTTGCTCTGAGGTCATTTAGAGGCTGTAGAACTGGCCCATCTGGGTCTCATTATCCTTCTCTGTCTTTATGTGTGCCCTGACCGGGCCCCTTTAATCATTTAGCCATGCAGCATTAGAATGCAAGTCTAGGGGACTGATGGGGGGCTGCAGAAGGGCTTGAGGAACTAGATAAAGGCCTGTCTGTATCAACAAGAAAGCCACTCTGTTATTTTCTTAGCTGTCCCTAGAAATACAATAGCAGTAAAGCAATATAAGAACCTCTGACCTTCGATTGGAGATCAGCCAGCATGAGTTCAGCAAAAAACAGTGAATAAAACTGATTTAGGCACACATTAAGTTGTGTGTGATGTGTTTCCAATAATGCAGATATCAGGATTTAAATGAAAGAGCTAACTCCTACCAAGTGTAATGCTGGAACAGCAATTAAGCCCCTCCAAAACACCTCTCAAGTCACATGACTGCTCTCCTGAGATATTTGGCATGACAAATATATATGATACATTGTAGTCTATTCTTATAGGGTAGTTCACCCACAAATGAAAGTTCTGTCATTTATTTACTCACCATCACGTTGTTCAGTTCCGATATAACTTTCTTCTGTGTTCCTGCTGAATACAAGTATTAATTTCTTCAAAAAACAATCAAACAAACAAACAAAAAAGCTAAATCTTACTGACCCCAAACTTTTGTGTACTTGTGTACTTGTATGTAATTAATGCATTTTTCAGGAATGGAGCTTTCAAGCTTAAAAAAAAAAGATGTAAACGCACCATAGAAATATACTATATACACTGTATTCAATGTTGCATGGTAGAAGGAAAGTAAAACCGGTTTGTACATTCAACATGAAGAAAAGTAAATAATGACATAATTTTCATTTTTGAGTGAACTATCCCTCTAAGTTATGTGTTTTCCAGAGTCCTGCAATTGTAATATTTACACTATAGCGAGGCATAATTCTGATCTGTTACAGCAGGGCATCGTTCCTACGCTTCCTGTCTGAAACGTGTTTGTGTTGTACATTTCTGGGTGCTTAGCCACTGTAAACAGATTTGGTGTCCAATATCCCATCCAAGTCTGGTTCATAATGACAAGCAAGCAAGTGTGATTCCAATGTAAATCTTCATATGCAGTCTTTTTCTCCATAGCAGATGTGGCATGTAGAACGGTCTCTAATTCAATAAACTGATTCAATTAGGCTATTTTGTCTGCTATATAATCACGCCACTATGACAACACCAAATAGCTGCATCGCAGTAAACTAATATATTCATTATGCTCTACATTTGCCATTTGAAACTGGCTCCTCTTAACTGGCATTCTTAATTAAAAGCAGGACATGCTCTTTCCAGTTAGTGCATGCCTTTTCGGGTGCCAATGTCATGATTTAATGGCATGCATAAATATTACAGTGCTGAATTATATTGCGATGATTAGAACCTTATGATTTGCGTCTGTAGACATCAACCTCTCTTAGCCTCTTGTTCATGATTGGCGGCTGGAAACCGGGGATGGGAGGCTGCAATCAGCCCCTGACTGGCAGTCTGTGCTATTTTCAGCTCCTCTCCCAGGGGAAGAGTGTGTCTCGACTCAATCAGACACAAAGAGAATAAAGACAAGGACAGAGATTCATATAAACATTCTCAATCATGTACACACACATTTAACAGGTTTAAAGGAGTAAGAACATCTGACAGCAAACGCATGATATGGCCACTGCTTGTGGGAGCACCTTAAAGGCTGATTTATACTTCTGCGTCAGACCTGTGCCGTAGCCTCTACGCCAGGGGCTACACGTCGATTTTCATTTATACTACTGTGTCCTTGTCCGTGCCGACGTGTATTTACACATGCAGAGGGAGCATGATACCCCTGAGGGAGGGGTTCTGGCAGACCAATCACAGCACTTGCGGTCCACGTAAAATGTTGTTAAATTTTTGGAGAGGTGCACGTCAGGGTACATCGTAGGCTACTCATGCTACACACAGCCTTCGAGGTAGCTACGGCTTACACTCGACGCAGAAGTATAAATTGGGCTTAACTCCACAGATGCAGATTATAGATCTGAAAACAATTAAAATTATGTGACAGATCTAAGGGTGTAATTCTTTCCACTCTAGTTCACTAGTAGTCTAGTTAGTGCTAGTTAGTGCACTTCCCAGGGAGTCAGACATTTCTAAGGCTGCCCATGGTTCCACTGCACTGATACATTAGTTACACCTAGACATTCCTAGAATGCACCGTAACACCCTGAACATCAGATGAAGAGGGAAAAAACTTGTAAGCCAGTAAAAAGTTATATACAAATTACAGAAATAGCAGGTCACTGAAAATTCAGTTTTGCCATCACAGAAATAAATTACATTTAAAAAATATTTTAAAAAAGGAAATTTAGAAAATGATTAGAAAATGCAAAACAAGCACATATTTCATAATGGCACTGTACAATTTCAGCTATGTGTGAATGCATGACCTTAATGTTTTGAGGATCCGGGCCCCTGCTAGTGCCCGTTAGTATTCAAGATATACCGTCATTCACGTCATAAAGATCTAGGGAGTGAAATGAGACACAGCCTGAGACTATTTAATTTCTTGCCTTCTCCTCCGTACACATCAATCTTCAGCACCTGGAGCTTTTCACCTTTAATGAGCCTTGAAAAGCTATCCACCCTATAAAAACATATTGATGCCTGGTGTATCCAAGAAAGCTACCCAAACTGATGCTGGCAAACACACACACACACACACACACACACACACACACACACACACACACACACACACACACACACACACACACACACACACACACAGACACAGACACAGACACAGAGCTAATGCCTTCGTCAAGTGACTTCAGACAATTGATTTAATTCACTTTCTCCAGGTGAGTGTACTTCCTATTTAAACTGAGAAAATATTTATGTTTAAACTCTGAGAACAAATCTGGGACTTTATTCTGGGGTTTTATTTTAAAAAAGTTTAAAAAATACAGAAATATGTAATATTACAGTTTTTTTACAAATGACAATTTTTTTCAATCCTTTTAACAATTTTCCTAAACTCTTAACACACCAACACTCCTACAACACACAATTGTCAAAGCGGTTAATTTCATGCTCAAAATCACACATTGTAAACTAAACTGCAACAATAATTTTCAAAATACTATAATAGATTGTGTGTCTTTTGGAGCCTTTTAGACAGAATACATTTACATATTAGAGACCTGTAATGCATACAGTCACTGTAATACATGGTAAAAATATTTACACTTTGCAGTAGGAGAAGCCCTCATACAGTATATACACTCACCTAAAGGATTATTAGGAACACCTGTTCAATTTCTCATTAATGCAATTATCTAATCAACCAATCACATGACAGTTACTTCAGTGCATTTAGGGGTGTGGTCCTGGTCAAGACAATCTCCTGAACTCCAAACTGAATGTCAGAATGGGAAAGAAAGGTGATTTAAGCAATTTTGAGTGTGGCATGGTTGTTGGTGCCAGACGGGCCGGTCTGAGTATTTCACAATCTGCTCAGTTACTGGGATTTTCACACACAACCATTTCTAGGGTTTACAAAGAATGGTGTGAAAAGGGAAAAACTTCCAGTATGCGGCAGTCCTGTGGGCGAAAATGCCTTGTTGATGCTAGAGGTCAGAGGAGAATGGGCCGACTGATTCAAGCTGATAGAAGAGCAACTTTGACTGAAATAACCACTTGTTACAACCGAGGTATGCAGCAAAGCATTTGTGAAGCCACAACACGCACAACCTTGAGGCGGATGGGCTACAACAGCAGAAGACCCCACCGGGTACCACTCATCTCCACTACAAATAGGAAAAAGAGGCTACAATTTGCACAAGCTCACCAAAATTGGACAGTTGAAGACTGGAAAAATGTTGCCTGGTCTGATGAGTCTCGATTTCTGTTGAGACATTCAGATGGTAGAGTCAGAATTTGGCGTAAACAGATTGAGAACATGGATCCATCATGCCTTGTTACCACTGTGCAGGCTGGTGGTGGCGGTGTAATGGTGTGGGGGATGTTTTCTTGGCACACTGCAAGATGCTATCCTATCAATATGGGCCAACATTTCTAAAGAATGCTTTCAGCACCTTGTTGAATCAATGCCACATAGAATTAAGGCAGTTCTGAAAGCGAAAGGGGGTCAAACACAGTATTAGTATGGTGTTCCTAATAATCCTTTAGGTGAGTGTATATCCTACCTGATGGTTTCTCGAAAATTCTGGATAATGGATGCCACTGTGTCCCGTCTAAAATTTGGCTGTACTCGTTCACCAGCTTCTCTGTATGATAGCCTATGGTTTATGACATGGTCTATGATAGTAGCTCTTATTTCATCAGTTACCCTAAAGCCCAATTTATACTTCTGCGTCATATGTATACCGTAGCTACGTCGTAGGCGGTGTATTGCACGCATAGCCTACGATGTAACCTGACGTGCACCTCTCCAAAAATGTAACAATGCGTTGATTCTACGCTGACCGCAAGTGATGTGATTGGTCTGCCAGAACCCCTCCCTCAGGGGTATCATGCTCCCTTTGCATGTGTAACTGCACGTCAATGCGGACAAGAACACAGAAGTATAAATGAAAATCGATGCGTAGTCCACGGCATAGAGAATACGGCGCAGGTCCGATGCAGAAGTATAAATCTGCCTTAATTCTAGCCCTTCTCTGAGCACCACCATGCTTTCTAACTCCTTAATCTCTACCTTGTCCTCGTCCAGGCATTCCTCTCCCTTGCCCTTGTCCCACTCCTCTCTCTTGTCCTGGTACTCATCTTCCTCTCCCTCGTACATTTTCTATATTGTTCCTTTTTCACACAAGAGCAGCCCAAATAGGCCCTCGTTTACTGTATACCATATGGTCATGTGATTGAAAGTACATCAACACCTGAGCAATTCATAGATGGGAAGTTCAGCTGTGATTTTATATATTTGCATAACTTCCACCAGCTGTTTCTCAGAAGCAATGGAATAAAATACAGGGGTTATATTTGTGTTTCATTTTAAATTTGTGTTAACTGTATGCATTTTGTGTAAAAGCAACAATAAATGTGTTAATTGTATAGCCTACACAGACAGATGTTGTGCTAACTGTGTTAAGAGTTAAGGAAAATTGTTAAAAGTATTGAAAATATTGTCATAGCGATTGTAAAAAAACGTAACACGTTGTCTACACCAGACGCGAGCAGCGTGACACAATAAAAGCAAAAAGAACCTATTATAATCAGTGATGCTGCAGCTCGATGCGACACGGCAAATTCTCTGATGTACTTCAAGCACTAGTGCTTCTAATTCAAAGGACAAATGGATTTGAAATGGTCACTTTGTCGTGTCTGGTGTGGACTGCTTCAAGCTGTTGTGGTGTGAAGCAGTCGGGTCCAGTGTAAACATGATGCAAGAAATGTAGGCTTGTCACTCAATATTATATATTATGTAGCTATGATTTGAATGAAATGTATGTAATGAAAAACTATACTGAATCAGTAAACGCAAAAGGGAAGTATTTTCACTAGTGGCCATTTGCATTTTTTTCTACTGGCTGACCACATGACATTCTCATTTTCTGCTTCTTCCTTTCTCGTTTAGAGGCTGAGCTAATGGCCAAGAGAGAAGCTCCACCGACGGAAGCCACAGCCCTGGAGGCACTGCTACGAGGTGACGGGATCTTGGACAAGAGAAACAATAACTCTAAAGAGGAAGAGACACTACTGGAAATCCAGGTAACTCATCAACCGTCTTTTCTAATGCCGCCCATACACTACACTACAAACTACTTGAAAATAAAAATCTTGGTTTCAGTAGCCGCATTACTATGCAAAGATTTGAGGCAATGGAGCAGAAGATTATAAGATGCAATCTACAATCAATCAGAGATATCCGCCATTCACTGTCTGTCACTGTAAAGTCCAATCCATCATCTGAGACCTCATCCACCTCAGCCGCAAGCTGTTTTGTTTTCTACCTTCTGGCAAACAATACCGCACTATTAGGGCAAGGAACACTAGACTCGACAGAACACAAACAGCAGCATGCTTTCTACACAATGCAATTCATATTACTATACATCTACTAAATATCACACAAGCTAGTGTAAGTCCACTGGAGGCAAGTAGTTTTATTTCAAATAAATGTGAACAACTAAAGAAACACAAACTAAACATAAACTCACTGTGGCACCACCCTCCATCGTCGTATGGATGTTTTATAGTAATAAAAATTGTTTTAGTTCAGTTAGAGAACAAACACTAAAATTAAAAACTGAATGTGTCTGCTCAATGCAGCGTGAGCTAAACGAGAGTCGCAGCACACATCAACAGCAGGAGTCAGATTTCATTTATCACGAGACGAGTCACTAGCTGACTGACAAGACAATGGTAGAAGGTTTGATTTCAAAGCGAAATGTAAAAGCGCCTATATGGCAATAGTTTAAATGTAAACCCAATGCTAATAGGGAACCTGCAAAGGATTAGTTGTGTTTATTGTCATTAAGAATAATAAGCCCCTTTCACACAGAGATTCTGGAAAATACCCTGATAATGTGTCCCGGTATTTGTCCTGGGATCATTTGATTTTGGTTAATTCATACTGCCAGTGATTTTCCGGAATCTGTGCGTACGTTCACACACATCCCAGAAAAGATGTGACATCGATGTGGCGTGTAATGTCTCCGCAGCGTCTTAAGTTTGCTTATGATCTTGGTACATTCTAAAACATTTAATGTCAAAAACGCTTAATGTAACTTGTGGTATTAAAAGACCAAACTCAGTAAACACCATACTAATAAAGCATATTATGTACAGAAAAGCAGATGAATGAGCGCAACGCATTTAATTACACGAAAACCAAGAAAACGCTTAATGAGGGTTAATGGAACAAGTCAACAGTTATAAAAAAGACAACATTCAATATACATTATTAATAAAACACCGGGAGGTTTAGTGATTTGCAAAATTATTAGTATGGTATTTACTGAGTTTGGTCTTTTAATACCACTGTCTTAGTACATTAAGCCACGTTAAGCATTTTCTTTATAATAGTTTTCTATGGGAGGAAAACACTTAGCGTGTAATTAAACACGTTGCGTTCATATTCTGGGCTTTTCTGTACACAGTATTCTTTATTGGTATGGTTGTAACACAGTTCGTAGATATAGGAAGAAGGAGGCGGGAACTGGTGAACATTTAAAAGACTTTAATCCAAAATAAATCAAACAAACTGAAAGTAAAAATGCAGGCAGCCCCTCACGGACAACTGCCATGCACACACATAATAAAACATAAACAAAATAAACTCTCCTCCTTCACTGGTGTCCCTCATCCTTACCCTGATGCCTCAGAGCTCCCTCATGAGAGGACTCGAGGTGTGCCTCGCTCGCTCCTCCCACGTCTCTCTCGCTCGCCCACCTCGCCACAATGGTGTTTACAGAGTTTGGTCTTTTAATATCACTTTCTTAGTACATTAAGCAACGTTTAGCGTTTTTCACGTTAAACGTTTAAGAATGCCCCTAAGATATGGGATGACAAACCACACTTGTCAATTTTTTTTTTTCCTTTTTCTGATTCGATCATAAACTAGTGCATCACGTAGAGTTCCACTACCTGGAGAAACGATCTCAGCTTCAGCGTCATCACTATGATACACCCCTTACGGCATTGATTACGGCTTTTGTTCACACAGGGCGCATTTTGGGACGGATCCCTGCAATGTTACTAGGTCCTGATTCCGTGATCGATCCTGGAATCAATCCCAGGATATGTTTACGTTCACACAAAAGGCACTCTGGAAATTTTATGGCAATTTTCCAGGATCAATGTGCTGTATGAAAGGGGCTATAATGAACCCACCATTCAAGCAATTGCAGTCCCTGAATTGCCGCTAATTAACTTAATATTAATTAGCTAAATAAAATGTGCATGGCCACATGGGCATTCATAACGGTGCGTGTCCACTGGCGCAGAGCGAGAGGAGCAGAGCGAGCATTTTTAGTTCAATCCTATGCAAGTTGAGCTTCACATTCACGCGTGCTGTTATGAACGCTTGTGCGGCCGTACATATTTTACTTTTGCTTTTGAATTAACAAGGTGCACAAGAAGGAAAAAGGAAACCCCTAATGGATGTGACAGCGAATATCATTCAGAAAAAAAATTCAAAAAATTGCGATTGTGATCTTGGTTCCATCACAACAGTTGAATAAACAGGTTAATATTAAGTTAACTTACATTTTAGACCCAATTTTGCCAGTTACTTTGTCAGTTCATGCTTCCAAACGATGCCACAGATGCAACAGATGTAGGTGGTGTTTCGTTCCTGAATGAATCAGTCTCTTTGATCTAATCAGTTGAACAAATGATTCAATGTCTTACTCAGATCCTTGTTTCATTCCTGAATTAATCGATGCCTTTTAACAAATCGGTTGAATGAATGATTAAATAACTCACCCATAAAAATAATAGTAGCTTGTTTTATTCTTGACTGAATCAGCATCTTTGAACAAATCAATTGAATGAACAATTCAACGACTCACTCATAAGGATAATCATAATGATGCTGGCACCAAAGTGTAATCTACAGAAACTTTCACTGAAAAAAAAACTGTTGTACAATTACATATACTTTGAGTGCAAATTGATGAACTTGCAAATTAATTAACATTAGTAGTGTCTCTCGTACCGTTTTATTTTCTGTTTTTGCTATGAAAGTGTTTTTAAGAACTCCATTGACCATATCAATACAGCAAGTTCTCCATCTCTCTGGATATGTGGACTATTGTCTTTTCTCATGCAGTCCATTGATCTTTGTCATCTAATCGCTTACCTCAACTTTCTTCATTTTCTGCAGAGGGTGCTTGAGGCAGATGAAAATGGGGATGGTTTCCATGATGATGAGGATTTTGAAGTGGACACACCAAAGAGGAAGCATCGAAACAAAGGCAGGGTGAGTGATGAGCATGACTCATCAAAGTGTGTGGATGGTGTAAAGGAAAAAAAGCAAGTGAGAGCAAGAAGAAAGAGACAGAGCCAGGGCGGATTGACACAAGAGAGAGAAATAAAACATGAAAGAGAAATACCTGACTTATAGTGTGTGAAGAGACAGAGAAAAGACAAAGAAATGAGAAATTATCTAAATCACTGATATGTTTGTCATGTATTTTTGAAAATGTTGATCAGGGTCGAGGCTCTGGGCGCAGGCGAACAGAAGCAGTGGCCAACGACGATCAGGATAAACCCTACGTTTGTGATAGTAGGTGTCAGTTTCTTCACTTTCATATTCAAAGAGTGTCTTTAAAGTCTAAGCAACCTGAAAAAATAAAAATAAAATAAATATATAACTTTGTATATGTACGAACTGCAATAGAAAAACTAATTAGTAAAAATCTAATTTGTAACCTAAAATCGGCATTATGCATTTACATCCAAAAGTCCACTTAGAAAATGTGATTTTCAAATACTAATTTGAACCTTGAAGTAAACAAAGTATTCAAACATTAAAAAAAAAAAAAAAAAAAACAATTAATACAAATATTTATGATTCTGCACTAATCAAATAAGCAAATTTGTGATATTCTGTCTTTTTTTCTGAATATAATTATTTTATGCTGAATATAATTACAAATATAATTTCTAATAAAAAATTTAATTCAATTATAAAAAGCAATATACTAGTGCGCTCAGATTTTTGGACCCCACTGAACTTGAATATAAATTAGTAGAAGTATAACAGTAGTATTTCTTTTTCATTTCACTATTATAATACAGAACTATTTTGACTCTACTGCTGTTTGGTTGTCTTGTTTTGGGGCCCTAAAAAAGTCTTCCATTTTGTCATATGGTACCTGCCTGTGTTTCTCATCTTGGCATGGTCGCCTGTTTTCATTTCAAGAGCATGTGACTACCAGAGGAGATACTAGAGCTACTTTGGGTTCCAGAGGCCTCTCTGAATGTAACTTACTTCCTGTATTTTGTTTTCTGTCTCCTCTTTTGCTTTGTGTCTCCTCTGTTTCAGACAGATACAAACAAAAGCATAACTCAAAAACCGCTGACTCAGGTATTCAGCCATGTTGCCATCTTCCTCTTGCTCGGACATGTGGGCTAGGCTATGCTAATGACAAGGCTAATCATTTAATGCTTATGTCGGGGAGGAATTATTAACATTAATCAGCTGGTTCAGTCTTTTCTCTTAAGCTGCTGTTGATATTTCACGCCGCTTGGTCAAAGCTATCACGCATGTCTAACAACACTGCTGCTAAAATAGCCAAGCTTGAACATGTAGCCTTTTCATTGCTGCATCTAGATTTGCAGGCCCTGTCCTAGGTAATCCACTGCATTGCTGGAATGATTGACTCTGGATGTGCAGTTTGCAGAAACGAAATGCATGTAGTCGCTTCCCTTTTCTGGCTTAATGATTTTTGCACAGTCTGTACAAAAATAATGTCTGTTACATCAAATATATACTAGGAGTCTAAAAGTGCACCAAGTCTTTTTTCCCCACATTTTATCCCTGAAGAAATGAATAGCGCTTTTAACAAATATGATTGAAGTGATATACATGAGATGAAGACATTATTTGCCTATAAAATAAAAGAATATACTTAAGTGCAAACATGTCAACTGCAATTCAATTAAAATGTATAATAGTTTTATAATTTTATGTGCTTTAGTATGCTAGTCAGCCTTGTATTTAAATAGTATTATATTATTTGCAAGTGCAGTTACAAATATACTTTTAATCTGAAGTGCACATTCAATACAATTAAGCCCCCTATTATTATTGGATACTTAGTGCTCCTTTAAGCATAATGTTACAATGAAGCTTAAAGACAACATAGCATTCAAAAGCATTTAACTGTAGTACAATTTACTTCAGAGTAGGGCTGTACGATATTGGAAAAATCCTACATTGCGCTTTTCTGCGTTATACTGTATATTGCAATATCAAAATCACCAGATATTTTGAATAGCCCTATTTGAAAAGAATAAATCATTCTAGGATAATTGGGGTGATTTTGTAGGTGAGTGCATCTGCATAGAAAACGATAACAAATTACAAGCAATGTAATGCAATAGAACAAAGATACAAATTAAATAAACAGTGCTTTATGTTTTTCAGGTAAGTCTAACAGTATTCAGGTACAGAAATGTAATAATCAAATGTAGTCTTCACTGTATAAAATATAACTAATATAATTAATTAATACAATTTATCTTTGTTAAAGCTACAAGTCATCTCTTTCTCTTTTGTTGTTTGATTAACATTGGTGTCACAAACTGTCACTTTAATAGGAATACACGGATCCAATATAAAGATACGCATCCTTTTTACTACACATAACCGACTGTTTACAAGGATACTCGCCAAGATGGGCATTTTGACTTAATTTTGCGTCTATGTGTCAGTCAAAAGGAAGCGAAAGAGAAATTAATTTGGTGTTCACATGCTGTCTATGTGGCTCTGTGTCTTCTTGCGCTTGATGTTTGAACTGACAGGTCTTAAAAAGCACATGCAAATGATAAACTTTCACTCTCTAATGGTTCAACTTTGCAGTTAATCACATACGTTCCGAACCAGGGAGCAGCTGGCCCGTACGGATCATGGATCAACTATGATCCCTATACTGCGATGTGACTGTTTTGCAGATGCGCACATCGCAATATCGATGCTAAACTGATATATCGTGCATCCCTACTTCAGAGCAAAATAAATGATCATCAGGAAAAAATGTGGGGCGGGACTTTACCCTGTCCATTGGGATTTGATTGGGCCAGCCGGATTTATTATACAGGCTATTAGTATTAGTTCACATTAATATTCCCTGTCTGCTAACCCTTTTTTCATAGATTTGAAGTGACAAAATGTATTACTGTGAAAATATTGTGCTTATCTTGCTGGTATTGCAGTCTGCAACCCACAGATGCTTGACATGCATCCTCCTGTAGAGAAAAGGACATCTTTTCTGTGCTGAGGTTTACATAATATGAAAACCTAAGCCAACATGTTCAATAACAGCAAGCCATAATTCTATTCTCTATCCATTAAACACATTAACACTATGCTATAGTTATGTGATATATCCCATGTCTGTAATCTAATAGGCATTAGCATGTGTTTTCAGTGACCACATTAAAAGCTAGATATAAATGCATGACTTATCAGACAGACCACATTCTGACCACATTCAACAAAGGTGTCATTCAATATAGAAGTAATATTCATATTTTCCTCTGAAAAGTCACTTTACCTATTATACTTCTTGAATTCTTGCAATTTACAGGTACAGTCAGTACAGAGCACCTGCTATGATGCCTATAGCAGCACCTATAGGTGTTCATGAAGACATACTGTGGGGTTGCAGTGCTAATACTGTGCCTTAAACACTGTTCTCACACCCGCATTTCTCTCCCACTGGCTGAGAACATGTGGTGTAGATTTTGTGATAGAGCTTTGATTCCACTTCTAGTTGCTTTGTGAATTCCTTAGATATGTGTTAGCATCCCAGCTTGATTATTAGAATAACACTGAGACTAAATGAGAAGTTTTTGCCACTAAAATTAATCTTATTGTAACCAATGTTCTTTATCTTAGTCTGTGGGAAGCGTTACAAAAACCGCCCTGGACTAAGCTACCATTATGCCCATACTCACCTTGCTGAAGAGGAGGGTGAAGAAGAACGAGAAACTGAAATCCCCCAGTCTCCCCCTGTCCACCACGAGAATCACAAACGTAAGTTAATATTTGTTTTAATATCTAAGCTTCCAACATACCATGTAGACATACTCTATTTTGTGTTGTGCCTAAAAATATACCTTAATGTCAGCATGAAATGGAAATTCACCTTAATTCATCTTAAAAATCTTATTGTGAACAATTAATCCATGCATAAAAAAATGTTTTGACCTCATAATATTAAATAAAAAAAATGTCATGTCTGTTCTTCCGGTGAAACAGACTTTTCTCTGGTGGCGTATGCCAGACATCTTTTAGGCCGTGTATCCACCAAAGTGTTTTTTCCTAAGGCAGTATATTTTTTCAGTTGTTTTCAATGGGAGCGCAGCGTATTTAAAAACTGTAAAAACAGCAGTGTGTCTGTGGCCCTGTCCCAAATGGCACACTTCATATGCACTTACAATGGCCACAAGACTGTAGGGTGCTCAATTTGTCACATTAGGGCCCTGTTCCAAATGGCACCCTAAACTTTCGCGGTCTTCCTACAAGTCCACACTTTCGTGATATAACTGTCGGGAAGCACTCTTCTGTGGAGCACGCTTCAGTGTGTGCCCAGCAAAAGTGCACATCAAGGGCGCATATTGACCGCGAAGGGGTCACCCTGTACCTGCACCTGTGAATGCAGCGGTATACCAGACAATCAAAGCGCCATTACATCATGAAAGTGTGGACTCTCATGTTTTCAGAAGAGCACCTGTCCTTTTCAGTTGGCTAAAAACACTTTGGTGGATACACGGTCTTAGTCCACTTAAACTCCACCCCTTTCTTACGATTGACTACAAGATTCAGATCTGCCTTCATCCAATCAACATCGATGGATTGAACCGAGTCCCCGTCCTATATTTTTTCCTTTTCGATAATCCGTTAACCTGGAATGTGCATCATAATAATCATAATACGAAGGAGATAATCTGTCACTTCTTTCGTTACATCACAACTTTAGCCATGGTAAATGTAACATTGTACCACATTGCCTATTTCTTTAATTAACCGTCCAGTGTGAATTATACAGTTACTTATCATTAGCATAGCAATAGTTAGCGGCGGGTATTTGCTCCATTCTAAAGACTAGTGAGCTGCCTCAATGTCTATATTCTATATAAATATTCTAATAGACACTCCCAATGATATCCAGTATTCAATAAGCAAATAGAAACATAACACACAAATATAACTCTTCCCTTTATTTTAATTTGCATTCTTTTTACAGCACAGAAAGGGCCTGATGGCACGATCATCCCTAATGACTACTGTGACTTCTGTCTGGGAGACTCAGGCTCTAACAGGAAGACAGGCCAGGCTGAGGAGTTGGTTTCCTGCTCAGACTGCGGCCGCTCTGGTGAGTCCATTTACTTCACTGTATTCTCTATTACTCACAGTTACAGTATCTGCTCATGTTAGATCAAGTAGGGTAGTTTCACCTCCATCTTGCCTTATTCTCACTCTGAGGGAGATATTTTACTAAAGCATAGCCAATAGAAGTTTTAAAAAGAAATATTTAAAAATATATATTGATGGATGTTTTAGTAGTAAATAAACAAACAGTAAAAGTTGTCAAAGACATTATTCAGAGATTTCGCTCTCTCTCTTTCTGTAATCAATGTAATGGTGCTCTAAAATGGGCCAGATTACAGTAGCAGTATTTGGTCAGTAAGACCTTTGACTTTGACTACAAATCAGAAGCACATAGATGTTTGTTTTATTGACATTCATTTTGTCATGTTAGTCTTCTATTTAAAGCAGGGGTGTTCAACCCTGCTCCTGGAGGGCTACCGTCCTGCAGATTTCAGTTCCAACCCTGCTCCAACACACCTGTCTGTACTTATCAAGCAGCCCTGAACACCATGATTAGCTGGTTCAGGTGTGTTTGATTCAGGTTGGAGCTAAAATCTGCAGGGTGGTAGCCCTCCAGGACCAGGGTTGGACACCCCTGATTTAAAGCAAACAGAAATGTATTATCATTAAATACACACATCATTCTTGTTTTTAAGGGAAATTAATGTGAAAAAGTTAGAGGGTTTGCACATACAACAGAAAAACACCACATAATGATTTATATTTTATTTTCTTGAAATTATGATACCAATTATTATAATTATATTTAATACATTTTTTGGAGTTGATTTGAAAAAGCTTTAGCACATGTAATTAAAGCCCATAAGACTTAGCGTATATGCATCCACCAAAAGTAAAATTTGAAAATCCCATTTTAATGCTTTATCATTCCATACATCAATAGCACATTTCATCAGCTTGTTTGTGTATATCCCATCATTCCGTGTTTTTTGCTAGAGCATGTTTGTTTATTTGTTTTATGGAGTTTTGCTGAGTGTGATTTGGGTTTGGCTTGGCATAACCGTGTCATATTGAAATGATTTCCCAGACACAGATTAATACCATTAGAAAGGCTTCTTAATGGAGAGTTGCCATTAGCAGTGATTTAAAACCAGACTAGGCTTAATCTGTGCCCTGGAAATCAGATTTGTGGGTTCAGAGATATGCAGATCAGTGATTGGCCGATATTGATTTTTTTGATGGCTGATGCTGATATCTTAGAGAGCAGGGAGGCTGATATAAAGCTGATATATTTATAATTTATATTTAGCCTATTTTACTTAATATTTAATAAATTAGAAATAAATCATTTGGAAATGATTTAAAAAAATAAATCTGTAAAATAAACAGACTTTATACTTTAGATGGCAGCCTCTTAATTATATAATCCTATTACAGTATTTTCACAAATAAATAAATATGAATAGAAAGATAATTTAAAAAAAATAAACACTGTAACCGACAGGGCACTCAGTAATCTGGTAAGTTTGTGCACCCTGGGAATCATATTTTTTTATAATAAAGACAAGGAAATACTAATTTGACATACAGCACACAGTGAAAATGACATGAATATGACAGTGCTGGATATAGCGCAACAATTTGAAATCAAGGGTTTAAAGATTGACAGTGACAGACAAACTCTCCTCCTGTCCACATTCAATTCGCACAGATCGACCACCACACACAGTATACATGCGTTTTTATGCAGGCTACAAATGCACACTTCACGATCTCACAGCTGGATATTACAAAGTCTGCAAGGTTTGAGGAATGAAATGTTTATTAGATATTCAAATATTTCTTTAAATTATACAAATGCGTGTATTTGCTGAATGCTGACTATAAATGAGAATGTGTTATAGTGTTTGCCTTTTTATTACTAATAAAACTTAATCATATATCATTTACTTTCTTTGTTTAAACAGTTCTACTAACTAATAACGTATTAGATAGGACTGATAAACTGAAACCATAAACTAATGAAGCCTGAGAATGGGAGCGCTGTGTACTCGAGAAGCGTCTCACTGCAGCCTGCGGTGGACATCCAACCCGGCCCACATCCAAGTGTGACGTCAGAAGCCTCACCCATGTCCAAATACGTCAAACCAGTTCAGTGGAAACTCCGCCCTGCAGCCGATTCTTAAGATTTTGGTCATATCACTCACAGTACTGATCGCCTACACTAAACACTGATTCCTAAACCTACCTGTCACTGTAACCTTAATCAATGAAATTAGCTGCAGGGCGGGATTTCTAGTGAAGTGTTTTGGGGGGGGAAAATTGCGCTTCCTCATTAACTTTGAAACAGGAAGAAGCATTGAGAAGACTTAACCTTCACAACTAATTATTTTCCATTTACTTCTTATATTTCTATTTTTATGACAGACTGCACTAAAACCCACTCAAAACCAAACCCTTTTAATATGGAAGCTACATACTGAAACCCACTCAAAACCTACCCATACACCTAAAAACCCTTTCAATTGTAAACCTACATACTACAAATCAGGTTTCCAGGGTGAAACAGGGATGGGGAGTCACAAGGTGATGTTTTGGATGTGGCTGGGGTTGGATGTCCACCGCAAGAGGTGACAAGCCCTACTTGGTGTGCTCAGCAAAGCATCCCTGCAATGTCTGCAGAGAGCGTGACAATTAAACTGAAATTGCCTCATCAACACGACATCCTCAATAAACCCGTCTCTGGCCTGATGACTCCGATCTTTGAATATTCCGATCTAATCTGACTTCTGACCTGTAATGTTGCCAGAATCATAATCATACACTGCCTGTTCGTTGGCCAGAGGAGAACTAGCACCCTGACTGAGCCTGGTTTCTCCCAAGGTTTTTTTTTTTCTCCATTCTGTCACATGATAGAGTTTTGGTTCCTTGCCACTGTCGCCTTTGGCTTGGCTTGCTCAGTTGGGGACACTAAATATTCAACTATATTATCGATCTGCCCACATTGGCACTATATGATAATTGAACTGAGCTGGATGACATCACCATTTTCTCCAGAGCGGCTGTACAGCTGAATCTAATTCTGTTGCATTATTTTCTTGTTAACACTGTGAAGCTGCTTTGAAACAATCGGCATTGTAAAAAGCGCTACATAAATAAAGGTGACTTGACTTGACTCAGGCCCTGGCATTTCAGTGGCGTCAAAATGAAAGTCAAAATAAGAGTCCTGCTTCCGACACATCGGCCAAACATATAGTGTATATAATATATACACTCACCTAAAGGATTATTAGGAACACCACACTAATACTGTGTTTGACCCCCTTTTGCCTTCAGAACTGCCTTAATTCTATGTGGCATTGATTCAACAAGGTGCTGAAAGCATTCTTTAGAAATGTTGGCCCATATTGATAGGATAGCATCTTGCAGTTGATGGAGATTTGTGGGATGCACATCCAGGGCACGAAGCTCCCGTTCCACCACATCCCAAAGATGCTTTATTGGGTTGAGACATTTGTGACATTTAAACTATGTCCAATTGGCACTAAGGGGCCTAAAGTGTGCCAAGAAAACATCCCCCACACCATTACACCACCACCACCAGCCTGCACAGTGGTATCAAGGCATGATGGATCCATGTTCTCATTCTGTTTATGCCAAATTCTGACTCTACCATCTGAATGTCTCAACAGAAATCGAGACTCATCAGACCTGGCAACATTTTTCCAGTCTTCAACTGTCCAATTTTGGTGAGCTCGTGCAAATTGTAGCCTCTTTTTCCTATTTGTAGTGGAGATGAGTGGTGGGGTCTTCTGCTGTTGTAGCCCATCCGCCTCAAGGTTGTGCGTGTTGTGGCTTCACAAATGCTTTGCTGCATACCTCGGTTGTAACGAGTGGTTATTTCAGTCAAAGTTGCTCTTCTATCAGCTTGAATCAGTCGGCCCATTCTCCTCTGACCTCTAGCATCAACAAGGCATTTTCACCCACAGGACTGCTGTATACTGGATGTTTTTCCCTTTTCACACCATTCTTTGTAAACCCTAGAAATGGTTATGCGTGAAAATCCCAGTAACTGAGCAGATTGTGAAATACCAACAACCATGCCACGCTCAAAATACACCCCTAAATGCATTGAAGCAACTGCCATGTGATTGGTTGATTAGATAATTGCATTAATGAGAAATTGAACAGGTGTTCCTAATAATCCTTTAGGTGAGTTTACATTTTTCAGTTGTAGTATTTTAAAAAGGCATCTGAAATAAACTAAGTGCAATGTAGTGTTGTCAAAAATACAGATTTTTTGATACACATCAACACTGAAATATCTGAAACGCTTCCAATACTAATTTTCCGCAGAATAGATACACGCTACCAGCTGTGCTTTCTCGCCCTCTCATCTCTCAGACAGCGTTTCCTTTGCTCCAAATGAATATTATTGTTGTTACATAGCTTGAATTTCGCCATGGGATTGCCGTATTGCGTATAATTTTACTCATTCCCGCAGATTTTGTGCTCACACCCAAGTGCTCGTACATAAAGCTGCCTCTCAGTACTGAATTTATTTTTTTCCCGCTGCTTATTGCACTTAAACAGTCAAATACTCACAAAATAATATCAAAATGCCGGTCTTAGCAAGTATTTGCGTAAATACAGTCAATTCTGTTTTTTTTAAGTGAATGTAAACAGTTGAGAAAGAAAACGCATGTGTATTAGTATAATGGATCCATGGGTCAGGTCTTAAAGTGACAGCAGCCCAATATACCTGCTCCCAAAATATGAGATAATATTAAAAATATCTAAATGGCAGTTTTTCCTCATGGTATTGATGTCAAAATTGTGGCCAGTGAAAATGCTGAGTGGCTAGTAACTAGAAAACCACTATCCACAGTTGCTGGTGAACAAAAAAGTTAATGTTAAGCCCTGTTGATATAGACTGTTTTGACCATGGCTAGGTCACAGTTTATTCACAGTCGGAAAGAGAAAGCAGGTGCAATTCTGTCAAACTGCTGTTGGAGTGTCATGGGATTCTATCAAAGCAGAAGAAAACATTGTCATGTCATTTTGCAAGGCTGATGCCAAAATTATAAAGTCCAAAAGCATCTTACATCTAATTTATAGGTTGATCCGAAACGTTTACAAGGTGGCGGACCTGAGAACATTTGTTTCCGGTCTTTAAAAACAATTTCGATGAAAAAAGAGAGAGAATATAAAAGAAAATCCTCATGCTTGCATTAAGAATGTGCATTGTGTTTGTAAGTGTAGATGTGTGAGCCAAATCCTGCAGTGTTGAGAATGAGCATTTATATGTGACATGGCCTTTTTGTTCATCTCCTCGAGTGCTTGTGTTTTGCGTTTTTTGTTTTACTCTTGCTAGCAAATGCTCCTGGAAGGGTCCCATGTTTATTTCCTTCAATTATTTAACTCTTAACATGCTCAAATTTAACTGTTTAGGGCATTATCAGTTATCCCAGTTCACATGCACAAAATATTCTCATATTTATTTTGCTCATATGCTTTCATTCTTTGTTTTTCTTTTTTGGCTGTGTGATCCATTGCCTTCTCATAATCAAATGGTATAGCAAGCACAGGGAGAGACCAAATGTATTCTTCAGTAAAAATATTTTTTTTTATAAAAGGTATGGTTCATCCAGAAATAAAAATTATGTCATTATTTACTCACCGTCATGTCTGTACGGGTTTGGAACAGGGAGTAAATAATGACAGAATTTTCATGTTGGGTGAACTCTCCCTTTAAAAGATTCATGATTCACATACAGTCAATAAGGCGCTTTTATCTACAACTAATGATTAGCATTAAGTCCCTTAATGTATGAGTAACTGCAAGTACTGCAAGTTTTCCAAGCTCAGAGGAGTGTGAGTCCTAGCTGACTGCAGTGTTACTTGTGTGTGTTTCCACTGTGATGCTGATATGTCCGTCATGCATGTCAGCTGATCGCGTCGGTGGGACCAGGGCGAAGAGGAGGACGGGCGGAGTTCTGGACATGTTCGGCGACACGTCAGAAAGCGAGGCGTCCACCTTTCACGGCTTTGAGGAGGACGACCTGGACGGGCTTCTGTCCGACGACAGCACAGGCTCACCTCAGTACAGATAGACAAAGGAGAAACCTCAAGAAAACAGCATCAGAGAAACTTTCGGCATGTGTCTGCTGCCTGTTTTTTTTTTTTTTTCTTTTTCTTTTTTCCTGTTGTTTTGCAGCAGCATGCATAATGGATACACAACTCCAGACACAAAGTTAACTTCAGGAATTGCTTTCAAAGGACAAGTTGCAGCCTTTTATAAATTAAGGAATGTTGTTTTTATTGCTTCTCACTTCTGTATACTGAGAGGTGCTAGTTATTGGACAGAGGAGCCATTACTTCTGGACTGTTTGTTTTCCGAAATGGAAAATTGCAGGGACGTTCCCAGTGTGTGGACGTTGATTACACATCGCCATGTAAGATAAAATGCCTACTATGTGGAAACTAACTTTAGAAATAGAACTTACAGCATTTCAAACCTCAAGGAGGAGAAAATACTCAACATGTGTCTGTAGGTCAGACAGTGAAGAGGGTTTTTTGTTCCTACCTCTGGTTAAATACAATATTCACAAAGAAAGGGATCACGAGAAGGCAGAGAATGGGCCGAGGGCTGAGGCCAGGCCCTGATTGGATCCAGTGGGAAGGGAGGACAGTTTGCAGAGAGGTAAGAGCCAGTTGGCATTTAAATGTCCATCTCTCCTCCTTTCTCAGGACAGCTACAACAACATCAACAACAAAAAGACATTTGAAATCTGTTTACTGGAGGATACATGATACTTGGCCTCTCCCTCGCTTTGTCGAGCAAGAAGAAGAAAAAGGACTGACTCATATTTTTGGAGTAACTTCCCTTTACTATTCAGGAATCTCTCCTTAAATAACAGGTACAAGAAAGGGTATAATTGTAGCATATGTGCAATGATTCTCATGAAGGCTTTGTTTTGCAAATAAAATCTGGACCATTCACCTCTGTTAAGAGATCCAGCTCTGACGATTGACTGTGTATGTGTAACTGCAAATAATACACTGGATTGCAAGCACATAAGCTTCCCACATTCAATGGGAAAATGCAGTAAATGTGAACTAGAAAGCAGAATACATGCAATAAATGGCACAATACACATTAGTCACCGGGACATCACCCAGTTAATATGGGGATATTTCGTTGTATCCATTTTGTATGACCGAAATTAGCTATATTTGCTCTTTAAAAGCTCTTCTATTTATTGTCATGGTGAACTCATGTGTCACTTTTGAATTGAGACTGTTGCGAAAAATGTTCCGTATTAACACTTCCGATCTTGTCTCTATTTCAGGGCACTCATTTTTGAAAACAATAATATAATTTATTAAGATATGTATAATGTATATAAGCCCACAAATTGTTGCAGGCTAAAACGGTTGTTCTATAACAGCTCTTGATGATATTTCTCCCAGTGTTTCAATGTCTAAACTTTAAGAAAATGTTTCAGTGTTTAACATTTGAAGTTCAGTTCATTTAATACTAAGCCAAAGGGCAACATGGCTAGAGATGATGCTTGTAACCGCTTCTGTGTCATGCAGACCTGTGGCACAAACCACACAAACACACTTCATGCAACCTGTCATCCCTGCTGTGGTCGCTGCTGAGTCCTGTTACTCCAAATGTCAGCCTGCAAGTCTTTCACTGGATTTTGTTACTGAAAACATTAAACATTTTGCATTTTATGAATTATTCTGATTTATTTTTTGCTTCAATGAAGAAAAACAGGGGACATGTTATATACAGTGACCTCAAGTAGTATTTGAACACTTAAAATGTCTGAATGACACTACATTAGATATAAATTATCACGTCTGCAAGTAAATGATGCTAAACCTCATGTGTTTGTAACTGGTTCAAGGTTATTTAAGTGGTTCAAATGGATGTTTCACTAGCCAAAAGTGTCACAGAATTGTCTTTATTTCGAATGGTATATTGTTTTATACACTGAAACCTAGCAAACTTATTTTTGTGACATGTTTCTTTAAAATAAATTCCACTTTTTGCATTATACAAAGACAGTCACACATTTTTGGGATTTGCTTGTGACCAAATAATTGGGGCCATTGTAGTTTATAATTTCAATGCAACTTAGAGCTCTCTAACAAAATATTAGACGTAAAAATGAGTTAAGAATTATTACAGATAGAATTTTTCTTATCTGAAATTTGATGTACATAACGAAACACAATAATGTATCAACATCTTAAATCAGGCATGTTTCCATACACTTGCAGGGAACAAATCAAGGCAAAAGATCGATGTCGGCATAATGATTAATGTCGGCGTAATTCTGCATGTGAATACCAGGGACAGATCCACGAAGAGGAACGAGGTAGCAACCCTTGTAGGGAAAGAGCTTCACATTACATCCGACTTCAAGCCAAGACCCCACATGCTTTCCAAACTGGGAAGACTCCACATGCTTTACTGAGCATCCAAGCAAGAGGAGCCTGCTGTTCTCACAGTCTCATTGAGGAAATGAGCAGGCCGAGGAACTGACACCTCCTAAAAGACAGAGAGAGAGAGAGAGAGAGAGAGAGAGAGAAGAGGCAGATATGAGAGATTACAGAACCATCTGGCATTTTCTAAACCTGTGCTCACCCTTTGTTCCACACAAATCTATCTATCTATCTATCTATCTATCTATCTATCTATCTATCTATCTATCTATCTATCTATCTATCTATCTATCTATCTATCTATCTATCTATATCTATCTATCCACCCGTCTGTCTGTATATCCATCTATTTCTTTCTATCCATCCATCCATCTTAAAGTATATAAATTACATTAATAATCTCTCTAATGATTATGACATTTTATGAGGATTTACATTTTTCTCTAATAACTTGCTTAGTACATCCGAAAATAATCTAATAGCTGTTCATGGCTGAGTTTAGCTACACTTGTTTCCGTCAGATTATTCTTTCATCTTTCTCTTTCACCAGGCCATCCTTCATGTCTGCAGTTCACAGACAACATGATGCAGGCTGTTCGAACGTACCAGTGGCAGTGCATCGAGTGTAAATCCTGCAGTCTGTGTGGCACCTCAGAGAACGATGTGAGTGTTTCAATCCTAATGGAGGATATGTAAAATAGTGTGTGAGCTAAAGAATTCGTTTTTATAGGATCTCAAACAAGATTCTCAAAGCACTCCTTACTTGTACATTTGACATTACTGACACACCAGTTCGCTAAAATTTTAATTATATGTAAGCCTCCTCATATGGCCGAGTGTGTGTGTGTGTGTGTGTGTGTGAGAGGTAACAGCTCGGTGATGCCCTGTAATCTTGTAGGATCAGCTTTTGTTTTGCGATGACTGTGATCGGGGATACCACATGTACTGCCTCAAGCCTCCTATGACACAGCCACCTGAGGGTAAGATCACTTCACAGCAGCTGATGACAAAATATATAAATGAAAAATGATTAATCATTTGCATAATTCCAGTTCTAAAATATGCCATAGTCATAGTGTTGGATTGTTACATTTTATGCCTGGCCTATAATATGCAAATATATTACAGTTATTCTCAGTCGCTTTGGTACATTTATTGAATCATCCTTAAGATTTGCAAATCAGAATGACAAGTCCTTGTGTCATTGTTCACAAACAAGATCAATGACACAAGTCTCAAAATGCTTAGTCATGCTGTCAGTATAACAGTGTACTCTGTCACTATTTTCAGACATAAACTATGACTACAATTTTGATGACAATGATTGAAAATATATACTATATATATTTAAACAGTACAAATTTACAAATTGACATTATGTGGGATTTTGATTGCAAGAGACTGAACAAGATTCACGGTTACGCTTTTACAGTTGGTCCGTCGACAAATTACAGTTCCATGTCATTGCGATATAAGGAAAAGATAAGATATACATATAAATATACAGTCAAGCCCGAAATTATTCATACCCCTGGTAAATATGACCAAAGAAGGCTGTGAAAATAAATCTGCGTTATTAATCCTTTTTATCTTTTGTTTTAAAAATGTATAAAATTCTAACCTTTCAATGGAGAATAAGATTTTTAAATGGGAGGAAAATCTTATTATGAAATAAATGTTTTTCTCTAATACACATTGCTCACAATTAATCATACCCTTTTATTCAATACTTTTTGCAACCTCTTTTTGCCAAGATAGCAGCTCTGAGTCTTCTCCTATAATGCCTGATGAGTTTGGAGAACACTTGACATGATATCAGAAACCATTCCTCCATACAGAATCTCTCCAGATCCTTCAGATTCCCAGCTCTTCTCTTCAGTTCACCCCACTCATCTTCTATAGTGTTCAGGTCAGGGACAGGTCAGAACCAGCATTAACTTCTTGAGCAATTTGAGCTCCAGTGGCTCGTCTGTTTGATCGGACCACACAGGCCAGCCTTTGTCTCCACGTGCATCATTGAGCCTTGGCCACCCATGACCCTGTCGCTGGTTCACCACTGTTCCTTCCTTGGATCACTTTTGATAGATACTGACCACTGCAGACCGGGAACACCCCACAGAGCTGCAGTTTTGGAGATGCTCTGACCCAGTCATCTAGCCATCACAATTTGGCCCTTGTCAAACGCTCTCAAATCCTTACACTTGCTCATTTTTTCCTGCTTCTAACACATCAACTTTGAGGACAAAATGTTCACTTGCTGCCTAATATATCCAACCCACTAAAAGGTGCAGAGATGAAGAGATAAGCAGTGTTATTCACTTCACCTGTCAGTGGTCATAATGTTATTCCTGATCAGTGTATATACACACACATACTGTATATGTGTGTGCATGTGTCTGTTACATATAGAGTATATTTACTATATAATATAAAATGCAAGTGGACTACTGTAATATAGCATTACAGTATACAGTATTACAGTATAATGAGCGTTGTCTGATTATATACCTGTTCTGTCTACAAACGTTTAAATAATTGAGGACACAGTTGTTCTCCCAACATTCAACTGTACCTTTTGACCCACCTCGGCCATAAGGTCATGGTTGAGAACATGGTTCACAATAGTGGCTCTTATTTCATCAGAAACATGTCTACAATCTTGGCCTCTTACCTCTTCCACTGTGTTGTGCTCTGTCTTTATGCTTGCCAAATGAAGCTTCACGAGATGCACCTCTGAGCTCTTTTAGAGAACTGGTTGATCAGTGGTTGATCTAGTCCTTTACATTTCCCGTGCATTCACATTAGTGAAACTCAAAATGCACCTCCGCAATTCAACAATTCAGGACACATTTACAAAACAAAGTCTTATTGAAATGTATAGAAAATATGCTTGACAGTTTATGACAATTAGTTCAACCAATGACTTAAGGCCCGTTCACACCAAGGACGATAACTATAAAGATAACGATAACGATATAGTTCAAAATATCATTCTTAATATTAAAGAATAGCAGAGTTCACACCACATCTATTACGATAACGTCATAGAGAAACAATATTGTTGTCAGCCAATCAAAATCAATCCTGCTTGTAACGAGCTCAAGCATTTAAAGCTGCAGACAAGCACATGCTTAGAATAAACAGAATAATATTGTCTGTTGGTGTGGATGCTAATATAGTTATCTGTATAGTTATTGTTCTTGGTGCTAACGGGCCTTCATGCAATGAACTAATGTTAGAGTAAGAGTATTCAACAGGGATCCATAACATTTTGATAAACATGACATAATCAATTGATAGCGTATAGGAAACAGCAGGCGATTGTGCATAAACAATTGCATAAATGTACCAAAGCATTTGCAGTTTGTTCAAAAGAATGAGAAATTGCTTTTATGATGTGCTAAATGATATGGAGGTTGAACAAGTAGTTTTGAGAATTTCAGTTGTGATCTGAGAAAGGCACCAAAGTGACTGAGAAAAACTCATATTAATAAATATATACATATTAATAAACCATGTTTTTAAATGTACTTACACTGTCATCTATCTATCTATCTATCTATCTATCTATCTATCTATCTATCTATCTATCTATCTATCTAT
>CM031962.1:22799553-22827053 GCA_018749465.1 Paracanthobrama guichenoti | reverse complement strand
TGTGTCTGGCAGTGATGCTGCTTCAGGGAACAATGTAAGCAAAGAACAGAGATGCAGATTGATTGGCTGCTCGACGTCCTGCAAAAAAACCTTTCTAACGGATGTAATCCCACAAAACTCTGTCTACTGTTGATATATTGAGAGTGAAGGGCTGTGATCCTCATGTGTGTGTGTTCAGAGCAAATCATCATCATCATCAGCATCATCAGACTAAGCACTACATTCTACATCGAATCTACAATACCTTACATTAAAGTAAAGACAAACATAGCTGACAAGAACCAGTGTGTTGGTTTCAAACATACAGTAATATCATATGCTTATGGAAGCCCACAATCATAAATTATGGGATAAAAAGTTGAAATTATGAGATACTAAGTCATTTTTTGTGGTCATAATTTCTACTCATTGTCATTTTCTGTCTTTTTATCTCAATTTTAACATTTTATCTAATAATTGACTTGGTAAGCCATAATTTCTATGAGCCTCCATAGATGCTCCTAAATCATTTAATGGTATTTGTTTAGACATTTTATGAAGCTGTTCAGGAGAAATCTCTGAGATCCAGTGTTCCTCACTGGTGCAGTCTTTGTGCAAAAGCAATATTCTGTGCCCTGAATCATCCTCCAATACTAACACTTCTATTGTCCAGCTCAGTATATCTTTATTCCTCAATACAACTGAGTCTAAGAGGTATCACTCTACATCATTCTCATCGTGCTAACAGGCGAGTATAACACATCCAGAAGACACAGAATAATTCATTCTAGTTTCTTCAAAATGGCAGGAGTAACAATGTGCTTTTCTGATCCCCTTCGCTTCCACATTCATTCTTCATATTCAGTGACTGTTCAACAAAAAGAAAAGTTCTGTGCGAGCCTTAACTGAGGGAACACAGTCACTGAAAGCCCTTGTCATGTTCTTCACTCCCTTGGAATGCTCTGAAGATTTGAGACACATCCTGGCTTCATCCGATTTAATCGTTGACGTACTGGGCTGATTACTGCACACTTTGTTTTCAAACCTGATAATGAACGCTTTGAAATGGAAATCCAGCGAGACAGTCCCGTCCTTTCTGCAGTTTGGTTATAGGTATCATAAACGTATAATGGTTCTCTAGATGGTACTGGGGAATCTGACATTCATGTATGCAGTCTGTGCAGTCACTGATTTAACCGACACAGACACAAACACTGTCGCCATTTGGAGATTTTTTTTGGACTTATTGCATGCTGCCATCTAGAGTCGGTAGCTGTGCGGTGTTCGGGTGCGTTTTGGAGAGAGGGTGGTCCGTAAACGTGGCCCGCCGTGGCAACGATGCTTCCACCCCAACAAACTGCAGTTTCTCGGGAGGAGTCTGGATTTCTGAAAAGCCCGGACTTGTCAGGAGGACTGCATGAGGCCCGTCAGTCGTTTACTTGTCAGAGACTTGCCCTGAAACACAATTACACTATTATTAATTATTATTATTAAAACGTATTGTGCTCTTGGAATTGACTAATAACATTCATCAGCAAATTCCAAATATAGTGGCATATAATTTATACAATAACATAAATTTTACTTTATAACGATGTATACATTCATAAATAGAAATATAATATATATTGAATTTACTATATGCTTTTCTTTTGTAATGTATTTATTTATTATAAAAGATAGGGGTATAACTTCATTCAAATAATTTACTCTCACTCACACACACACACACACACACACACACACACACACACACACACACACACACACACACACACACACACACACACACACACACACACCCACGAGTGTGTGTTGGACTTCCATGTTTTATAGGGACATTCCATAGACATAATGATATTTATACTGTACAAACTGTATTTTCTCACTGATTCTTGAAATAAGGGACAAAACATGTCCCAAACACAAAAGCCCTATTTATGTTAAAAAGTAAGAATGTCAACACAATAAAAATACTAAAAAAGTTACATCTAAGGGAAATTTGTATACTTGTATGGACATTCATTGCGTATTCTTTTAAATCATTTCTGTAGGATTATTTTAAAAGCACACTCTATACTTGGAAGCACATGTAACTTAACCTGTCCCCAGCATGAGGTCACAATGTAAAACTGCCAAACAGTGTTTTAAAAAATGAAAAAATACACAGTTACATTAAAAGGCGGAGATCTTTAAGATATCAAACAATATAATAAACAAAGTAAATACTGAATTATATTTTCCATTAGAAAATAGCTATAAAAGTTGCGTCCTCACTTTGCGTCACCTTTTATAATTCTGAATAAATCAGGCAGTGTCATGGGCAGCTTTAACTCTGAGGAGCACTTACTATTTCCTGCTCATTGTGGATCTCGCAGTAGGACACATAGTCCTGGAAGTTATAGATTTTTTTCATATTTTACACAAATATTGAAGTCTCTGCAGTCACAGCCTTAACATGTCAACTCCGTCATCGCAGTGCAATAGTTCCTGTAAATAGTTGTGGGATAAATCTTGCCATTTTGATAAGTTTATTAAGGCAGCTACAACTGAGGGAAAAGAAACTAAATTGCTCCACTGTACAACACGATTAAGGTGGAAAAAAATGTACATTTTGTCAACTCCGTCAGGTTTTATGTCTGATAGTTGACAAGTGCTCTCAAAAAGTCTGTATAATGTAATTTAATAAGTTTTTTGCATATGGGGAATTCTTCTAATGCGGTTTCATGATTCTATTTACATATACTGTATATTTGGCCTCAGCTCAACCTTTGTCAACTCCGTCAGTATTTTACACAGGTTTTTTTTGTTAATTTTGAAAGAAATGTCTTATTCCTTTTTTCAATTTATTGTGTAAAAATGTTAATACATCAATGGAACTTCATGATATTATGTCTTAATTACCTAAGTACATTGGTGATATACGTTTAATATTGAAAGGAGGGATCATGTAGAAACGGGATCGTTCATTATAGTGTGAAAACAAACAAAAAATAAACAGAGAATGTATTTTATGATTTAGATCCTTTACTGAAAACTTTACATTGTTTTTGGATGGATTAAATTAAATTAGCATGCTTTTTAGTGACGGAGTTGACACAAATTAAGTTATGGAGTGAGTGAATAAATATCATTTTTTAGAAAAAAATATTTAGAAATAAGCCTGTTCCCTTACATGGTTCATTATGAGACCTTTGTCTACAAAAATAGTGTAGTGTTAGTTTTTATTTTTTAAACATCTAAAACATGTTTTGTCCCTTATTTCAAGAATCAGTGATGATATATCCCCCAACCCTAAACCTACCCATCACAGAAAACTTTTTAGAAAACATCGCTTAGTATGACTTATAAGCCGTTTTCCTCATGAGGACCAAAAATGACCCCACAAGGACAAGAATTTTGGACATTGCCATCTTGCCATCCCCACAACGTAGGGTTAACCAGGACACACACACACACACACACACACACACACACACACACACACACACACACACACACACACACACACACACGCGTGTAATTTTTTATTATCAAAGATGGTGGTGGGTGAAATTCTATAACTAAATATAACATTTAATGTTAAAATATGCAGAATTATATCTAAATGTATATTATATCTATATTAAATTAACTTAACTGTCCAGTGAAATTAGCTAATAAAAGAAAATAAAATATGTCCAGTGACAGCGTAAATCAAATCAAATCAACAGTGGAATCATTTTAAACCCTTTACATGGTTCTCAGAAAATGTCCCATTTTCTTTTGATCATATCTGACCACCCTTCAGAATTTTGAGGTAAAGTTAAAAAAGGACTGTTGAGGTAGACGTATTTCTACTTCTAGGTGTCACTCACCACACTGCGAGTGAATTTCTCCAGGGATGTGCGGCGGCCTTGCTCAGTCTCAGGCTGTGGAGCCCAGGTTAATGGAGGGGAACAGGGGAAGATACGGTGCACAGCACCAGGTTAACACGTGTTAGTACACAAAAACATTCAGGACAATTAAAGTTAATCTGAAATCATCACAATGAGGCCGAGACAATCAAACTGCAGAACGGTACCCTCATTACAAGTTGGCAGTAGAGTAAGTAGGTCATTAGATGATAAGTTGGCTTAGTATGTTTTAATAAGTGCAAATTAATTCATGGCTTTTGTTTTTAGTCAAAATGAAACTAATGACTGAAATATTGTCCCTGAAGACAAGAACTGACTAGGAAGAAATGTCTGCTGTAAGACCAAAAACATTATTTTTAGGCTTTTTTATTTGTTAGCAATGTCCCTCTAAATCTTTATTTTGTGACACTGCTATACACCATATTGATATATACACCAATCATAACATTATGACCACTGACAGGTGAAGTGAATAACACTGATTATCTCTTCATCTCTGCACCTGTTAGTGGGTGGGATATATCAGGCAGCAAGTGAACATTTTGTCCTCAAAGTTGATGTGTTAGAAGCAGGGAAAATGAGCAAACATAAGGATTTGAGTGAGTTTGACAAGGGCCAAATTGTGATGGCTAGACGACTGGGTTAGAGCATCTCCAAAACTGCAGCTCTGTGGGGTGTTCCCGGTCTGCAGTGGTCAGTATCTATCAAAAGTAATCCAAGGAAGGAACAGTGGTGAACCAGTGACAGGGTCATGGGCGGCCAAGGCTCAATGATGCATGTGGGGAGCGAAGGCTGGCCCGTGTGGTCTGATCAAACAGACGAGCTACTGGAGCTCAAGTTGCTCAAGAAGTTAATGCTGGTTCTGATAGAAAGGTGTCAGAATACACAGTGCATCACAGTTTGTTGTCTATGGGGCTGCATAGCCGCAGACCAGTCAGGGTGCCCATGCTGACCCCTGTCCACTGCCGAAAGCGCCAACAAGTGGGCACGTGAGCTTCAGAACTGGACCACGGAGCAATGGAAGAAGGTGGCACGGTCTGATGAATCCCGTTTTCTTTTACATCACGTGGATGGCCAGATTTGTGTGCGTCAATTACCTGGGGAACACATGGCACCAGGATGCACTATGGGAAGAAGGCAAGCTGATGGAGGCAGTGTGATGCTTTGGGCAATGTTCTGCTGGGAAACCTTGGGTCCTGCCATCCATGTGGATGTCACTTTGACACGTACCTAACCTATCTAACCATTGTTGCAGACCATGTACACCCATTCATGGAAACGGTATTCCCTGGCAGCAAAACACAATATTAGGAAGGTGGTCATAATGTTATGATATATATATATATATATATATATATATATATATATATATATATATATAGCTTTTGGCTAACAATTTGAATGTAGTGTCAAAGTCCAAAAAATATGGCTGAAGAGTTTGAGAAAAAGATACTGAAAACAAAAATGCAGAAAAAATTATCCAGATTCATTTCACATGGCAGAAAATGACCATTTGAGATTGAGACTAACCTTCTTTCTGGCCAGTAGTAGGTCCTGGTAAGCATTGGAGCGCAGGAAACGAGGGTAGCTGTCACTCTTCATCAGCTTGTAGATGTGGTCCTGAAAGAGAAAAACATTGGAGGCTGACAGTAAGTCCGCAGCCCAGGCAAAAGAAAAGTTCCTCATTGCAAAGTAATGAGAATGAGCCAAGAATCTTCTGAAAACCAGCTTCCTGTCCTCATGATCGTGCTTCAGTTCTCATCTCAGTCATGACTTTCACATATGCAAACAGGAATAAATCTGTAGGTCCTCCCAAAGGAAGTGTAAATCTATGTCTGATAAGCCATATCTTCCAGCAGCAGCACCAGCGAGACTTGCTACTGCATGTTTTACTCAAGGCAATGAAGGTGCACATTTTTTTCTTCCTTACACATTGCTTTCAAATTAAGCGTAATCCACTTGACAGTCTCTGAGCAGTAATGTCATGGATTCTTTAACACATTCTTCAATTATTCTGCTTTGAATTTTCTGAAAGCAGTAAAACTTGTAGTTGGTGACAGTTTCTGGAATGAAATGGATTTTATACTTCCAAAGAGATGGTGATTTTTGCCCTGCTTCTGAGCATTTCAATGCCAGTTATTCTGTCTCTTTCGTCAATCATGTAAATGTAGATAAATGAAGGAGACAGACATAAGGCAAACTGTCTTGAACAAAGCCATGAGGACAAGGGCAAGGAACAGATGATCCATCAGCATCACTGAACGTCAATCTCCCCGAATGGCCCAAAGCCTTTAAGTTCCTCTTTCATCAATTCAAAGAATGAAAAAGATTCTGCCTTGGGCACAACTTGTCCCTAAGTGCAGCTTTAATACTCCCTCTCCGTCCATTAAAAGATCTAAAAGCCCTCAATCATCTGTAAAAATGTTATGTGTTTACACATTAGTTACTGAACATAATAAATAACAATAATATACAATTGTTAGATATGTCATGATTTCTATATCTATAGTGGGATCATTTTGGAATTGTGGAAAGGAACTAAAGCCACCAGTGGCTGAGCCCAGCTTCCTGTGACAGCTTACTCACCTGGGCATCTTCAAAGCTATAGCGTCCCGGGTCTTTTAGATTCTGACTGGTGCGCTCGTAACTGTGCGAGTCCAGATTGATGGCATTGGGAGCTCCTTCAGCAAGAAACTCCTGCCAGATCTCCTGAGCACGAGCCGGCACTTCCTGAAGGGGGCGGCTCTTCAGATCTTGCACAGCCAACCAAAACCTAAAGAGAAAACAATAACAAATGTCAGCTGTATTGGTAATGGGAGGATGGTACAAATCAAATTAACTTTAACATATGTACTTTTATTGTACGGTTGGACAACGAACACCACAATTATAAACTGAAAGCTCACTCCCTAAAGCCAATTTTTACTCCCAATCAGCACTTGCCGAGTTACTTTTGGAACCTCTTTACAACGCTGATGGCAATGGCATTCCCAAACTCCTTAGTAACAAACACCAGGTTAATTATTGAACTCAGCACACACTTGACAGATAGAGGCAACTCCGATTCTCATATCACACTTGCTCTGTAGCTCTATTGATCTCTGCAGTGTGGAAGTGGTTTAGGGCCTAATGGGCCCAGGGGAGAGTCAGGCAGTCAAGAGGACACATCACTTTCACTCTCCTCATAGACTGGCAAACATAAGACAGCCCCCACAGAGGCTATTAGATGCCTAGCTGGGGGATACGTGGAGATACGAGAGAACGAGAAGGATGAGAGATACATGGAGACAAGCAGCATTTTATCTCTTGCCTAGTTACTTTACGGCTCCAGTGACCTGCATTATCTCTGCAGCTCCCTTCGGGGCCTCGCTGTCCTGGTTGGGCGTCTCCTGGGGCCCGCCACAGCCTCATTTGCCCCACGATGCCCGTGGTTTGCAGTAGCTTATCACAATGCATCAGTGATCAGGCTTTGGAGGTGGTAATGATCATGTACCATCAGTGAATTTACTCGCTCTTTCTCGCTTGGTGATATTAAAGCGCAGCTCTGCGGTTGAGGTCTGACCTTTTGCTTGTCCTGTTCTGCTACATTTTGTGCAAGTCATTAACAGCGGAGTGGGAGTTTAAGAGAGAGGGATGAGTATAAAGGGTAAAATGTCACAGAAGTGCAAATGAAAGGAAGACAGAGGAATATGGTGCCTCACAGGAGGTTCTCGGAGCTGAATTCGGACTCCAAGAATTTAAGGAACTGCTCACGGCCCACTGGGTCCTTTAAAGCCTCGTCCAATGAGAAGCCCCACTTCTTTACTCGCTGTTGACTCGGGTCCTTACTGAGACAGACAGACGGAGGGAGAAAGACAGTGTTTTATTTATTTAACTTGCATTGTTCTTTGTGATATCTACTGACAGCAGCTACTGCTTTGACAACACAATGTACCATTGTTTGTCATATTAACAAGACAAAGATGAAAACAAAGAGAGCAAGAGACTGCGTGTGTACACGAGATCACTTAATCATGTCTAATAATATCTTGTATATTAGTGTTTGAATAAGTAACAATATGCAAGCTTCACAGGAATACTAATCAACTGTTAATTAACTTAATAAGGTAAATTAGTCAACCTCATTTTTGCATAATTAAGTGACAAGAGTCACATTGTTGAAAAATGTGAAGAGATATACTGAAAGAAACCCAGAAACGAAACACTACGATAAGTGTGTGTGTGGGAGGTATTCCTTAATTCCTGTCAGGGCATTTTTGAGGTGCTGTGTGAACGGCTCAGGCAAATGGAGATCCCGCAGCGTTTTATGTAATTCAAAACAACATAAGGACTTCGGGCAGACTTAAACTACTTGAGATATTCAGAACAAGGTACTACATTAGTCACAATCCTGATGAGAGATCCACCAATCAGAGTAGCCAGTGTTCCTATGGAAACATGACTCCTGCTCTGTGAATGATGTCATCAAATCAGTCTCCCCGCACTCTCTATTTCACAGTCCTATGTTCTCAACTAGACTATTTCCTATATATTTAAATTTTATGTTGTAAAATATATGACTTAAAATCAGTAGTTTTATAGTGCACATTTAGTTATATCCTCGTCCTCGTCCTCAGTTAGGAACCTGGGTGTGCTCTTTGATAACTAAATTATGACATATGATCTCAATGCAAAATGCTGAACAGTTAATTCATGCGTTTATGACCTCAAGGCTAGATTATTGTAATGTTTTACTGGGTGGATGCCCTGCACGCTTCCAGCTGGTCCAAAACGCAGCAGCTCGAGTTCTTACTAGAACCAGGAAGTATGACCATGACATATTAGCAGTATGACATATTAGCAGTTCTGTCAACACTGCAAAGGCTCCCTATTAAACATTGTATACATTTTAAAATCTTGCTAATTACTTACAAAGCACTAAATGGTTTAGCTCCCCAGTACTTGAGCGAACTCTTAATGCATTATACTCCATCACGTCTATTGCAGTCTCAAAACTCTGGCCAGTTGATAATACCTAGAATATCAAAATCAACTGCAGGCGGTCAATCCTTTTCCTATTTAGCGCCTAAACTTTGGAACAGTCTTCCTAGCATTGTTCGGGAAGCAGACACACTCTGTCAGTTTAAATCTAGACTAAAAACACATCTCTTTACCTTACACATAAAACATTATCAATTTATATTATTCAAATCAGTAAATGATTGTTAGGCTGCCTTAACTAGGTCAGCCGGAACCGGGAACACTTCCCATAACACCTGATGTACTCGTTACATCATAAGAAGAATGGCATCTACGCTAATGTTAGTCTCTCTGTTTATACCGAGGTTTACTGCAGTCAGCTGGATCCGGGCCGTATCCAGACCAGATGGTGGACCTGCGCCTGGACATGACCAACGCATCCCTGAAATGTCTGCAGAGAGCATGTCAATTAATTTCCCCCCTGTAAATACCTCATTGACACGAAATCCTCATTAAACTCATCTCCGGCGTGATGATTCTGATCTTTCGAATATTCCGATCTAATATGACTTCTGACCTGTAATGTTGCCAGAATCATAATCATACACTGTTTGTTCGTCGACCTGAGGAGAACTGGGACCCCGACTGAGCCTGGTTTCTCCCAAGGTTGTTTTTCTCCATTCTGCCACCTGATGGAGTTTTGGTCGCCTTTGGCTTTTGGCTCTACCCGCATTGTCACTATATAGTTTTCTCCAGAGCTGTACAGCTGAATCAAATTCTGTTGCATTATTTTCATGTTTAACACTGTGAAGCTGCTTTGAAACAATCGGCATTGTAAAAAGCGCTATATAAATAAAGTTGACTTGACTATCACTTGCCATGCTTTTTTTCCCCAGTGAGATTTCTGTCCACAATTCAGGAATTGTCAGCAGACCTATAGGCTATGTTATTTTAGGATGTACCCCAGTTTGAGAATGGGTAGGGAACAATGCCATAGCATTACAGTGTAGGGCTTCATGATATATCTTTTTAGCATCAATATCAATAGTGACATCACAGGATGTGGGATGGCAAGTATAGGGATCGTAGTTGATTCGTGATCCGTACGGGCCAGTTCGGAACGCATGTGATTCACGGACTAATTGCAAAGTTTAACATAATAGAGTGAAAGTTTATCATTTGCATTTGTGTTTTAAGTCCTGTCAGTTTAAACACCAAGCGCAAGAAGGCCGGAACTCGCGCGTCATTTTCTGTGTGCGCACACAGAGCCGTGCAGACAGCACATGAACACACATGAATTCAGTTCTCTTTTGCTTATTTTTGAGCTTGTCCAGACATGTGCATTCAAAATTAAGTCAAAATGTCTGTCTCGGCGAGTATCCTCGTAACCAGCACATTACAGTGACACAAGAACATCAAAATAAATCCAAAAAGCAGCATAAACACAAAAGAGACAAGATTTTTTTTAGAAATGTAAATCTAAAAAAAATTATCCATTTAATGCAGAAGTTACGAGGCGGACAATTAACAATTAAGACCTCCTGCATCCTATCCCTTTCTTTTAATGAAACCTGACTAGAGAAGAGAGAAATCTGAAAAGAGGGATGTGATGTTTAGGTTTTCATACCTGGCCTCTAGCTCCCAAAAAGTGACATCATCACCGATCCAGGGATTAGATGGCTCTGGTACTGCCACAAAGGGGTCATAGTCAAGATACTGCTCAGTGTAGCTCATCAATCTGCAAGACAGAGTTATGAAATAATGTTTCTATTATTGTATAAAAGTCTATTTTTATGTCTATTTTTTATTACTGGAGCCAAATTATTACTGGAACCGAATTTATTACTGGAACTGAAATCTCACACGTTTTTCTCAGCCGATGTGGATGGAACACTACTAAAATACTCTTACAGTTTCCTGCATGTCTAAAACATACAGTATGAAAAGTGTGGTTTGATTCCTGAATTAATGATTCCAATGAGCCTGTTAGGTTACACTTTATTTCAGTTCCACTTTTGACATTCTACTAACTATAAGTAACTTTGCAACTACATGTGAACTACCAGTCATTAGAGTATTAGTAAACGGTCTGCTTAATATCTGATAACACTTTATTTTGATGGTCCCCTAAAAGACATTCTACTGACTATAAGTATCTTTGCAACTACACGTCAACTTAGTAGAGTTTGTAGACTGTTGTAGACTGTTGGTTATCAACTAACCATAACCAACAGTCTACTAACAGTTCACTAGTCTACTAATACTGATGAACAGCTTGAATTGTTTGAGTGAATCAAACACACACAGCTTACAATTTAACTGCGAGTTGTGAAGTGAAGTTCATACTGTATGGAATCTTGTAATTAAAGATACACATTTTGAAATATGTTTCCAAACTTTTTCTTTGTTTATTATTTTTGGTCTATTAGTTAAGGTCAATTGCTTGATTGCAATAAAGGCCTGTTCACTCCAAGAATGATAACTATTAAGGCTAACTATAATGGTAACTATTTCAGTGTCCACAACAATGCACAATATTGTTCTGTTTATTATAAGTGAACACTGCAGTTTTGTCGCCTGCCGCTTTACATGCTCAAGCTCCTTAAAGTTGGGTGGATTCTGCTGGAAACGCTATTGTTCCTCTGTGCCGTTATTGTTATAGTTGTGATGTGGACTCTGCTATACTTTTACTTTTAGAATGATTTTCAGAACTATATCTTTATCGTTGTTATCCTTGATGTGAAAATGTTGTCTCTAAAACAATTCTTGCATGCAATGTTTACAATAGACTTTTAGTATTTTCAAATCTATTTATTATACAAATGATCTAACTATTTGGCAATAACATTTTATTTATTTTTCTAAATACAAGTACTAAATTACAAGTACTAAAAAAATTAAGGAACCAAAATCGTTGAGAACTGGAACCATTAAATTCTTTAGATTCCCATCCCTAATAAGCATATTTCCCCACCAAATAACCTAATATTAATTGCATTTTTTATATTTTCTGAGAAAAGTTTGAGTTTCATAGACAGATCCAGAAAGAGGACTTACGTATCAGCGACTTTGGACATTTTCATACAGTGTCGATCCAACTGAGTATTCAAGAAAAGAATCTGAAAAAAAAAAGACAGAGCATCTCCACTTGAGCATGTGAGTGATCCGTGCTAAATATTAATATCCACTGTGAGGCTGTTGAGAATCAAATTCACACCATCGCTCGCACACACCTCTTTCTCTACGTCCTCTCTGGTGTCCTTGCTGCTCTGCTGTAAGGGTGTGTGTACAGGACTCTGAGTCTGTGTGTCATCCACTACTCCATACACTGACTGTTAGACAGAGACAAAGATGGGTTACAAATACAGTCATCGGTCTCATACAGTATACAAATGAATACAGCATCAGCACCTTTTTCACCCTTTGAGGATTCTTCAGGCGGCGACACTTCCTGATGTCCATCTCTGTGGTGTTGACACACCCAGGCTGTGAATCACAATCACAAGTAAATATAGCTATAAAAACTGATACGATGTGCACTTTTTCCACTACGATCGTCATTCACACAAATTGCTGCACCCAATAATTACACATAGTTTTGGATTCTTTCCTTAAAAATGTGAGATTAATCACACTTAAATATTTGATAACACTAATAAATAGGGTTCTATACATTAATTAATGAAATAGATCAAATGAAATATCAATTAATAATAAGCTAATTTTACAGCATTTATTGAAATGGGTTAATGGGATAGTTCACCATTTTTTAATTCTGTCCATTTTCTCACCCTCATGTCATTCTGATCCAGTAGTATAACTTTATTTGTTTTGTGAAAAACAAAAGAAGATATTTGAATTTTGTGTTTCACAACAGAATTTTCATTTTTAAGTGAACTATCCATTTAAATGTTAATAATTTCAAGTATGTTTAAATTGTATTTTTATTTGTATATTTATTTATAAATTCACATGAAGCTAAATTAATAAATGCTGTCGTTCAGAATACTAATACTGTTAACAAATTTAATATTTTGTTGTAAAATGGGACCCACTTTATATTAGGTGGCCTTAAATACTATGTACTAACATTTTAATTAATCATTTGATACAATGCACTTATTGTGAACATGCATGTTTTTACATTGTACTTACATTTTTAAACATACCTGCATGTAATTACATCTGTACACCAGATGTATTACACTACTTTGGGGGTTCTGCAGATTGCCACATTGGCAGAACCCTCTGGAGAACATCTAAACATCTTTTGAAGTTGCCTCAAATATCCTGTTATGTACTCAGAAACTTCAATGTGTATTTAAAATGCCTCAAAGTATTTCATTTTAGTTTCTAAAGGAAGCATCATTGTGTAGGAACTTTTTTTTTTTTTAGCAAGAACTGCCCTTTTGAAATGGGCCTTGAGGTTTTTCAAAGTGCTAATCTGAAAAACCACAAATGGTGTCTCAAGTACCTCATTTTTACAATGTGCCTATTTGATCTATTCAGTTCAAACAAAGATGCAAACACAGCAACCCATCCCACACTGGATCCACCCCTCACACACCACAGGACGGTGAACATCCCAGAAGGCTCGCTCTTGACTATCCAGAATCTTTCTCTCCGTTTTGTCTTTTTTTCTGTCGATCCTACAAAATCAAAGAAACACAAAGCTGCAAGACATTAATATTAAACAAAGAGCAGGAAACATTCCCAATCCACACACACACACGTGTCCTGCCTCACGCGTTAAAACAGCCAAAGAGCAAAGCCCTTGTGCTCATCAAAGTTGCAACCTGCCTGCGAGCAGAGCTAATTCATTTCCATTCCTGCCACTTCACTCTTACGTAACTGACATTTGCTGCATCACTCTCTCTATCTCTCACTGATCCTGGTTTTGAGCCCTGAGACTCTATCATTCATCTCTCCTGTTCTCGTTCTCCACAAAATTGGGGGTTTCGTCATTAAAAGAGTACCGCAGACAGTGTGATGATAGACACAGACTGATGATCAAAAATCAGAGCAGGGTTGACTTGTGTTTGCAGCCCTCGGCCATCAGATGAGGCTCTTCAGCCGGTGTTTGAAGAGTGAGAGGCTGCTTCAATCACTGAGAACCACTCCAAATCAAAAGCACATGCTAATACGTCTCGCACATCAGAAATATTATTGTGTTACATTACATCATAATCAGAGTTTGTGTATACACAGTACGTATGTCTTTGTGTGAATGTGTGTGGGCTGAATACAAAGGGAAGATCTGTCTTCAACAGAGAAGAGAGCAGGTATGAGTGAGAGCAAGTGTTTGCGTAGTTGTCCTGACAACAGCACTTACTTGACCTGTGCCTCAGCCTGCATGAAGATGAACTCCCACTTCCTGGCAAAAGCCCTCTGTAGTCTCGCTAGATTCTCCTGAATGAAAGAGACAGCAATAATAAGTGTGAGAAAGAAAGAAAGAAAGAAAGAAAGAAAGAAAGAAAGAAAGAAAGAAAGAAAGAAAGAAAGAAAGAAAGAAAGAAAGAAAGAAAGAAAGAAAGAAAGAAAGAAAGAAAGAAAGAAAGCTTCAAACTTCAAAAATGGAAGATCAACTCGAATTATTGCACGTCAAGTCACCTTTATTTATGTAGCGCTTTTTACAATGCTGATTGTTTCAAAGCAGCTTCACATTGTTAACAGGAAAATAATGCAACAGAATTTGATTCAGCTGTACAGCCGCTCTGATGAAAACGGTGATGTTATCTAGGTAATTTCAAGTATCATATAGTGACAATGCGGGAAGATCAGTAATATAGTTGAAAATTTTGTGTCCCCAACTGAGCAAGCCAAAAGCCAGAGGCAACGGTGGCAAGGAACCAAAACTCCTTCAGGGCCAGAATGGAGAAAAAAACCTTGGGAGAAACCAGGCTCAGTCAGGGTGCCAGTTCTCCTCTGGCCGACGAACAGTGTATGATTATGATTCTTGCGAAATGTAGTAAATCATCCAGGAATTTAGGGCTGAATTTGGAAAAGCATAGTAGCATACTAGTAAAAACAAATATGCTAGTTCTAATTCAGTGTATTCTCGTAATGTGCATATAGTATACATATTTACAAATACTTTATACTGCAGCAAAAGTAAGAGCATGCCAGTATGCCATATATATATATACTGTGCAAAAGTCTTAGGCTCGCTAGTATTTTTACACACAAAAAGTGGATTTAAGCCAGTTACTTCTATCTTTTACTGTAGTGTGTCAGTAGGAAATATCAGTTTACATTTATAAATTAATTGCCATTAATTTTAATAATTATTTTTGTATGCATAAAGAGTCTGACAATAATCTCTATGCTTCACATAGATTCAAGATTCAAGAGTTTTATTTGTCACATACACAGTTATATACAGAATATACAACCGGCAGTGAAATGTAAACGGAAAAAAAATTTGCGGAGCGACCTGAACGGCGACCGAACACGGCGGCGCCATCTTGTATCCTGGAGATCTGATCTCATCTTCATTGAGTCTGTCTGTGATTACTTGAAGAAATATAAAAAACTGAGATGGACAACATCCAGAAGAACTGTGGCAACGTCTCCAAGACACTTGAAGAATCCTTCCTGCAAAACTACATGAATAGGTGTAGGAACAGATGCAGGTGACAAAAGCCGTTTTAAACGCAAAGGGTGGTCACCCCAAATATCGATTTGATGTAGTTAATATAAGTTAATTCATAAATAAAAGCTATTTATATTATTAATTTTGACAGCATTCTCACTTTAAAGCATTCTGACAAGTGCCTAAACTTTTCACAGTGCTGTAGTTTTGTAGGTAGGATTCCTCAAGTGTCTGGGAGACGTTGCCTTAGTTTTTCTGGATTCAGTCTGTCTCAGTTTTTTCTGTTTCTTCATGTAAATCACAGACAGACTCGATGATGGTGAGATCAGATCATACCGGCTGCTGTCAGACTTCTTGTGCATAAAAAAAAACAAAAAAAACTACAATTATTACAATTAATTGCAAAATGAATGTTTGGAAATGTAAACTGATATTTCCTACTGACACACTACAGTAAAATATATAAATAACTGACTTAAAAAAAAATGTCATGTGAAAATACCAACGCGCCTAAGACTTTTGCACAGTACTGTACATACACACTACTGTTTAAAAGTTTGGGATCAAAAATAAGATTTTTTTAATGTTCATAAAAGAAGTCTATTATGCTCACCAAGGTTGAATTTATTTAATCCAAAATACAGTAAAAACTGTAATATGGTGAAATATTATTACAATTTAAAATAACTGTTTTCTATCTGAATATATTAATTTTCAGCATCATTACTCCAGTCTTCAGTGTCACATGATCCTTCAGAAATCATTCTAATATGCTGATTTGAAAACAGTGTACAATTTTTTTTTTTCAGGATTCTTTGATGAATAGAAAGTTCAAAAGAACAGCATTTATCTAAAACAGAAAGCATTTGTACCATTATAAATGTCACTTTTTATCAATGTAATGCATTCTTGATTAATAAAAGTATTAATTTCATATATCATATTGACCCCAAACTTTTGAACGATAGTGTATAAAGTTACAAAATATTCCTTATAGCAGCAGTTTTGCCAGAGACCAACAATTTTGGAAGACTCTTAAAAGCATAAAATTGATCATTTTCCCTCTCTGCTGACTTTGACATCCCAGCTCAGGATAGTCAGTAATGAAGAGCCAAGTGAAGTCACTTCACTTCAAGTAATTTCTGCATTTATGGCTCAGTATATTGTCTCAAAAACTATCCACAAATGGCGTACTTATCGCTAGTTCAGTACATTAAGCTATGGAGGAGAAAGTATCACTGAAAAAAAAAAATGACACACTTCAAGTTTAATGCTCAATGACAAGGGCTCACACTCTGTGCTTTCAGGTCTAAAGTAACTTGACGTATCTGCCAATAACTACGAGAATCCAAACTGAAATGCTTCTTTGCTGACAAAACACACTGCTTCCATTTTCTCTGTCGGCTGTCATCGCAGTGGGTCACTTACCGCCTCATAGTCCGCCAGCTCCAGCCGGGTCTTGTTCTGCATGGTCCGTTTGCACAGATAGATGGCTGTGACAGGCAACAGAGAGAGAAAGAGAGAGAGAGAGACAGACAGTAAAGAGAGAAACAGACAAGAGGTCATGAGAGATTTGGCCTTATCAACCGCCATGTATAATCCCGTCCCTGCAAACACACACACACACACCCAGCATAAGACCTTGATTGGATTTTGTGCTTTATCTGCATCTATCATCTCTGTTTAGCCAGTTTACAGACAGTAGGAACTGTGAATGAGTCACCATTGACCATCTGTGAACATCTGCCCACAGTCAACTCATTCTCATACACCTACTGATCCACACGCACAGAGAAGCTCTGCAGTTCTCCCTCACTGTTCAACAGAGCTAATAATCCTGGGAAAGCAGACTGGGGGCTGAACACGGGGCGTTCAGTGTTATGAGTTATATTAGCGCTCTAAAAAACATGTACGGTAAGGCTCGGCGTGCTCTTACGTCATTGGGAGTCTGCCCAGCAGGGTCCCTCTCTTACCGTAGTCTGTGTTCTCTGGTTCCCAGCAATTAGAGGGCCAAAAGTATGGAGCCTGGGTGAGAGAAAGAGAGAGGATTACTCTTGAGTTTTGAAGTTTACCTACAATTTAATAGGTAGAATTCTTGAGTATGAGCAACTTATTCTAGCTAAAATACATTAAATTGTGTTGCTTATTTCTGATATTTTTATCTAATGCTCACTTTAAAGGGGTCATGAATTGAGAAATCAACTTTCCCTTGAGCTTTTGATATATAAAAGGTCATGGTAATAAGAACATCCTGTAAGTTTCAGAGCTGAAAACTTCCTTTTTAGTCAAAGAAAAGCTTTTATTGACAGCTGACTCAGCAAACGATCGATTTGCAAATGTGCACCCCCGTGACATCAGAGAGCAGCGAAACGCCACCTTAACCGAAGAAGAATGCCTAATTCTGTAGCCCCGCCCACCTACTCGTGCCTGGCATGTTAGATAAATAACAGGCCTACGTGGAGCTAAACCGGATCGAACTTAACTTAACGGTTTCAAACATGCCATAAGCTTCCTTTGGATTCTCACATGGGGAAGACATTGCATTTGTTCACTTCATTTCACCATGGATTCGTTTGTAAACAAGATATTGGATTTGCAGACAGGATGAGATTAAAAAACAATGCTGTGGCTTCTGGATCTGACAGGAATGATGCAACAAAATTATGTGAGTAAATTTTTTTTTAATATGTGATAGTATTACATTGTTACGTTTGAAATCTACTGATTATGTACGTGTCTAACTAAACATAACTTACGCTGTCACAGGCTTTTTATTTGAGGTGTTGTTGATTCACTGTCCTGCAATTCGTGATCAGACTCGAACATATATGGGGTAGGGCTATCTTAAATAGTGAATATCTTACACATGCACGTGTGTGTTCACGGTTCGTAGTTATATCCACCGAACAGGCCAGCCAAGTAATAAAAAATAACATTCCAATTAATTGCGGGTGGAAGAGAGATAAATCATTGTGTTTGTTTGATAAAGACATTTTGTGAACCCTGTGGGCGAATCATTCCGGTTGCCGTTTCTCCACATTGGAAGTTTTCAAAACAATTCCCCACGTGTACTGACGGGGAAGCTGAAGCTCATTATAATATGCAAAACTATTATCCAATCATAGCAGTGGGCATTTACTTTCAAGTCTTCAATGCGACGCCCATAAACACCGAGCATTCCAAGAGCTAGGCTCAAAACCAGGGTAGAAAATAACCTATTATGTATTGATTATGATGTTTTTGAACGTAAAAACCAACACGAATGTCATAAATTGACCTCAGACAACAGTATACAAAAAAAAAAAAAAAAAAGACAGTTCATGACCCCTTTAAGTTCATTTTTAAAAGCACTAATAATTTAAGCATTAAATGTAATCTTTAGCAAATCTCAAAATGAACATCCTTTTTCATAATGTAAATCATTTTAATAACTCAGAAAACCAAATGGTGGAGATTATATTTCTTTTTCCCCTGCAATAACTGATCTTTTATTGAAGAACATACAGAGAATCTCAAATATTCTGAAATCTGGAATCTTGAATATTCTCACAAAATGATTTGTGGTTAATTAGCTTAAATATACCAACATTTGCAGTTTCTGTTAATAAAAAAAGTTTGAAAGCAAGCAACCTTGTCATAATGACATTACAAATACCAGAGGCCAGTATGGGGGTCTTTGAATATTATGTTGGACAGTTAAGAACTGCTGATCTAGAAAATATCTGTTACCAAAGTAGAAGCTGAAATGGTGATTCTGTTTCATGCAGATATTACACGAAGATATTCATATTATAAAAGCCATTAACAACATTTCTACCAACTGAACTAACTCCCTTTCCTTCATGGAGCCAGTTTAAAAGACTACAGGCGGCACAAAGCAAATGATGGTGCGCTGAGATCATTATCATCAGGCAATGAGCTGATGAGCTATACTCCAGAAACAGAGAAACACTAATTTCCCCCTGAGTAATTAATGAATGTACAAAAGAAACTTAGATTCATTCATTGGCTTATTTATTCTGTGTCATGCTTATTGGAAAAATAGCCTAATGTCATTATCTGAGAATTTAGCTTTTCTTCTAAAAAACTGTATAACTTACCGTTGTTTTGGAGGGTGGAATTGAAGATGATCATTTAAAACATGGATACTTTAATTGTGTATTGACACATAAACAATAGACCTGCACCCATATTTCACTGTATTTTTTTAGCAGATGTTTAGCAGTGCCTGATTTTTTGGAGGGCTCTTTGAAAGAATAATCACATGATAATCCCAGCTCAGGCGATTGGTTAATAAAACCTGGATGTGTAGATGGCAGATTTCAAATCACATACTCCAGCTACTGCCGGTGAGTTGAATGGAAATGCTAATAGATAGTTTTCTCCAGGTATTATAGAGATTGTTGGCTGAAGGAAATATGAAATAATTTCCAAATGAGATGATAGCACTTCTCACAGTTTTACAAAGCAGTCAAAAGACTGCAGTGTTATTCCTGTGAAACATCTGAGTTATGTGAGCTAAAAAGGCTAAATCTAAATCACTGAAAAATTAAGCATCAACCTTAACCAGAAATATGTACCTATTTCTGGAGGACATAGTGAGATGAAATTCTATTTAACACATTAGGGGCCAGATTTACTAAACAGGGCAAATTAGCGCGAGAGAGCAAGAAACAAGAAAAAAAATGCTTTTGGGAGTGGAAAGTTCTGCCCGTGATCTACTGATGATGCGCAAATTAAAGTACACAGATTTCAGAAGCTAACTAAATCTAGTAACTGAGTTAGATCATTTCCATAATGACCACGAAATCTACCAAGAGCATCACAAAATTGGTTTAAGACATGTTTTTTTGGCTGTTAAATAATGGCGCAAATACCAGTAAATTGATGAGCACAAGCCTTAGTAAATCACCTAAGCACCAAATGCATGATTCATTTAAATCCACTCCCATAAATTTTGCGTCTGAAAGGGAAACTCTTGCATATGCAATAAGGTCAGCCGCAAAAATAACCCAGTCCATCACCACGTCTTTCAGTGTCTTACAATAGTTTTTTAACGCCAAAAGAGGGTTTGTGTTGGCGCAAGCTGTTAGTATATCTGGCCCTAGAATTTAAAAGTACAGCAACAGACGATATACATAACACACTATGGCTCAAAGTTTGTGGTCGGTAATATTTTTAAATGTTTTTGAAAGAAGTCTCATCTTCTGAAAGATGATTAGCAAGGCTGCATTTATCATACAGTGAAAACAGTAATATTTGGAAATATTACTACAATTTAAAGTTGAGTTAGAGTTTTCAACATCATTATTCCAGTCTTCAGGGTCACGTGATCCTTCAGAAATCATTCTAATATGCTGATTTAGTGCTCAAGTAACATTTCTTATTTTTATCAATGCTGAAAACAGTGCTGCTTAATATTTTTGTGGAAACTAAAAAAACAAAATGGCACTCAATCTTCTGTGTGAAGGAAGGGCTAAGGGGCCCTATTGGTCAAGTCAAGTGGTACATTTTTTCAGGATTTGTGATGAATAGAAAGAACAGTATTTATTTTAAATATAAATCTTTTATAACATTATACATGTCTTCACTGTCTCTTTGATTTGATTTCTTGCTTTTAAAAACATGCTGACCCAATCCTTTGAAGTATATGTATAATGTTAAACGAATCGCATTAATGTACTGCCTGACTTATGCCGTCTAGAGAAGAGCATAATAAGGCAGATGCACTGATCAAACACAATCCTATTTGTTCAGCAGGTGTAAAGGTCAGTGGAGCTACTGGTTTTCACACAGCAGATTCAAAATCTCAGCAGTGCTAAGGTGAAACAAAATCACATCCTGGAAACCACAGCTGCCAGGATACAATCCACATGACTCTTATTTGGTAGATAGATAAGCTCACCTGAAAGCGGTAAAATGTCCCATCATCCTTGAGGGTGAGAACATGATCAGAGATGGGAAATATGTAGCCTTGGGCAGCGATCAGGCTGCCGATGTGTATGGCCTCCACTGTAAATAAAGAAATAAAAAATGTACTCTTACTAAATACTTTCATAAACAACTTATTGCAGGCATCAATAAGATGTGTATCTTTCTTCATATCAGGACCTACCGGGATCCTCTATGTTGAGGTTCTTCATCATCCACTGAACAATGTCTGAACCTGAAGTTTTAAAAGCGGAAACATATCACCTTATTTTCACATGCAAATGTATGCATAAATTATATTCACTTCTCAAAGCCTTGATATCATCAAAATCATCACTGTGCCAAGACACATTATGGATTATAACTCAGTGCGTGTCAGATCAGTCAAGCTAAATCTACATTAGCACCACCTCAATCATGTTCAACATCAACGCTTTAGTTCCAAATCAGCTATTAGTTATCCGGGCCTGCGGGCATCCATTTAGAGCTGCTCACTGTAGTGATTGTGTTTAGCGATGTGAGCAGATCAAGCCATATCTTCAGGTTTATTCTCTTTGAGGGCTTATAAGAACAAATAACTGCTTTCCCAGCATTCATTATCATACACTAAAGAAAGCTGTGAAAGTTAAAGTGGTTAGTTGGATCGGTGGAGACCACAGGGGCATGTGGTCACCCGAATCCACCCTCTGATCTGTGAAATGCCCTGGCAGTACATATTTTATCAGCACTGACAGTAATATACATTTTTTTAAAACACGATTTTTAAAAAAAAATTTTTTAAAGCATCATTAACTTAGATAAACAACAAAAAAATGCTATTTTAAAGGTACATGTAACTTTTTCCTCATTAAAAGTTTTAACCCAACTGAAATGAATAATACTTTTGAAATAAATATTAAATTACATTTCACATCAGATGAAGACTACTGTGAACCTATTATCAAACTTTCGCTTACAGAATAACAATCATGCCTGACTTGATAATAATAATTCTGATAGCTAGCAAGAAATCCCCAGTTAAAAAATGAAAACAGTAATCTCAAAAACAAAACGCTGAAGACAAAAGAGCTGGATGACAAATGTTAGCTAACCATGGCATGAATTTAATATACTCCCTGAAATAATTTAGTAAATAAATAAATAAATATTGTTGCAGTATTCATGTTGTTTTCTACACTTTAAAGAGTTAGTTCACCCAAAAATGAAAATTCAGTCTTGTGCATTAATTACCCTCATGTTGTTCCAAACCCGTAAGACTTTCGCTCATCTTCGGAACACAAACGAAAGAAGATCTTTTTAATGAAATCTGAGAGCTTTCTGTCCCTCTATTGAGAGCCTACGCAACTAAATCACTTTCAAGCCCCAGAAAGGTAGTAAAGACATAATTGATGTATTGTAATTCATGTGACTCCAGTGGTTTAACCTCAATTTTATGAAGTGACACGAGTACTTTGCTTGCGGAAAAAAAATGAATTTACCACTTTATTTACAAAATATTAATCTCTAATGCGTGTTCACGGGACCACCGCGACGCATGCGTGTTGTGCTGACGCAAGTTCAGATATTGTTGAGTGAATGCGCTTAAAAGTGCTTTAGTTGCGTGGGCTGTCAATGGAGGGACAGAAAGCGCTCAGAAAAAGATTTTTATTTGTGTTCCGAAGATGAACTAAAGTCTTACGGGTTTGGAACGACATGAGGGTGAGTGTGGCGAGGTAGATGAGCGAGAGACGTGGGAGGAGCGAGCGAGACCGGTGCGTGATTGAGAATGAGCGCGGAGGCATATAAGGACGAGCGACAGGACGAGAGAGGACCAGGCCTGGACTTCATGTTGTATTTTATTTACGTTTTGTTATGTATGTGCGTGGCAGTCGTCCGTGAGGGGCTGTCCGCGGTTTACTTTCATTTTGTTTGTTTATTTGGATAAGTCTTTTAAATGTTCGCCGGTTTCCGCCTCCTTCCTCCTTATTCTACGAACTTTGTTACAGTGAGAAATGACAGAAATTTAATTTTTGGGTGAACTAAGCAAGTAAGCTAATAAAATAACTTAAAATCAATATTTCATGCAATTATATTTATTTTACATTACCTGATTCTACATTAGCCCTCGTATTGACTATATTCACTGAATTTACAGAAAATATTGCTTATAAATATAGCTTGAAATTTTCAAAAATGTGTACATCTCAATTGCTACAATTAAGCTGTATTGTTAACAATGACCATTGAAAAACCCATATACCGAAGGTCCACCACCATCAACATCTATCAAATAACACACCAGTTTAGACACAAACTGTTCCACCCATACTCCTGCCAGTATACCTGTAACAACGCTGGGAATCTTGGACAGGAAGCTCTTGACCGTTCTGACTGGCACACCTTCAGTTTCATCTTGGAGGCGTGTGATGATGTCCTCAATCTACAGGACGAGAGAAGAAAGAATCTGTCTGGTTAGTTTGGCTGACTCACATCTCATACTGTAGCTACAGTCTAGGTCTGCTTCACTTTTATTTCAGTGCCCATACTGACAGGAATTAACACAGCCCACAAAAGCAGGGGCAGCACAGCAGAAGCGTAGATTTTCCACACTGAGTCTATTTTTTGCTGCATACAACATGTTCAGTTCAGTATAAAATACAAACACAATGCTTTGTGCATCTATTAATCAACACCATTAATACATGGTATTTTTCAATAGCTTGCTCCTGATAGTCATTGTATACACTACCAGTCGAAAGTTTGGAATAATTCAGATTTTTATTGTTTTTATTTTTTTTATAAACAGTAATATTGTAGTCTGACTTCATCATACTCAGATTCTAATCCGAATATGAGTCTGATACTGCTCCATTGGGCTGTAATTATGGGGCGTGTTTCAACCGAACCGGGAAAGAAAATGAGATCAGAGCAATGGAGTAAGTGACAAGCGACGCATAGTGAGTATGAGGTCTCTGCAGAACAAAAGTGGGCCGGACCGAAATCAAGTCCGGACCGAACTTCCCGACCTCAAATGTTGTGGGTGGGGCTAAGCTCGCCTGGCATACAGGCTAGTAATATTGTGAAATATTATTACAATTTAAAAGTGTTTTCTATTTGAATATATTTTAAAAGGTAATTGATTTCTGAAGGATCATGAAGACTGGAAATTCAGCTTTGCCATAACAGGAATGAATTCCATCTCAAAATATATATACCGGTAGTGTAATTCAAGGCTGTTATTAAAGGAAACACTCAATTTAATAAACCACAAATCAGCTCTGTTTCACACCAGAACGCTGTCACTTTAAATGCACAGTGATTCACTTTATTTCAGTCCACCATTAGGATTGATCTGGTAATTTTACAGCTTTTTTTTTTTTCCAAGGAATGTGTAGTATCACATTCTACACAAACTGTCAATTATAACAGGTGTATATACATACACCTACATCTACCGCTCACAATACTAAATGCATAAAGTACCCAATGCACACAATGCATGGGCCAAATGTATTTATTCAGTTTTATTCCCAAAATCTTGTAAAGCCACAGAAATGATACCTTCACTTGTGATGGGAACATCTGTTTTCATTCCTCTCTGGATACACAGGCGTCTAAGCAGAGGCCTTTCGAATACACGAGCTTGCACCTACAGTCTATAAATAATCCCGGCACTGATGAAAACAGCTAATAGTTTTGCAGGAGAGGGGGAGCATAATGAGATTAGGTAGCGTTCTCTGCTTTGGAGATTGCATGTTGTCATCACTGTTCTGTGGCGCTCAACCCTCTTTTTTTGCACGTGTCGTGTAGGAGGTGAGATCTCAGTTGCTTTTAATGCATACAGTAGCTATATATAAACAATCAAAGCCAGCCCCCGACCCCTGTGAGCCCACGTCAACACGACGCTGCTAAAATAAAGCTAGGCCACTTCACTTCCAAGTATAAAGAGAGGGCGTGTACATCATCAGCGATGGCAAACAAAACATACAGCTGTGCTACATGAGGACTCGCCTTCATTTTCCAAAAAAACACTCTAGTCATCCCATCCATTACCACAAGACTAATTTCCCCTCTCTACCCATAAAAAGCACTTCACTTCGTTTAATGCTCTCTATCTAGTGGCTAAAACGTGAGTCTATGGTGCAAACTATTCTAAATGGGTCGATGAGTGTTGGCCTGAGTCCCATGAGAGATCCTGGCTGTAGACAGACAACATCACGGGGCAGGAAGTCCCACCTCTAAACCCAGTGGCAAAAAAGGAAGCCAAAGCAGAGTGATCTCTTTAACACCCAAATCAATACAGATAAAATGCTACATGGTGTTGTTTAGATGGCAAAATGGCATCTATCCAACAGCATCACAGCTTCCTGCACCACAAAATTCTCAATATTCAAAGTTTCAATAAGCAAAAGTAGGGGTGGACTATGGGCCAGATGACCATTAGTGTCCCCTGGCCCTGTATGCAGTGTGATTTGACCACCAGGGCCCGGCCCCCTTTGGCCCCAGCTACTACTTTTAGGGGCCATTCACACAGAACTTAAAATAAAGGCAGTGAAATGTAAAAAAAAAAAAAAAAAAAAAAAAAAGAAAAGAAAAAAAAGGTTGAGATGTGCTTTTTAAAGCTTATTTTAATTTGAGTGCAACTTTTTTGTTTTGTTTTATTAGAATGATTTCTGAAGGATCACATGACACTGAAGACTGGAGTAATGGCTGCTGAAAATTCAGCTTTGAATGGCATTTCATCCACGAAACTGCAAAAGACAAGTGCAAACGGTCAAACACATTCCTCTAAAAAAAATATAGAAAAGCAACATAGTGGAATGTAAAAACACGCTCTGAACAGCTCTTTAGTCATCTAATAGTTAGCCTAACAAAACATGCTTTTTCTTTTGATAGCCAAATCACCCTTGTTGCTTAAAGTAGGATAAGTGGTCTGTTATGAAGGCATGATCATCCCAAATAAAAAGAGACTGATTTTGAGCAAATTCGCACTAGTCATCATGGCGAAGCTGTGTATCCTTCCTTACTGAAAGTGAATGCCATTAAATGAACTTAACGGATGCCATGCCTTATCTCACTGAGAGACACTCTTCACCGGGCCTCATACTGGGTTGTCTATTTCAGTACAATCAGCAGCACTCACTAGAGAGCTCTTTTTAGGATGGGCCCTTGTATTGGTACATCCCAAAAAGCACTTACATATGTCATATTCTGTCAAAACACTGTGGCGAGTTCTTATTAGGTTATCACAGTACTGTCCCCCTCAGAGTCCACCGCAGTGTGTGTTAAATGTAGCAATTAGCGCTCTTGCTTCTTCAAGGAAAGCTAGTCAAGCAGCCTCCAGTTCAGGAAGTGCCTGTAAACATTTTCCAAAGATGACAAGCCCTGGTACATTACTTCACATGAACAAATTCATTCAAAAATGGCTAAAAAAATATAAAAATATCCATAAAAATATTTCAAATAAATGCTGTTTCTTTTGAACTTTCTATTAATCAAATAATCCAAAAAAAAAAAAAAGAAATCCATACAAATATTAAGCAGCACTGTTTTCAATGTTTCTTGAGCACCAAATTAACATAGAATGATTTATGAAGGATCATGTGACACTGAAGATGGGAGTTATGAAGCTGAAAGAACCGCCCAAACGCAGAGTGATTTCAAATCGTTTAATGCGCAGCTAGCTGTGGATTAATATCCCGTTGGGTCAGCAATGACAAGTTAAAGCTGTCATTCACGATTGCAGTGCTAAATTTGACTGAAAGAGTTAAAATGACAGTTATTTTCATCAGCTATCACTCCTTAGATCTAGCATTCTGTCCGCTTTAAATCAGACACAGAGTAGTGCGGTAAAGTTACATTCATTTGATTGAATTATAACAGCCTATCGAGAAAGAGAGAGAGAGAGAGAGAGAGAGAGAGAGAGAGAGAGAGAGAGAGAGAGAGAGAGAGAGGTGTGTCTGTGCAGTGTCTCTCTACTAGCAATGAACTGTTTAATTACTTCAAAAACAATGTTAAAACATCCTTGCTGAGTAATATAATGTAGCGATTCAGTAGCGAAGTTAATTTATTAAAAGTGCCCTGTCACACAAAACCGTTTTTACTTGTATTTTTTTAAAATATGTTAGGTCCATATGTGTTTGTGTTATGTCCTGAATGTGAAA
>CM031962.1:22709553-22794553 GCA_018749465.1 Paracanthobrama guichenoti | reverse complement strand
TTCTCTGGCTAAATATTTTAGAACGCGTCGCCTTATTTCCATGGCGACGCGATGTGACACACAGCACCCGCAATAGTGCTGTATGACAGCTGTATCGGTTTGATTTCTTTTTTATTCAAAATATTCACAAACCTGTCAACTATGTCATGAACTATTTGATATTCTGATTTTCAAATATGTGTAAGTGAATGTGTGTTAGTTGATCTATAATGCGTGACGAGTGCCGCCCTGTTAGTTTGTGCCGCAATTCAGAGAATCGGATCTGTCGGATTTACATCACATCCATTCATCCATGTCTCACAAAATACATGAAAGTAAGTGACCAGTGAACTGGGAGAAGAATAGAGTGTAAACTATAAAGTTACTATATACTGTGTATCTGATATAAATAAGACACACGTAGTCAAATTATAACTGAAAGGATTGTTATTCCATAAACATCAGTACTTCAAGATTCAAGATTCAAGAGTTTTATTTGTCACATACACAGTTATATACAGAATATACAACCGGCAGTGAAATGTAAACAGGTCCGCTCCATGGACAGTGCAAATTCACAGTTAAAAACACAAGGAAGAAATTATAATAGAAATAGGATATAAAAAAGTACTCTCTATATATATATATATATATATATATATATATATATATATATATATATATATATATATATATATATATATATATATATATATATATATATCTGTAGAATTATAAATAATCAAGTCAAGAGAAAAAAGGTAACAAATAAGGATAAAGTGGAATAAAATAATTGAAGTAGACTTTGCAGTGAGTAAACTGTAGACCTATAAATATGTGGTTAACAAATGTATAAAGAGTATAATGTGCAAACAGGTTTATGACAGGTTGTTACACAGTAACAATGAGAACAGAAAGTGCAGTGCAATGTCAGTGTATCGATGTTTATCCTGGACGTGAAGTCACGTGATGTTAAGTGACTGAGTTCAGGAGTCTGATGGCCTGGGGGAAGAAGCTCCTCCTGAGTCTCTCAGTTTTGGCCATCAGGCTTCGGAAGCGCTTACCAGATGGTAGCAGCGTGAAATGAGGGTTTGCAGGGTGATTAGAGTCCTTGATGATCTTGGTAGCTCTACCTTTGCAGCGTTTGGTGTAGGCGTCCTGCAGAGACGGAGAGCTGACCCTGAGATACGCTGGCTCGGATAAGCGCACGACTCTTTGCAGGGCTTTGCGGTCATGACTGGTGCTGTTCCCATACCACGCTGTGATGCACTGAGTTAAAACACTTTCTATCGCCCCTAAATAGAAAGTTTTCAGGATAGCTGGTGAAACCCTGAATTTCCTCAGCTGGCGCAGGTGGATTATGTGCATTTAAATGTGTGGAACCTAAAATAAACATTATGCGGTTGAAAACACTGAATAGTTGGGATATGTGACAAGCGCTGAGCGTGTCTGTCTCTGGCTTGGTGCCAGCCAAAGCGCGAACGCACGTTTGAATTTAAATGGCACCGAAATGAGGAACGAAATCTGTTTTCTGATTCAGTCCGGTTACATACCAATTATATAGATATCCATACCCAACCCTAGCTAGGAGCGGATTGAATAGGACCAGAGGGGTTACATTGGTGCCGTGACCCGGATCGCATCACTTCTTGCGTGTGTTTGGTTGTGAACCGTAGACTGCAGACCAGACAGAGTTGTCGCCGAGTAAAGTCATACAATGTGAAACCCCCTGTTGCCAATCCATTGTGCAGTGTGGATGCAGCAGCGATTGAATGCTTCCCCAGATAGTCATGCAGTGTGAAAAGAACCCCTCCCTCTGGTTCTGCCCGCCTCCCATGCTGGAGATGCCGGTTCGAGTCCGGTTCGAGAGTAGGACTAGAGGGGTTACACTTGTTGCAAATGTGAACAACAATGCTGTTTTATGCTCCTTTTTTATTAGGCTTACAATGCCACAATGCTGCATTTTTATTAGGCTTGCTTGAGTAATAAATAAATACTGTAAAATTTGAGACAAACATTTAGGCAAAATTACAAGAATAAGTAAATACATTTTATGCAATAACGACTACCAACAGAAAGGTATAAACCATATTTTATCTAAATCAAAACATGTTGATGACGACATGAAAATGACTTGTCTCGCTGTCTCTGAGGGATTTGAATGAGAGGCAGCCGCAGATGTGAGTGGTTACATATCAGATTCACCCATAAGAGCCCTTTCTCAATCAAGCCCATCTTTCAAACTTGATTACAGCAAGTCTCTGTAGCCTGTGAATGGCACTCTTACTGAGGAGAAGAGAGAAAACAAGGACAGATTTCCACCTCTGTTGAAGCCACTTAAGAGGCAAGACCATTTCTGAAACAAAGTAGATGTTGGAAAAGCATCTTCTTGCTTGCCAGGTAAATCCATGAAATTAAACAAGGCACTTTGGAGATGCATCAAGGTCGGACTCTGTAGCAAAGCAGCATGAGTTAGTTTGTGAGACAGGTTAGTGTTGCCATAGATAACAGCATGGGAAGCGCTCCTGATGATAATACCTTTGTAGCATCCTGTGGCTCATCTGCTCAGTCCCTGCAGGAGATACGTGAACAATCGATGCTGTTGATTTTCCACAGCCAGGTCCTGATGAATGACACTCAACCATGTCTACCCGAGGTGCATACTGACGTGACAAGCATATCTTATACCAGAGGTGGTGTCTTGACAGCTCCAACCCCCACAGCGAGACAATAACGTGTTATGAAATGTGGTCAAAAGATGCCTATAAAGAGGTTAATTGGAAAACACTATATGCAGTAAGAAAAGGTGAACCTAAGATACCAGTTAACATCTAAGACTTGTGAATTCTGTATCATATTTGTAGTTACTGAGTCTAAGAATACCAATGGAACGTATTCAGATGAGGTGGAAATAAACGTTTAATTTAAATCAAAATTTCCAAAACAACATACTATTTAGGTATTGTGCTAGCACTTTCAAGATCATATGACTCCATGTGATTTGCACACTATATCAGCAATTTGATAGCTTTGTGTGAGTGAATTTTTGTTGTTGTTTATTCAACAACAGTTGAATAAACAACAACAACAGACTGTCATACAGACTTGGAACAACATTAAGGTGAGTAAATCAACATCAACCTACATATTCTCACTCGAGTTAAAAATGACGCCCACCTGCAAACTTCTGGCTTTCTATGAGTGGCCTCCATGACTTTAAGAGGCTCTTCTGTTTCAAACACCTGGCTATGCAGCTAGGACATGAAAAAGCAGGCAGGCATACAGGTGAAGGCTGGTTTCTGCTGATGTCATCTCTCATCAAAAAGCACTTCTGTACGTCAGAAGCAGATGTCTAAATTCAAACTCTCCACCTGGGCCTTCAAGGATTCAAAGTCCTTTATAGAGCCGGCTGAAAAAACCTCAACAGTATAAAGCAAGTCCTTGAGGGAGAGGCTCAGTCCCAATTATACCTTGTTTATTGCCCCTTTCTCTCTCTAGTTTGCTCTCTTTGAAACCTCATACAATTCTACAGGGGTTTGAGGTCATTTCAGTTCTTGGATGATAATTTTGGCCTTTATATTTTTTTCAACCAAAGGGTTTGTGAGACTGCATTAATTTACCAATTCACAATAGAAACAGATTTTTATGAATACATTTTTTTATTATAAAATCCTATTTGCTGTGCTTTTAACTAAACTACTATCTGAAATATATGATAATGATTAAGCTGAATTGTAATAAATAGACAGTATTGTATCAGGCAATAACTGTTATACAGTCTTAAAGCTTTAGAGTATAACTTAAATACATGACCAAAAATGGAGCTTTTGTCATTTCCACACTACATTTTGTTCTTTGCACTGTTTGTGGCTGTCTCACCAATTCATTTGAGCTACAATGTCACGCTCTTTCACAGAGCAATGAGATTATATTCATTTAGGCGTTTAGATGATGTTTATAGCACCAGAACTCATTCTCACTCTCATAAATGTGTAAAAACATACGCAAAAGCATGTATGCAAAAATTTATTCTTTCTGCCAATTAAATGTTAAACCCCTTATGACATAATGTTCTTTACTTTGGCTCTGTGTTAAATTTCTAAATCATAATTTAAGGCTAGAGTCTTTTATTATGGTTCATGATTAAAAAGTAACAACGCAGAAGGGGGCAGCAAGTCTTGGGCGGCATTGAAAGAACTGCCAGTTAGAACCGCCAGGGCCAAATTCACCAATCTTTTGTAAGTACCTTAACAATCAATGAATGAATGAAACATTATCACCTGGAGACCTAAAAACAATCACGCTCAGTAAGTAAGTGATGGAATAGTGTACTACAATGCATGTAAACTGTAGCTCTGTTTCAAGGTGCAATGATTTCCAATCAAATGGTTCTTGGTTAAGATGAAAAGATTTGCACACAGGCCCAACAAATGCCACAGGATAATCCACAACCCTGAGGTTACCTCTTAAAAAAAATCATTAGAAATCGCAACAAAGCCTGTGTGTTAATCACCAGACAAATTGATTGCTATTCACTGCAGGTTTCTCTAGTAATTCATAATTAAAGTTAAAAAAGCTTCAGTGTAAGACTGCTTCTGGATCACCTGAAGGTCAAGAGCAGTATCTGAGCTTTGCAGAGAGTCCAAGTGCACACGGCTGATGCTTTTGACAGCAGCTGTGAGATGCGTTTTCTAATGGAAATATGATGACAGGGTAGTCAGGCTTTGAAAAAAAGCCAGAGACAGTTTAACAACCTGGATCTCGTCCTTTATGGAAATGCACACCCTTGATGGCGCTCTTAAAGGAATATTCTGGGTTCAATACAAGTTAAAGCACTTGTGGCGTACACTTACAAAAATGGAAGTAAAAGTTTTAGTAGCAGAGACACAAGACGCGCAAATGAATATTAAAAGAATTTTAGTGTGAAAACATTGCTTATTGACCTTTTCTATGCAAAGTTATATGAAAGTTACATGACTAAAAGAACTCCAGAACTCCAAACATTATGATTTAAACTGCTTTACAGCTCAATAATACACAATTTTTAACAAAAAGACTAATGTAAGTGCTTATATAAATATAAGTGCTACTTTAAAATGCTTCAAAAATTGGCCATATTTACTTCTACTGAAAGTGCCACTCTAAAAAAATGCTGGGTTAAAAACAACCCAAGTTAAATGTTTGCTTAAAACAACCCAACCGCTGGGTTAGTCCATTTTTAACCCAGCATTTTTAGAGTGTATAATACCAATGTGTCACATTGAGCTTAACTTGAACTGAACCCTGGATTTCATTCATTCATTCTCTCTCTATGCCAGTGGCCACTCTGTCTCTAGCGGTGCTTTATTCTTCTGTTGGTATCTACTGTAAAGTGAAGAAAGAACGAACTAAAGTTTTCATCAGTTGCACTGTTGACTGATTCAGAGACATGAGCATTTCCTTAAAACAATTCACTGCTCTCTAATCTCAGTGATTCTCATGACACAGCCCACTGGAGCTGAACAGCAGTGGCATCTACACAGAGCCTGAAGCAATCCAGCCAACACTGTCAGAACATAGCACACATGAATTAGATACAATAGCAGGACTAGAATAAAGGAATCACTGCCAAAGCTAACAGAAGCTCAGCAAGCTCTGATTTAAAGACAACAAGAAATTACAACTGACCCAACTGGCTGCATCCAAAAGCTTAGGCAGCTGACTTGTTGCCTTGATGCCTATCAGGCAATGACTTCTCAAGTAACGTTTGTGCATGAAGGTACCTGCTGAAACTGATTTCGGACAGACTTCTGTGGCAGCGTAATGTTTAATGATCTAAAATAAAATAGAGAGATCTTTAGTGAAAACTAAGCAAATATGTAATTACTACATTCTTATTTCTCGCTCAAAATTACATAAAAGTGGAGAAAACATTGGTCATAATGTACATTTACATACAAACTGATCAACAACCGCTCCTTTCAGACGCCATCTTTATTTTTAAGCATAACTGTCACAGAATGGAAAGCATAGGATTGTGTGATATCAAAGGCAGAGGAGGATACATTTATGCTGCCTTCAAAGATCGATCAGTTGAAGGCATCTCAGGAGACAGGAAGTGAAGCTAAAATTGGATTTGGACGTGCCTTGGTGACTTCCTACCTTGGAATGCATCCTCTGAGTCTGAAGGCAGCATTTTTAAGCTTTCGAACGCCATTGACTGTGATATGTGCACGATTCCTGAGTTATTCTAAAAACAAACAAAAACTCTCTGCTTTCAAACAACTTTTGTAGACAACACCATTCTCATTTATCTCAATATAATAATAAATAGCAGTATAAAGCCCACATTTCACTCTCCAATCAAATCCTGATGGATAAAACAGGTATATCTTTATGTCTCATTGTATTCCATTTCTAAGTCATGCAAGACGCCATATCAATTACAATGGCTTCAACAAGTGCATTTATATAGCATTTGTTCCCCACAGCACTTTCAGGCACAAATAACTTGCATGTACTATGCAAACATCATGAAATGTATAGCATTGAAAACAGAACATGAAAAAAATTATCTTGTGGTGTGATCACATGATCTTATGGTGAGAGTGCAGCATGATCAAAGAGGTTTGAAACTGGAGAAACCAAAGCCTTGGAGATCCCTCTATCAGTAAAGCTATACCTGCCATGGAGAAGTTAATAATACAAGATTGCTAAGTTCTAAGAAGTATGATTAGGTTAATTTACATTAATTATGTCATAGCAGGATGATCTTAGGGAGAAAAACAGACCACATCCTCCTTGATGGTAAGATGGTAAGTCAGATTCACCACCAACACCATCATATCACAAGCTAAGAACATGTTTCTATCTTTGCTTACAAAGCAAATGATTACTGTGCATATGATTAAATATGACGGTAATAATGGGAAGGATAGCATGTGAACTGCTATGTATCCATGGCAACATAAGGTCCAATTTGTTTGAAAAAGAAGGCCTTCATCCATTATAACACTATTATAAGTGCATAAGAAAACAATGCATTATTAAATTAATAATTATTAATGTAGTACATTATACATAGTCATACCTGGTGTGAAATTGCATTTCATTCTAGACTCCCTAATTAAGCTGAAAAAATCCAATAACCTTGATTTTTAGAAACCATATTAAGCATGTTTCTGGTAATAAAAAGCTATGCCTACACCATACATGACTGACCAGTTTTCCCTTGAACAGAAGGACGCCAATTTTCCCACACAACATTAATATTTACAGTGCAGTGCCATCAGCCAACTGGCTTTAAAGCATTGCAGGTGGCTGCTGGGTTCATTACAATCTTCTCTATAATTAGATGACTAGAGATGACAGATGGGCAGAGAGAGTAAATACTTTAAAAAGCATCCTGACACACCATGTTTTTGTGCCATTAGTTTTGGTCATGTTTTATTGTCAAAGACGAAAATTATCTGATGGGCAGGCAAAGGGTTCCCAAACCTTTTGATCAACAATTTTCCACGATAGTTCTACTAATTCATGATAAAATATCTTTAAGAGCCATTTTACAAAGTTTATAATCATTAAAAGCAATTTATAGCTGATAAAAAATATATGTATTAAAAATGAGCACAACTAGAAAAATGTGCACTACTGTTCAAAAGTTTGAGGTCTGTACGATTAATGATTTTGAAGGAAGTGCTCATCAAATCTGCATTAACTGGGTCAAAAATACAGTAAAAAGTACAATTGTGAAATATCATTTTAATACATTTTAAAATTGCATTAGCATTAATCCAGTCCTCAGCATCACAGTATCAGAAATCATTCCAATATGCTGATTTGATGCTCAGAAACATTTCTTATTGTCATCAGTGTTGAAAACAGTTGTGGTCCTTAATATTCTTGTGGAGACTGATGCACTTTTCTTCAGTATTCTTTGAATAAAAAGGTAAACAAGAACAGCATATATATGTCCTAATGTCACTTTTGATCAATTTAATGCATTCTTGATTAATAAAAGCATGCATTTCTTTCAAAGCGGTAGCAAACAGTTCACTCTTAAAAATAAAAGGTTCCAAAGGGGGTCATAGAAGCCATAGAAGAACCTTTTTGAACCTTTCAGCGGTCATTTCTAAAGAGAACTATTTTTTTCTTAGTCTGAAGAACATTTTAATAATCTTAACAACCTTTTCCCACTAAGAACCTTTTGTCCAATGGAAAGGTTTTATGGATGTTAAAAGTTCTTCATGCATCGATGCCAATAAAGAACCTTTATTTTTTGGGTGTAGTACATAATCAATACCGAAATTTACTTCCCCATGACTTTTTAAGATGTTAACTTCAATGGCCATGGGAACCCCAAAGGAAGGAATCAAACCTGCATTTCCTGCATGAGCTCTATGAATGATCTACCACTATCCATGCGCTACAATCACGACTAAAAACATTCAATCTTCCTCAGTTCAATCTTCCCCTCAGATAGCACCTTGAAAATTACTATTTTAGTAGCAATTCATTTTTTGCTTAGTTACCACCAAAACTCCATTTTGTTGTAGATCATTAAACTGCTATGCTGCCTCAGAAGTCTGTCCGAAATCATTTTCGTGATGTACCTTTGTGCGCAAACACATGGGTGCTACACCCATATAGCATAATGATAGGCTTGAGAGCAAAGAAATAAAAATTAGAGAACAGGGATTAGATAAGTGATTAATAAAATATGAATATACGAATAGGCTACATCAAGAAGAAATATTTTACACTTTACTCTGATTTTGATGTTTAGAACTTGGCTTTAAGATGTTTATCCAACGATCTCAATGTCATGTTCAGCTGACATCTGGGCAAGTGCGGACAGTCTTTCTTGCAGCATGGTGGACCGCAGGAATGATTTATAGCAGGCATGAGATATAAATATAGAAAAATGAAATGATAGGAAAAAATTCAATGAAACCAAAACTGCTGGCAATCATTGTCTTAACGAGTGAGTCATTCAATCACTCAGTCAAACGATCCGATCAAAAAAGATTCATTTAGGGACAAAGCAATTGACCGAAAGCTTCTTGCCTCGCTTCCCTTATCAGGCAATGACTTGCAGGCAGTGTTTGCGCACAAAGGTACATCATGAAAATGATTTCGGGACAGACTTCTGAGGATAGCAGTAGCAGTTTAATGATCTACAACAAAACAGAGCAAGCTTTGGTGGTAATTAATTGCTACTAAAATAGTAATTTCTCACCAGAAATAACATCAAAAAGTTGGTCCCACATATACATTTACACAACTTTCATATGGCATGTAGTATACATTTTTAGCTCTGCACAGGCTAGTGCTGATGTTCAGGAAAACCCCCGGGAAAAGACTCTTTTGCGAGGCCAATTTCAATTGAAATGGGTGAAACATAGCAAAGGCCACTACTGAATCTAGACATAGCCAACATGTTTGGAGCCCTAAGGCCACAGCTCCAATGTAATAGTGGTTCCTCTGAAACCCTGTCTAGAAATACAGTGATTGATTACAGTTTCAAATGTGACGTATTATAGAACTACATTGAACCTTTACAGAGCATGTTATGAAACTGATGACCACAGATGTAAACCATGATAATGACATAATAAAACAATCTTTTATACATTAATCTCTATAAAAGATTTTGTTTCTTTCTGCAGATATTAATCCCCGCATTTCATTTTGTTTTCAATTATCAATCGCTGCATTTCATTTTGCCGATATTGATCTCCATTTCATTTAACTGTTATTGATCGTTATTTTAATTTGCTTATATCAATCACTGTTTTCATTTCACCCAATTACTCTGCTGACATTAAGTCTAAATGTGTCACACCTCCAGAAGCTCATATGAAAGACTTACTGGGTGAAATGAATGGAGCAGACTGGGATAAAACAGACAATGTGGGAGTCATGAGTGGGAAGAACTCAGCCGGAAAAGCCTTGGCATGGATTGAAATTGAATTTATCTCTGCGCATCGGCACATTTTTAGATTCTCTGCAACTTTTATTTCAGGAGAGAGAATGTAGGATGTGTGGCCTCTATCAGATCAGATTTAAGGGAAGAAAAAAAAAAAATGGAGAGGGGGGGCACCATGGAAAGCAGAGCAAAACGTTTGATATTGACCTCTTCTTGGTTTTTTCTGAGAGATGAAATGAGACAGCTGGTGTACGCTGTGCTTGCTGTCATTTGGACAGCTTTCTTCTCCACCCCATTTGCTTTGGACAGTGTTCAAATCAGTAGCATCTGATTCCACATTCTCATTGATCAGCCACCGCCAGACATAAAAGTAGGATACAAAGGGAAGGATGCTTGGCAGCGTCCCACTCAGCCAGAGCTTGGAGCCATTTAGTGGATTGCAAATCAGGCAAGGTGAAGCTGGATCGCGGCCCCTGAGATCTGGCACTAATCACCAGAAGCAAATGGATGGATGTGCAATAAAACTAGATTGAAATGTAAGACACAGATTTGGCTGATTTAGGAAACTGAATCCACAGCAAAGAGTAAATACTTAAAAAGGCATGAAAACTTACAGCTACTGAATATTTCATATAATTGTTAAACATTTATACAAGCATACATTAGTATCAAATTCTAGCAGCATGTTAATCGCAATGGTCTAGAGAACAGAATGCTTTGGCATGAATGTAAAAAGCACGGCAAACAATAGGGACCCTTTCATCCATTATTTGCAAATGAGATGCACATGATTATTTGCCTACATAAACAACATCCACATTCCTCAAATCCATGTTGTTATACATCTATGGCCATTGTGAAGTGACGTGTATGTGGACCAAGCTTTGGTTTCGTGGACCTGTTATAAAGAAAAAAAATCTGAATATTTATGGTAAACGGGAATTAAAGCTTAAGCTCTCCGATGTAGCTAAATTAATGTTGAAAATGGTCGTTAATAGTACAACTCCTGCACAAAACACCACAAATGAGCTTCAGATATGCACTAGTAAGACTGCTTAAGTCACATTGTGAATATGCACTTTCTGTAACAATGCACTAAAACATGAATGATCAACATAGCATTAAAAACTCACAATAATGTAATATTGTGTACTTATTTTAATGTTATCTCAGAAACTAAAGTATTCACAACAAGCAGTTTTTGCTAAATGTTGATACATTTAATGTTGAAGACATGTTTTAATATATTTGTTTTAATTTTGTACTCATTCAGATTTAATGTTCAAATGTACACTACCGTTCAAAAGTTTGCGGTCAGTGTGATTTTTTATTTTTATTCATAATTTTTATTTTTTCAGGATACATTAAACTGACATTAAATACGTTACAAAAATCTATATTTAAAATAAATGTTTTTTGTTTGTTTTTACAAAATGATCAAATGTTTCTTAAACACCAAATCAGCATATTAGAATGATTTCTGAAGGATCATGTGACACTGAAGACTGGAGTAATGATGTTGAAAATTCTTGCCATCACTGGAACAAATTAGATTTTAAAATATATTAAAATACCTATTTTAGTGCCGTACAAGCATAAATGTGGTCTCATTTGAAAGCAGACACTTGGCAGTTTGTTGTCATTAAGAATTAACTATTGACAAAGAAAAATGATTAAGGGCTTAAATGTATTTTTAAGTTACCATAAATGTATTTGTATGAAATCTCTTTATGGAAAAAAAAATATATATATGAAATTGGCAATTTGGTTGCAATGCAGCTAAAGTCACAGGCCTGAGCATTTCTTATTTCAAATATGAAGATGATAACTCTAAAACTCTGTTTATGAAATATTTTTAAGACCATGTCATGTGATTTTATTTAGAGAAGGCTCTAAGATGTTAACTTATGTTTATTCACATCTTCTAAGCATTCATTCGGTCTATTGCCTCTACTGTTTTAAGCTGCCCCGTTGTTTCAGTCTCCCCTGCACACATTCACACCTTTCCAGCCAATGTGCTCATGTTAACTTGTGCATCACGGTCACGCTGACGGCCTCATCTGAAAACTGTACATTGTATGACACTTAGTGACATGTTCTCATCAAAACGCTGCTTCCCCAGATGTTGTGTGAACAAATAATTTTAGTGGTACTGTTTTTAAGAGGTACACATTTAAAACTTTTAGTAGTACTAATCGCACAACAGATTGTGAAAAATACACCTTTTCAATCATATCAGCACATTTTCAATGTTAGTATAAAACAATCACAAAGTATCCTTTTCACTACACATAAGCATTTCATCTACCTTACATTCACAGTAACAGAGAGAGAGAGAGAGAGAGAGAGAGAGAGAGAAAATGCATCCTAATACTGGAGAGCGCTGACAGAATCATCTACTCTAGATGAGGGAAATTTTACTATATGTACAGTAAACTGTAGCACGTTGCACACCCTCAGATTTTCTTTTTTTACATGTGCTGTATTTTTGCAGAACTGAGAAATGACTGCCTAGAGGTAGAGAGACCAAGAAACTGCTATAGTACTGTACTGTAATGAAATTTAGCAAAGGATGCTGAATTTATTTTTATTGCACTGTAATTGACAATATACTAGTGTATTGTTGCATACTAAGTTCATATTCAATTATTTGGTATCTGAACTTTTCTAGGGCTTTTCATCTACTAAGGTCACTTTACAGTAATGTAATAAATACATTTTCCTAAAGCTCGTTGCTACATTTTACTGTATCTCTTTCTTTTATGTTGTATACTGTTTTAGACACTGTGTATCCAAAATGGCCAATGTTTATGATAATGTCTTTAATCATATTTATTTTATTAATTATTCCTTATATATTATTATTCTTTTACATGTTGATATGTTTTATTATTTCCAAATGTAAGATCATTGGTGTCTCCTCTGTGCTGCAAGATTGAGTGGGTGTATTTTCCATCAGAACTGATTACGTGGTATACCTTGGTATCAAAATATGCCTGTTTCCATCTCTGCAGACATGAGATAATGCAAGATCTACAGTATTCTTTTGAAGGTCTTAAAGGTCTCAAAACAACACCTCATATATCTATTTTCCTCTATCTTTGACATTTGACCAGTCACGCCGACCTCGCTATGACACAATGAATAAGTACGTTTGACCTTTCCTTATTAGACCAAAACATAAGAGGATGCAAGTTTCGTGCATACATATTCATTGCTCTTATTTTGCTGGTCATTTCTGCTTCTGCTCCTCCTGCTTCTTCTCCGGCTTAATCTCTTCTACCTCCCCTTTCATTCTGCAAATATCTTACTTCTTTTGTTTCTATACTCTGATCATCACAATCTTCATCGGTTAGATACAATACCTTTGATTTTAATATAAACCATTGTTTACTTGATTAATTTGTCTCTATAATTTCACATATTCAAATGTGATCTTTCACATCATCATTGCTTGTCTGCCTGGAGCTCATTGCATTTACGTTGAGCTGCAAATTCCTTCCTGAATCCCAATAAGAGGTTTTTGTTACAGTTTTCGGTGTAGCCGATTCTTTAGGTTTTGTGTGTCATCTGAGGCCAAAGTTTGATTCTGACAAAAGATAATATGTTTTTGACTGAAATATTTGAGTTTGACGTGAAAGTTTCATGTTGTGTAAATTGATGTGTAGTTACGAGATTGTGTTTAAAGTTACGAGAAAATGTTAGATTGTTTCATGAATTGTGTGTTATCAATGGAAAAAAAAAACGTGATGAGAGATGCATTAGAGGGAGACAGATAAGGTAGGCTAACTGTTGCATCAAAATACAGGCATTTTACATTACAGAATACCATGTGATACTACATGCCTTACCCTGGTAAAAACAATTACTGTAACTTACACTTCATCTAAAAAGGTCAACTAAAATACAGATTATAGTACAGTGGAAACATTTAGGCTACTGTAGTGACAGTATAGCACAAATCAGTCTGTTACAGCACAAAATGGCAATGTCATTTACCACACCTTTTGATAACACAGTGGATAAATATGTGGAAAGAAATGCGTATAGCCATAATGAAAGAACTATATCAGGTTTTTTTAAGAATGAGTGTGTTACTAGTGTGACTAACTCACTTACTAGCTTATTTAGGTTTGTTTGTTCATTGAGTGATGAGTATTATGCCGCACAATATGTGCAGCATTTTGACATCTCACTAAGTATCATACAATGTATTCAGATGAGGCTCATGTTGCGCTGATTTTATTTTGATGGGCAAGTTAGATTCCTGTAACAAGGATGACAAGAAGTTGTTGTTTTTTTTGCTTCTGCCGTTACAAGTAATGGAAGGTTTTCGCACAGGTTTTTCTAAACTGACTAATCTGCAGCCGATCGTTCATATCAGACATAAAGTCACATCTTAACATGACCACCAGTTAAGCCGTAACACCAGCATCCTCCCGTGAGTTAACATATTAATGTATTTTTGATCTAATAAATGCAGCCTTGGTGAGCTTTCAAAAACATAAAATTACTAACCCCAAACTTTTGAATGGTTGTGTAAAATAAAATAAAAACAAAATCACTTCTGTCAACTAAAATTAGATGTCATCTTTGTGAAAATTAATTAATATGATATGAGAACATTTTAGACCAACCCTCTACAATGCGAGTAAAACACTCGCATATGCGAGTATATTTCACTCTGGGCGACTAAAAAAAAATCTATCATTAGCCATTGGCTAATAAATGCTTAGATTTTACTCGTCAGTGTGTGTGTTAGAGGCACACGTTTAGCATAGATATATTTTTAGCATAGATATATACACGTGTATGTATTTATATACACAATTATACACACAGTACACACATATTATGTAAACACAAACTTTTATTTTGGATGCAGTTAATTGCGATAAATCAATTTGGCACCACTAATGTAAATAAAACAGTATAACAGTCTGGCGAGTAAACTATAAAATGTATTAGCCAATGGCGATTATATTGCCAAGGTGTGCGTAAAGGGTTGTAGACTGAACAAAATATATTGTAAAGTCTAAAGACAAAAACTATGACAAACAAAACTTCCGTACGTTTAAAAAAAGAAAAAAACACCTGTAAAAATGATCACTGGTCTAAGTTTTTTACCTGGAAGGTCATGCTTGGATGATTCCGACAGAGATCTTACCTTCAGATTGAGCCTCTGATTCTCAGAAGATCCCTCAGAGGCCCAATTACACCATGCACTCTCCTCACCTACTGGCCCAATAAATGGACAATGCAAACCAAAGCCTACTGATTTCTAAGCTGTTTTGGTTTTGTTGGACCCATAACATCATTGGAGACATTGAAGGAAGCAGTTGCCTTGTCCGAAGCCCTCGACTAATTAAATCCCTTGTTACGGTCATGCATCTACACAGGTACTCCATGCTCACTTCAAGTCCCACTTCAGATTCTCTGTGCAAAAAGGGAAAAGGGCCAGACAGAAAACCAAAGCCAAAGGCTACAGTTTTGGCAGATAAATTGGAGAGGAAGGAAATTATTGATGTGCGACTCTACTGAAATGCTGCTGGCTCAGCAAAGCTCAAGGATCTCGTTCATTTTGGCAGTGAGGGAATGTGTGTTGTAGCAGCAGATTACACCAGTTGTGTTTGACAAATGCATTAGGCTGGATGGATCAGCAAACAAAATATGATCCCTGCAGTCCTTTTAAAAGCCTCTAGCTCATTTATTGCCATTACCCTGGAGGTAAATGGCATGGAAAATGGGCATTTTCACAAAGGAAACCATTAAAGGAAAAGTGAAAGCTTCCTTTACAGCACATGTACATATATGCAATCTCCTCTGACCCCATTGATAATCAATAAAGAACTGATAACGCCCTTCTGTTATTCATTTTTTGAGAATTCAAGCTTGACCGATCAACAGAAGTCATGAAAATGCACCCAACAGGAAATTAATTTCTTCCCGAGCTACAGTACATGCCTTATTTTGATTAACATCAATATACCTGTATTTAAGATAAATACAAAAAAAGTGTCCTGAATTAACATTATGTCCTGAAGTTTAAGGTTTCGTTCACCCCAAAAAAATTTGTATTATCCCATAATTTACTCACTCTCAAGCCATCCTAGTTGTACATGACTTTCTTTTTTCAGCCAAATACAACTGGAGATAAATAAATAAAAATATCCTGGCTATTCCAAGCTTTATAATGGGAGTGAATGTTAACTTGGATTTTGAAGCCCAAAAAATAACACATCATTATCCATCATAACAGTATCATAAGGCTCCATGGGGTTATTAAAGGCCTTCTGAAGTTAAGCAATGTGTTTTTGTAAGAAAAATATCTATATTTACAACTTTATAAACTATAATCTGTAGCTTCCGGTAATGAATGTCCGCAAGTCTAGTTCCGGCTGAAGAGTGAACTCTGACCCGACATGACGTAGGATGTACTGAAGGAGTAGGCTTAGGTGAGAATAGACACCTTTTGTGGTTCAAACAATTAAAATTCTGATAGTGTTTGCCTGAAAGAAGAAAGTCACATACACCTAGCATGGCTTGAGGGTGAGTAAATCATGGGATAATTTTCATTTTTGGGTGAACTAACCCTTTAAGGTTCAAGTTTCTGCAAAACCAGCACCAGTCCCTTTTGCAGATCTATGAAAAGGACCATACACAAATATAACAAAACACACACGCACAAAAAAATAACACTTAAAAGAAATGCAGCTTGTTAATATACAGATTAATAACAAATCTATAAGTTTGGGGTCAGTAAAAAAATATATTTTTGAAAGAATTATGCTCCCTAAGGCTGCATATTTTTATTTGATCAAAAATACAAGTATTATTACAATTTAAAATACCTATTTTCTATATTAATGTTTTAAAATGTAATTTATTTCTGTGACGTCAAAGCAGAATTTTGATAATGAAAAAACACAATATACCTGGGTTTACTTTGCTTACTGCTGGTGAAGTACATTATCCTCACTGACTGAGCAAAAGCATTTTCATCAAATAACTAATTTTGTTTATGTCTTGGTTAGTCAATTTTACTCTGGTGGAGGGGGGAGTCTGTCAGCATTGATCTGTCAGCATTGCAAGCCATGAAAACTTGAAAAATGAAAAGAAATGGACTGATCAGGGACATTAAACAACAATTTCAGTTCTACTGCACACTGTTAACAAATCATATGATGTATGAGGAGGAAAACACACCAGCAGGAAGAAGCGCTGGCTTCTCCCTGCCTGACATCCAATAGTATTTAGAGGAGCTGAGCCGTGATGGCTCCATGTCTCATTCTCACGATCTCCATCGACCCATCTGTTCAGATAAATTGATGGAGCTCAGACAGCATCTTCTCTATGAAGTCCCCCCATGAGCTAGCAATTCATTTGCTCCCAGACCTTGAGTTACTCCCAGTGCTTGCCAAAAACAGGCACACAGATTTGTTGGCCTGCTCTTCCACAGACAGCAGTTCTGCTCATGTTTACATGGGGTTAACAAACACATATCTGTTGGTTTAGAAAGGCTATGTGCAGCAAACAAGGACCCACATCCCCCCCCACCCCATCCCCCACCTTTATATACGCATCCCACCTCTCTATTTTGCCCTGTGCTATACCCACCAAGACCCCCTTTTATTTCTGCTGCTACCCGTCAGTAAATGGCCATTTCTCAATATGCGTTCTTGTATTCTTATTCTACGTCATCATCAACGTCGAAGTTTGAAGACGCACAAAAGTACCTGGATGTGTTCTTGATAATCGAGGATGCACCGAATGCAGACTTGAGAGAATCGAACCGTTAGAAATCCCAGAAGACGCTGCAGTCGGACAACATACGGAAGCCTATAAGCTTTAAACGTCTCATTTGTTTTGCTTAATTTTAATAAAATGATAAAGACCTGAAGAAAGGCTGCAATATTTTGATTGCCATATTAAAAAGAATCTTAACATTGACAAAGCATAGGTAACATTAAACATACATACTCATTTTCACAAATACAAGCTGTAAAATAAAATGATATATAATAATATGAAAGATGTTTTAATAGGTTATGACATTTGTTTGTGATGTTATGTTGTATTTATTGTGCATTAGCTGCTACTTATAATATGCTTGAGATGCTCAGTTGAGCAACAAGATTGCAGCACATCTTGATTCTCACACAAGGATGGGTTGTGTCCTCGCGTCCTTCTGAGTTCGTTCTTTCAAGGTCACCTGGCAAGACCAGTCTCCACGAGAACGCAAAGACCGTTCTTTGCGTTCTTGGAACTGAGAAACAGTCAATGATTATGTATAGATTATGTATCTGCTTCAAACATTACAATGCTCACGATAACTTTCATTAACTCTACAATAAGTAAATCCACTTCACCAGCTAATTACTCTTCATCAGCATTGCCATAGAAACAGAGCTACAGCAAAAAAGAGTTCAGAGACAAAATTCTAAAGATGGCTGCAAGCTTGTTTCTCTGGTGCATAAAGTCTACCAGCTTTATTTTCACCAGCACATCTCCTGTCCTACACGAGGAGCAAACACGCTGGATCATTGCTACTCTCCGTTCAAGAACGCCTATAAAGCGCGGTCACTTCCAGCGTTTGGCAAATCGGATCATGCCGCCATTTTCCGCACTCCCGAATACAAACAAAAGCTCGTTCAGGAACCCCCGGTGAGGCGGGAAGTTAAGCATTGGTCGCCCCACTCAGAGACCGCGCTTCAGGCAGCTCTGGACGATGTGGATTGGGACATGTTCCGAGCGAGTTCAGCCGACGTAAACGAGTTCACAAACGTGGCGCTTTGCTTCATCAACACGCTTACAGAGCAAGCCACGCAAACAATAACAATAACGTCCTTCTCAAATCAGAAACCGTGGGTGGACAATTCAATCCGCGCTGCAGTGAACACACGCACTGCCGCTTACAACGCCGGTCTCCATTCAGGGAATATGAATGAATACAAATCATCCTGCATCAGCCGCAAAGCTCCGGTATAAAGACCGAGTGGAGTCTCATTTCCAACTCAACGACTCGCGGCGCATGTGGCAAGGTCTGAGGTCCATCTGCTCGTTTGGATCTAAATCCTCTGCAGAGGGGAGCGCCAACCCGTTGCTCGTGAACGAGTTAAACTCTTTCTACGCTCGCTTTGACTGTAACCGCGGCAACGCGACTCCGCCAAGTGGCGCGTTAGAGGAAATTACCCAGAGCAGTAACAATCACGTGATCTCTGTCTCGGAGGAAGTTCGGAGGGCACTCAAGCGTGTGGACGTCAGGAAAGCTGCTGGGCCGGATGGTATTTCAGGCCGTGTTCTGCGGTCCTGTGCTGATCAGCTCGCCGGGTTGTTTACATCTATCTTTAATGAGTCCCTTGCTACATCTGTGGTCCCAACCTCCTTCAAAAAATCCACCATCATCCCTGTCCCTAAGAACAGTAAACCCTCTTGCCTAAATGACTACCGTCCAGTGGCTCTCACGTCTATAGTCATGAAGGTCTTTGAGAAACTCATTAAAAACACCATTTGCGCCTTCATTCCTGACACTTTGGACCCTCTTCAGTTTGCCTATCGTCCCAATAGATTGACTGAAGATGCCATCTCTCATGTCCTCCACTCCTCCCTCACTCACATCAACAGCAAAAGTGGGAACTTTTACACTTTCTCAGCCTTTAACACCATAGTTCCCATCAAGCTAACCTCCAAACTCCTGGATCTCGGCCTGAATCCTTCTCTCTGCCACTGGATTGAGGACTTCCTCAATGGCAGGCCTCAGGTGGTGAGAATAGGCCAGTTCACCTCCACCTCCATCACCCTGAGTGTGGGAGCTCCACAGGGATGTGTCCTGAGTCCCCTGCTCTACTCTCTCTACACACATGACTGTTTGTCCACACACAGCTCCACCTCTATCATCAAATTTGCTGATGATACTGTTGTCCTGGGCCTCATTTCCAACAACAATGAGACGGCATACTTGGACGAGGTGGAGCATCTAACATCATGGTGCCAGGACAACTGTCTCTCTCTGAATGTTGGCAAGACCAAAGAAATGATTGTGGACTTCAGGAAGAGACAGCAACGGACATACTCCCCCCTCATGATCAGCGGGTCACCAGTAGAGAGAGTGAGCAGCTTCAAGTACCTGGGTGTAAACATCTCAGAGGACCTGACCTGGACTGCTCACATTCAGACACAGGTGAAAAAAGCCAGGCAAAGACTGTACCACCTGCGCCAGCTGAGGAAATTCAGGGTTTCACCAGCTATCCTGAAAACTTTCTATTTAGGGGCGATAGAAAGTGTTTTAACTCAGTGCATCACAGCGTGGTATGGGAACAGCACCAGTCATGACCGCAAAGCCCTGCAAAGAGTCGGGCGCTTATCCGAGCGTATCTCAGGGTCAGCTCTCCCGTCTCTGCAGGACGTCTACACCAAACTCTGCAAAGGCAGAGCTACTAAGATCATCAAGGACTCTAATCACCCTGCAAACCCTCATTTCACGCTGCTGCCATCTGGTAAGCGCTTCCGTAGCCTGATGTCCAAAACTGAGAGACTCAGGAGGAGCTTTTTCCCCCAGGCCATCAGACTCCTGAACTCAGTCACTTAACATCACGTGACTTCACTTCAGGATAAACATACTGACATTGCACTGCACTTTCTCGTTCTCTGTTCTCGTTGTTACTGTGTAACAACCTGTTATAAACCTGTTTGCACATTATACTCTTTATACATTTGTTAACCACATATTTATAAGTCTACAGTTTACTCACTGCACAGTTTACTTCAATTATTTTATTCCACTTTAATCTTATATATATTTTTTTTTCTTCTACTTGACTTGATTATTTATAATTCTACAGATATATATATAGATAGATAGATAGAGATATATATATATAGATAGAGATATAGATATATAGAGATATATATATATATAGATATAGATAGATAGATATATATATATATAGAGATATAGATATATATATATATATATATATATATATATATATATATATATATATATAGATAGATAGATAGATATATAGATAGATAGATAGATAGATATATATATATATATATATATATATATATATATCTATATCTCTCTCTCTCTCTCTCTCTCTCTCTCTCTCTCTCTCTCTCTCTCTCTCTCTCTCTCTCTATCTATCTATCTATCTATCTATCTATCTATCTATAGAGAGATAGAGAGATAGAGAGATAGATAGGATAAAACTATCTATCTATCTATCTATCTATCTATCTATCTATCTATCTATCTATCTATCTATCTATCTATCTATCTATCTATCTATCTATCTATCTATCTATCTATCTATCTATCTATCTATCTATCTATCTATCTATCTATCTATCCATCTATCCATCTATCTATTTCTATTATAATTTCCTCCTTGTGTTTTTAACTGTGAATTTGCACTGTCCATGGAGCGGACCTGTTTACATTTCACTGCCGGTTGTATATTCTGTATATAACCGTGTATGTGACAAATAAAACTCTTGAATCTCTCTATATACACACTCCTTCGGGATGTGAACCTGGAACATCAGCGTTCAGCTTGCTTTTCTATTTATTGTGCTATATTAATTTTTGCCAAGAATAGACCTTATTCAGCACCATGACAGGTATGAAAGTGAGGCTGTGAAGGACTTAACGTTTTTAATGGCATTTGCTGCATTAAAAAAAAGAAAGAAAAAAAAGAAAAAAAAGAAAAAGGCTGTATAAAGCAAAGATCACTTATAATTTTCCACAGCTCACATTGCTGGGAGTTTGTTGTCTACTGAAATTTCTTGGAAATATATTTTTTTGTAGTGTTTTGTCAGCAGAACAATCCAGAAACATTAAATAACAGTACAACACAGAAGAGTTGCATGTCTATCCCTCAGTCTCGCTTTCATTCCCATTAAAACTCAAAGATGGCGCTGCTGTGAATAAGGTCTATAGATGACTAAAATGACAGAGCATTGGCCAGCCTCAAGGTCAGATAGGGTGAACAACCTTCTGTAACTTCTGAAGTTCTGAAGAGAGTCATGGAAGACATGACTAAATCATTAAAAATGAATTAAGACGAATAGCCATTGTAGGGCACTGCCATCAGAAAGTAATTTCTTTTCAGCACAGTACGTCCAGAGATAGTGACAGGCCATTACAAGTTTAGTGCCTGGTGTGATGTCCTACAGGAGGACACAGAATAAAAGAGGCAAAAAGTAATGTGAGAGAAGAAGGAAGACGAAGGCAGTCAGGAGTAGTATACAGAGTATTAGGAAGAGCCTTACAGGGAAACTAGTGAATATTCTTAAGACCGAGACCGAGTGATGGATGGTTCTGTCAGACAAGTTTTTTTTACCCCAGTCTTCTGCTGATCGCTTCATTACTAAGATTTGGATGCATAAGCATAAAGTTAAATTTTCAGCCCATTAGCCTCTTTGAGAGGACCATTAACCCTGACCACTTGAAACGAAACTAAGGAAAATTGACCTTGTAAAACAAAAAAAGGGGAAAGAGAGAGAACAATGGTGATTCTGAATGGTAAACCAGGATTCATGATCATTCTGTTGTGCCATTTTATCGCTTACAAGCATAAAAAAAAATCAATGATCATGAATAGTAAATTAGAGTCACTCAGGAACTATTGCAGATTATTGATCTGAGTATAGGATTTGTTAAAATGTATGGAGTCAGACCCGTATCTATTTGTTCTCTAAAAGAAATAAATACACAGATGAGGGGAAGAATAAGTACATTAACATCATGCAGAGCAAAGAAATTAGTCAAGTAAAGTTTAATTTAAAAACAGCATCATCCAATTAGCACAAAAATAAACAGTCCCTTCATGATCAGGGCTTGCTGCTTGCGATCTTACATATACATACACTAGATTGACAAAAGTTTTGGGATGTCTGCCTTCACAAGCACATATTTTTGCCTTTTATTGGATAGGATAGTAGAGATTTTGACAGGAAAGCATGGGGTGGAGAGAGGCAGGAACGGGATCGGCAAAGATCCTCGAGCTGGGAATCGAACTCAGGGCACAGTTGTGCTATATGTCGGCACGCTAACCACCAGGCTATTGGTGCAGATGAAGCACATGAACTTTTAATGACATCCTCCCTTTCTTAATCCGTAATGTTTAATATGGAGTTGGCCCACCCTTTGCAGCTATAACAGCTTCAACTCTTCTGGGAAGGCTTTCCACAAGGTTTAGGAGTGTTTATGGGAATTTGAGCATTCTTCTAGAAGCACATTTGTGAGGTCAGGCACTGATGTTGGAAGAATAGGCCTGGCTCATAGTCTCAACTCTAATTTATCCCAAAGGTGTTCTATCGAGTTGAAACGCGCTCATCATCCATGTCTTTACTTTGTGCACTGGTGCACAGTCATGTTGGAAAAGGAAGGGGCCATCGCCAAACTGTTCCCACAAAGTTGGAAGCATGAAATTGTCCAAAATTTATTGGTATGCTAAAGCATTAAGAGTTCCTTTCACTGTAACTAAGCAGCCCAGTCCAACCCCTGAAAGAAAGAAAAAAAAAAAAAAAAAAAAACACCATAATCCCCCCTCCACCAACCTTTACACTTGGCAAAATGCAGTCAGACAAGTACCGTTCTCCCGGCAACTATCAAACCCAGACTCGTCCATCAAATTGCCAGACAGAGAAGCATGATCTGTCACTCCAGAAAACACGTCTCCACTGCTCTAGAGTCCAGTGGTGGTGTGCTTTACACCACTGCATCCGACACTTTGCATTGCATTTGGTGATGTAAGGCTTGGATGCAGAGGCTCGGCCATGGAAACCCATTCCATGAAGCTCTCTATGCCATGCTCTTGAGCTAATCTGAAGGCCACACAAAGTTTGGAGGTCTATAGTTAATGACTCAGCATAAAGTTGGCAACTTCTGCGCACTGCACCTCAGCATGCACTGACCCCGCTCTGTGATTTTACATGGCCTACTACTTCATGGCTGAGTTGCTGTTGTTCCCAATTTATTCCACTTTGTTATAATACCACTAACAGTTGACCGTGGAATATTTAGTAGTGAATAAATTTCACGAATGGACTTATTGCACAGGTGGCAACCCATCACGGTACCACGCTTGAATTCACTGAGCTCCTGAGAGTGACCCATTCTTTCACAAATGCTTGTAGAAGCAGTCTGCATGCCTAGGTAATTGATTTTATACACATGTGGCCATGAAAGTGATTGGAATGCCTGAATTCAATGATTTGGAGGGGTGTCCCAATACTTTTGGTAATCTAGTATACACACACTGTATATATGGTAAGATTTTACATTTTCTTCAATATGCATTGAACATCATACCATTTCTCAAAGAGTCTGAAAACGATTCCACCTCCCTTCCTTCCACAAGCCTGATGACCCAGTCTGTTGTGATTGGTCTAAAAAGCATCATAGGGGCACTTAAATGTAACCTTGACAAACACTTATGGAGTTTTTAGCCTTTAAGTCACATTTTTAAATCGCTGATTAATTCTGCAAACAATGCTTCTTTAGCTCAAATCACTAGAAACAAAAATGCACAGATCACAATTTACAATGCATGACATCATAGCCATTGGTAACATTTTGAATGCTGAATAGTCTATCAATGATAGTCATAACATGTCTGAAATCACTCCCTTACATACTGTACTAAGCTATACGAACTAGTTTGGGCTTTTAGGCCTTATATCATCATGTATCCATTTAATCTCCAAATCAGAATATTTTACAGCTCATTAGTCCCTAAGAACATTAGTGAAGACTAATTGCGTTTACATGTTTTACATTACATTTGACTTAAGCTCCCAAATCAACTATTTCTGGACGTGATGATCCACACAGTGTTCGTCTCACTGTCCACAGCATGACATAAACTTATCATTACACTACAATTTATCATCACACAACGACAACAAGGATGATGCCATTTAGCTGGTTATGAAAGGTTATCATTTAACGTTTAAAACCATTAGAGATCGTAATAAATGGGTGACATCACTGTGATGTGTGTTCTTAAGAAACAAGGTAATCACATTGCAGCCAGTCTGCCCCCTGGGTTTCAGTACTGCTGCAGTAAAGGCTCAGTGAATCTATCTGCCTGGATTAACATGCCCAGATAAGGGTTGAGTTGACAGGAAAGCCAATTAAAGCTTTACCATCCCTTGTGAAAAACCCTGCATTTATGCATTCAGTGGCTCAATGAGTTGTAAAAAGCAAGTCAATATTATCCCATGATGATACTCCAAGTTAAACCTGGTGGTCAGAGCTGCATTTATTCTGTACAGAGGGTGCAGAAGGTCATTATTTGTATAACAGTTAAATGCTCTGGTCTTAGCATCTTATATATACACAGTACAGTAAATGTAACATTTCTGGGGCACTCCAAGCAGAAATCGTCATAGTTAGGTAAATGTCAATAGCTGGGAATGGAAGACGACAGCAAATATAATTTTTGTCTTGGCATTTGCTGTAATAGCAAAAGAAAAAAAAAATCTGTGATAGCATTTCTATGACTTTCCAAAAAAGGGAAACATATAGAGAGACATATTACAGCAGTCAGAAGAGAGAAAGATGTCAAATTTGCCGTCACTCCCTCGGCCGTTGTATTAGAAACACTTACCTTGCACCAGAGTTCATTCGTTTTTTGTCATTTACTGCCAAGGTAATATAACACAAAGTATAGACTTATATGAGTGTATAAATAAAGTTAAAAAATAAACCTTAAAAACTGATATCATAAAAAATTGATAACTGTGGAAATGCATTAGCCTGGCTCCGCCCTCCTACGTACTTCCACTCAGTTTTCATTTTCCTTCAGTACTACGTCTGGGTTTGTGGTATGTCCTTTGGTTTTCTCTGGTCAAATTTTAACCGGTCCAATCAGCGAACAGAAGGAGAGGCTAGGAATGATGACGTTGATGTCGTGTGCTAGTTTGAGATGACATACGTCACAACCGAACATTAACGATTGGTTATGGCAGATCCAGAGTGGCTCTGGATAGATCCAATAGTTTTAAACTTCAACAGAGTACCCGCCTTCAAGGAAGTTAACGCTTGGTAGGGCTGGGCGATATGGCTGAAACAATATAAGCGTTTCATATCGATCGATAATTATTGATATTTGTATGACCCATTTAAAATAAGGACCAGGAGAAAAATAGATTTAAACATTTTTATTTTAAACTTAACCTTACTCTGATCATAATCCCCTAATTATAAAAGGCAGAAATGTCAACAACCATGGAAAACACTCAAATAATAAAAATATCACAATGAACACTTAATTATCTCTTAACATTAAGGTGCTGTGCCTCCGTTATTTCTTTGTACCATTTAGATGCTTTGTCATAAGGCACTGATGCAGAGTAGCTCTCCATGTCTTTTCAAAGAATAGCACAATGGTAAAACAAGTTTGTGGTTTTACAAGTCTTGGTGGGGAGGACGGTCTTGCATAACTTGCAGTCGACATTGGTCTGACTACGGTCAGACTTATAAAATCCCATACTGGCAAGCTGACTTGTTTTCCTGTTTTATCAACAATTTCTTTGCTCGCTGTGGCACTCATTTCCTACTTATCACTCCACGCCGGTTCTATTACTGAAGAATCCAACACGAGACAACAATATGGCACAACCAAACATGATACGGTTACATGAATGGCTGTTAGGGTGTCACTCCCTACGTTGCTAGGTTACCAGAGAGTGAGGGCCTTTGTTCATGCAACCAAACTCTGGTTTCTTCCGACGAAGACATTTTTTTTTTTTTAAATCAACGTTTTAGTCGAAATTTTTTCGTTCATTCAATCGATATCAATTACGTGTCTATCGATTACCCAGCCCTAACGCCTGTCAATGGAGAGTGGCCAGACTCTCTGTACAAATGAAATGTATGAGAGTCTGGTAGGACCATGCTAGAAATTAATCATCACAATCCATGAAAAGGGTCCATAATAATTATTTTCATTATCATTATTATTATTAGTAGTAGCAGTAGTAGTAGTAGTAGTAGTAGTAGCAGTAGTAGTAGTAGTAGTAGTAGTAGTAATAATAATAATAATTCAAAGCAAGCAAGTAATGCTGTTCTACAAAATTTTAACTAATAAAATAAAAAAAATCTGCGTAAATCACATAAATGACATTTTGTATCCTAAGATTGCAGTTGGATTCAAAGATTATTATGCTGAATAGATAAGCTAGGTAAGAGACAAACCTAACAGTCGACAATGACTCATACAGTTCTTTTAAATGAACAAATACAATATTTTTGGTGCCCCAAAACATTACATCATGTTATTATAACTTAATTTTACAAATTGCATATTCACAAGCTCTCTTGACTCCTCCATAAGTTTGGTTGGCTCTACGCTGTAATCCATTCAAACAAAAATGAGCATTTAATATGACACAGCAATAACATATCTTCCCCAGAGGTACTGAAGCCAACATATTCTCCCAGCCTGCTTGAAGAAAATATTGACACTGCCTAATGCATTGCTGCTCATTTACAGATTGACTGTGTTTCACTGTATAAACAACCACATTTTCTAGACATTTCTTCACCATTATTCTAGTATTGGGTGCAGCTGATCATTTATTATGTCATTTCAGTATGGATAGTATATAAAATAGTACAACCCTTGGGATTTTAGTCAAAGATGAATATCTCTTCTAATGTTTCATTCTCAAAACCGACCAAAATTAGCCTCATACAATAGCACTGATATTTTGATAGTTTAATCAAAAAATTATTTCTTACATATATTCTTATATTTGTTATACTAATATTATTCACAAACAGCCAGCATATGAACAACCAACAGATCTAGGTCACTTAAAAACCTTTAATTTTCCAGTTTCCAGTACCAATTCCAGTTGCAGGATATTGGATCATAAGGAACCGAAAAAGGTGTTCAATAATGCAAGACTTTCTCCCATGAGTGGCAAAAACCAAAGTGGTGAAGCTGAAGGATATAGGATCTGCTTAACTAAAATCTGGACACTAATGTGATTTATTGTTAAGGTGCTGAAATGTTAATCTTTGGCAGCTCTTAATATAGACACACCAAAAACTACACATAAAAGTCACACAGACAAAGAGAAGGAGAGTGTGGGGTGATACACAACGCATGCAGTTTGAGTTACACGTCTCAAATAAAACAGCATATGTTAAGATCTAAATTCTGTCCATGACCTGAGCCATCTGGGCATTGAGTCCCTCTTGGAGCACGCTGACAGCACAACAGGTAACGAGAACGGAACAGAGGCTAGGCAGAAGACAGTCTTTTTTGAAGATAATGGGCTATGAGACTCAGTTTCAGAGGCACACAATCTTCTTCCAGTTCTCACAGCTAAAGGGACCATGAATGTTCCCTGACCTCACACTTCGAATGTTCTGACATACAGTACTTTGGAAAATAAATTATATTATTTAATATTTTATGGGTTTTTGTTAATTACATCTTAATTTTTGTCTCTTGAATAGTGTTTTTTCCCCTTATTTTTATAATATTTTTCAATTCTAATTTTCTTTCTCTTTATTGCGTCTATATAAAGCACTTTGAATTACTATCATGTATAAAATATGATATATAAATATAAAATTTCCCATTGCCCTGAGCATTTTTCAGTGTATACACATACAGGCTCCGTTTTCACTCCACTGCTGTCCATCTGCTGCTCAGACGGGAATAAACTTCACCCAGTGTCAAACTCATGCATTTCAAGTCAAGTCCAGTGCATGAACAGCAGCATCCTCTGAATACTTGATTCTCTCTTATTCCCCATACCTGTATCCACATCCTCTCTCGTCAAGCATAATTTACCCTAGTGCAATTAAAAATCCATTTCGAAAAAAATAATGATCACAAAGGTGCAAAAGAGCAAAACAAAATGACACTATATTGACACACTGTCCTTTTCATTAGAGATGCACCTATACCAAATGTATCTGCCGATACCCAAAGCCAATTATTCAGAATACGATAGTTTGATTTTCTTGAGGAGAGAGAAGGAAAGAAGAAGAAAAGAAAAAAAAAACTCCCCCAACTAATGCTGTTACTAAAACTATACAGGATACCATCTCATTTGATACATTACTATAATATAGAGGTTAAAATTAATAACAGAGCCCAAACTATTATATTTAACTGCTATTTATTTTTCACATTTAATAGTTACACTTGAATAAAAACTGAAATGTTTATATTAGGGATGCACCGAAATTAAATTTTTATACATGTAATTGACAGTAAATAAGCTCCTCTCTAGTGTTTTTTATAGCTAACTAACTAACTGTGAACATTGGATAACTCCTGATGTAAATGCAACGTTAAGTGATGTTTACAAGCTGTTTTATTGATGTCTTTCTGCAGTTGAAACACTGACATGAGACACTGTACTGTATCTTTCAACATACCTTTTAAAGTTCTTGCATGTTTTTTCGTGCTATAACGTATTAAAACGGAAGATAAGACTCGTGCTCCGCGCTGCCGCATCAGTCACGTCACACTTAACGGTGTCAAAAACGACATTTATTTTTTGAATTTCATAATAAAATGGACAAATTGAATCTGCCCTGATCAGCGGTTGATGGCCAATAGTTAAAATAAATGCGAAATAATTGAAAATTAGGGATGCACTGATGTATCGGCCAATAATCTGCATACCTAATTTTCATACCCCAGTTTCCTTGAGCCCTCACAGAGACCACTGGTGAAAGATAGTCCAAGACATGCAGTAAAAATTACGAAAACAAGGATTGTAGCCTGTCAGAAAGAAGCTTCTTTACACCTTTTTTAGCATTCTTTAGCTTGAGGCAGATGATTTTTTTATTGTTTGCTTTGCTGTTGTTTTTTATTGTTTGCTTATTGCTGTTTGCGTTGAATGCACACCTGTATGGAGTTTTATAAGCAACCATTTCATCACCGTCACAGAGGCAGCTGTGACATTTGTTCACAACACATTCCGCATTCTTCTGAATTCAATGCAAAGATGCTCTCTTATCATGCTTTTATAAGCAAGACAAAAAAATTGTGAATTAGCAGTGATATTGTTTATTGCAATATTTGCATATTGCATTTCACACAACAGCTGGCGGTAATACTTTATTTTGATGGTCCTCTTAAGTCTTGAGACATTTTGTTGACTATAAGTAAAATTGCACCTACATACCTAACTCTCATTAGGGTATTAGTGAAACGGTCTGCTTAATATCTGCTAACACTTTATTTTGATGGTCCCCCAACAGACATTCTACTGACTGTAACTTTGCAAGTACGTGTCAACTTATTCTACTAGCCCAAACCCTAGTCAACTAATACTTTAATGAGAGTTAGTTGACATGTAGGAACAATGTTACTTATAATAAACAGAATGTCTAAAGTGGACCATCAAAATAATGTAACCCAACTGACTCATTCAGCAAACTAATAAGTTAGCTATCAAATTACATAAGATGAAAGTCTCATAACAATCAATGCAGTCTCAAAATACATTTAACCCTGCTACTGCAGGATGCATCGAGACATACTGTAATGATGGCCTCACCCAGGTTTGAGTATAAGGAAAAATCTTTTTTGAGGAGAAACAAAGTGTGCTTTGCTCAGTCATCCAATTTAATGTCTCTCTACGGGGTGGAGACTGCCAAAATCCTTGCCCTTCTGTTACGGGTTCAAGACAGGCTCAGGTTCCTACAGTCTCATTGATTTTACCCCTTTTTAAATTTGTAATTATCTGCAAAAGCTCCATTAAGGTGAATTTAACCCTTTCATGCATACTAATCATGCTATTAAAAAGTTCGGTAGGTTCAAATGGCAATGTTGTGTATGCCAACAAATTATAATCCGAGGACCAGTATAATTCCTATATTTATGTAAAAAGAAAATTACAACATTTTAAATAATGTACCGTTATAATTAAATACAGAATTCATAGTTTTGAAAAAGTTACTTTTCTGTTTATTACTCTTTTAATACATTTTAAAATCAACACTTAAATGTATTCTGTCCCCTATAGTGGACACGTTATCTAAAAATAAAAATCGACCAATAGACAGATAGAATGAAGCGATAGACAGTCAGAACGACTGATAGATAGACAAACAGACAGACAGACAGACAGACAGACAGAGATATAGAGATAGACAGATAGAGACAGATAGATAGACAGATAGATAGACAGATAGATAGACAGATAGATAGACAGATAGATAGATAGATAGATAGATAGATAGATAGATAGATAGATAGATAGATAGATAGATAGATAGATAGATAGATAGATAGATAGATAGATAGATAGATAGATAGATAGATAGATAGATAGACAGATAGATAGATAGATAGATAGATAGACAGATAGACAGCCATACAGAGAGACAGACAGACAGATAGACAGACAGACAGACAGACAGATAGAGACAGACAGACAGACAGACAGACAGACAGACAGACAAAATGACCGACAGACAGACAGAACTACAGATAGAGAGAGACAGAATGACCAATAGATGGATAGACCGATAGGACAATAAAAATAAATAAATAAAATATATTGAAATTATAAAGAAGAATAAAATCAACTAGGTGAAAAATCAAGAAATCACACACAAAGGGTAAAAAGCAATGCAAATGTATATGTTCAAATTATTTTATCGGTCAACCTTTGTAATGTATCAATTGTTCTCTTTTTCGTTTTTTTTTTTTTACATGAATGTATTTATGGAAGCAATCATGAAGATGAAAATGTCATTGTTAATAAAGATGTTTTGAAAGAATCGGATAAAGGAGTACAGCAAGCACTCTTGTACTCCTTTATGAGACTGAATTAACACAAATGAAGGCAGACAATGCAAAAGAGATTTCAAAACATCAGCAGTTTACCTGAAGGAAATGTTCAAGAAAGCCCAGAGTCTGAATGTGCTTTGTTTTATTTCTGTATGCTGTTATTTTTCCTTCGGATTTATAAGCGCAAACACTTCTAACATCATATCATTTAAGGGTGACAGACACAAGATAAAACGTCCTATTTATTAATGCACTATGGCAACTTAACTGCCCTTTAAAACTCATTTAAAGTGTTATCGACAAATAAGTTACTCCTTTTGATGAACAGTCTATGACACAAGAAGCTCCACGTTGACAAGCTCAACATTACGCTGTAAGCCATTTCGCTGTGGTTATTAGAAACGGAGCAGAATTCCACAATGTCAGCAGGCCTTATCAAAGCAATTAATCACTGCCTTGAGTGAGTTACATGAAAAAGTATTCTTCTCACTCATCACATCAGACTCACAAAACACTGATGACGGAAACTCTCATCACCTCTAATAACATCCAGCTCACAATAAACCCCAGGTCAATGCTATAATCATCAGGACCAATGATTCAGGCCGGCTCCTCCACCTGTAAATACAGGCCCTGTGCTTAAGCACAGCAATTGTGGAAACCGTTTTAAACCAGGCGAGGTGCATTTGCTGCAGTCCTGTTTTGTGCTTCGTCTGGTGAAATGGTACAAACACCCTCATTAGGGCTGACACATCGGCATCCTCCAAGGGTGCCCGGGAAAATTGACAGGCTCATTACCGCAAGTCTCCTTGAGAGTAGAGATTTTGTTTAAGGAGAGATGACAGTTCTATTTACCTAGAGTGCCTCCGCTTTACCTCCACTCTCACATGCAGAGGAAAACACCACTGATATGGGGATTTTGTGTTTGAAGGAAGGCATTGCACTAAGCTGCTGCTAATATTGTACACTAAAATATGCTATAAGCCTTTTGGACTGTTTGTCAATCATCTGAGCGTATGTTAATTGATTCACATGCAGGGAGCTCTGGAATCTCTTATTCATTGTATTCAAACTCTCATGAATCTGACACAGATTGCTTTCTCTCTGTAGGGAAGCCATCCAGTGTGGTCTGAATTCTTGGGAGCCGCTGCACTGATGTTCCCCTTGATAAACGAGCAAAATACTGTTCAGGAGAACCATTATGATCGTTAGGACCCTCCAATTCACATGAGAGAATGAAAGCTCTACAGACATCCCCTTCTGACTGAGATAAAGTATGCATCTGTTTGAATGATCTCAATGAAAGCTCACTGGAATGAACCACCTCTGGGTTAATGAGCCTCTGCATTCCCAAACGAGTTTCTGTAAGTCAGCTGGCAGAGCAGTAATTCCCAACCAGGGGTACACACATCCCAAGAGATAGAGAGACAGACAGAACAATAGAACGATAGATGCATAGATGGAGAGACAGATAGACAAAGATAGACAGAGCAATAGCCAGAGGTGTCAAAAGTATTCACATTCATTACTCCAGTAGAAGTGTAGATACTAGGGTTTAAAAATACTTCTGTAGAAGTTGAAGTATCAACTCAAGCTTTTTCCTCAAGTAAAAGTGAAAAAGTACTGGTTTCAAAACTGCTTAAAGTATAATAGTAAATTACACTATTAGTAATGCAAGAAAAAAAAAAATGCCATTATGGACAAGCTTAGGCCATGCCACAGGGGCCTATAGTGCACTACCCGACCTCCACAACAAAACATTTGTCTAAAGGCCATAATGACTATAATGTTATATTAAAATGTTAAAGGGTTAGTTCACCCAAAAATGAAAATTCTGTCATTAATTACTCACCCTCATGTCGTTCACACCCATAAGATATTTGTTCATCTTCGGAACACAAATTAAGATATTTTCGTTGAAATCCGATGGCTCAGAAAGGCCTCCATTGGCAGCAATGACATTTCCTCTCTCAAGACCCATAAAAGGTACTAAAGACGTCGTTACAAAGTCCATCTCACTACAGCAGTTCTACAATAATTTTATGAAGCGACAAGAATAGTTTTTGTGCGAAAAAAAAACTCTAAATAACGACTTGTATAGTGATGGCCGATTTCAAAACACTGAAACACTGCTCAAAACCTTTTTTTTTTTTTTTTAAGTTACCTTGACAAGAAGTTTTAAGTTCAAGCGACTACCTGGTACACATTAGATAAACAAAAGCATTTAAGTTAATTTTAACTGGAGTAGATTAGTTGACATAACTTAAGTTGAATGCCATAAGTTGCCTTATTTTAGCTCAACAATTTTTTTTTTTTTTTTTTACAATGTAATGGACAGACAGACAGACAGACAGACAGCAGAGGCTTACTTCAACATTACAGTACACGCACATCTGACAGTGGAGAAAGGAAGCTGAGTCAGATTGCAATCAGTCGTTAAAAGGCATTAGGATCATTATTCTTCAACTGAGAGAGAGACACACTTAAAAGACATTATATGCGTACAGAAAAAAATTCAAACCAGAAAATGAATTAGAGCAACAATTCAATTTCGTATATGCTCATGCATGGCGAATGTGCTTTTAGCAGCAATTTACAATCTCATCAACTTTAATTTGCTGTGTTAATTTTGGTTTAAGGCCAAGTAACATTTGTACAAGTGGCTTAATATGAGAGTAATAAAGGGTCACTTATCCTATAGTTGCCGTTTTTGGTAACATTTTACAATAAGGTTTCATTTGTTAACATTATTTAATGTATTAACTAACATGAACTAACCATGAGCAATACATGTGTTACAGTACTTGTTAATCTTTGTTACCATTAGTTAATAAAAATCCAGCTGTTCATTGTTTGTGTATTAGTAAATGCTGAAATTAACATTAACAAAGATTAATAAATGCTGTAGAAGTATTGTTCATTCTTATTTCATGACAACTTAATGTAGTTAACAAATGTTAACTAATGAAACCTTATTTTAAAGTGTTACTTTTTTTTTTATTAAAGTAAATCCTACTACAATTTTCAAAATTATTCATTTTGATTCCATAATATTCATATTCTAATTCTCCATGTTATCAATAAAAACAGTTACCCAAGAGGAAAATACGAACCACAGTTTACATCTTTATTTTATTTATGTGTGTTCATTTTGTGCATTAACATTTTTGTAAGTGGCTCCTCTCCATTATACAATTGCTGTGAGTAACTAAAAGTAGTGACGCAACCAACTTTTTTTCCCCGTAAATTTATTGATTCAAATTTCAGATTTGTTTATTCATTCAAAAACTCTCCATGTTTCTGTGCCAGAAAATGTTGGCTCTAATCAAATGATAAATTCATCAATGGTCACGTTTAAAATATATATATATATATATATATATATATATATATATATATATAAAATAAATAAATAAACGTGTGAGTGAGTGAGTGAGTGAGTGAGTGAGTGAGTGAGTGAGTGAGTGAGTGAGTGAGTGAGTGAGTGACTGAGTGACTGAGTGAGTGAGTGACTGGTGACTGAGTGACTGAGTGAGTGAGTGAGTGAGTGACTGAGTGAGTGAGTGAGTGACTGAGTGAGTGACTGAGTGACTGAGTGAGTGGTGGCTGAGTGAGTGGCTGGGTGAGTGGTGAGTGGTGGCTGAGTGAGTGGCTGAGTGGTGGCTGGTGAGTGGTGAGTGAGTGAGTGGTGGTGGTGGTGGTGAGTGAGTGGCTGAGTGGCTGGTGCTGTGGTGGCTGAGTGGTGGCTGAGTGGCTGGTGGTGGGTGGCTGAGTGAGTGAGTGGCTGAGTAAAATGGTGAGTGGCTGAGTGGTGGTGGGTGAGTGGTGAGTGGTGAGTGAGTGGCTGAGTGAGTGGTGAGTGAGTGAGTGGCTGAGTGAGGAGTGAGTGACTGGTGAGTGGCTGAGTGAGTGGCTGGTGGGTGAGTGTGGTGGCTGAGTGAGTGGGTGAGTGGCTGAGTGTGGTGGAGTGAGTGGTGGTGAGTGGTGGTGAGTGGGTGAGTGAGTGAGTGGTGAGTGGTGAGTGGTGGTGAGTGAGTGGTGTGAGTGGTGAGTGAGTGGCTGAGTGAGTGGCTGAGTGAGTGAGTGACTGGTGGTGGTGAGTGAGTGAGTGGTGAGTGAGTGAGTGAGTGAGTGAGTGGTGAGTGACTGAGTGAGTGACTGAGTGAGTGGTGAGTGAGTGGTGAGTGAGTGACTGGGTGAGTGAGTGAGTGAGTGAGGAGTGACTGGAGTGAGTGACTGGCTGAGTGACTGAGTGAGTGACTGACTGAGTGACTGACTGGTGAGTGACTGAGTGAGTGACTGAGTGAGTGACTGAGTGAGTGACTGAGTGGTGAGTGACTGGTGAGTGAGTGAGTGAGTGAGTGAGTGAGTGAGTGAGTGAGTGAGTGGTGGTGGTGACTGAGTGAGTGACTGAGTGAGTGACTGAGTGACTGAGTGAGTGGTGAGTGAGTGACTGAGTGAGTGACTGAGTGACTGAGTGAGTGAGTGAGTGACTGAGTGACTGAGTGAGTGACTGAGTGAGTGACTGAGTGAGTGACTGAGTGAGTGACTGAGTGAGTGACTGGTGAGTGACTGAGTGAGTGACTGAGTGAGTGACTGAGTGACTGAGTGACTGACTGAGTGACTGACTGAGTGACTGACTGACTGAGTGACTGACTGACTGAGTGACTGACTGACTGAGTGACTGACTGAGTGACTGACTGAGTGACTGAGTGACTGACTGAGTGACTGACTGAGTGACTGACTGAGTGACTGACTGACTGACTGGAGTGACTGACTGAGTGACTGACTGAGTGACTGACTGAGTGACTGACTGAGTGACTGAGTGACTGAGTGACTGACTGACTGAGTGACTGAGTGACTGAGTGACTGAGTGACTGAGTGACTGAGTGACTGAGTGACTGAGTGACTGAGTGACTGAGTGACTGAGTGACTGAGTGACTGAGTGACTGAGTGACTGAGTGACTGAGTGCGCACATATATGTTGATGAGGGTAGCTTAAAGTATCCCAATAACACTGGAATATGCATTAGCAATTATTTTTCGTAAGTTTACATTTGAAAGCATGTCTAAGAATTCCCATGCAGCAAAAAAAAAAAAAAACTCATGCAGCAAAAAAAAAAAAATTATACTCCCAGAAGAGATAAGCACCACAGCAGCAGCAACCATGTGTAAAGCTTAAATCTGTGTGCGAGTTTGCGTGCGCTTGCGAGAGAGAGAGAGAGAGAGAGAGAGAGAGAGAGAGAGAGAGAGAGAGAGAGAGAGAGAGAGAGAGAGAGAGAGAGAGAGAGAGAGAGGACGCAGAGTGCAGGAGAGCGACAGCAAGACAAGTGAAGGAGAAAGGCAGAAAAAGAATGTTTGTGTATCAGTGTGACAAAAATTTAGAGCAATGGAAAGAGAGAGAATACGTGAATGCCTGTGCATAGTAGAAAATAAAGAGATAGAACAGAGGAATAGGGGAAGATGAAATGGACAGTTGAAATTTTTGCAGAAAGAGTGAAAATGTGAACAGGCTTGTCATTTATTTCAGTATGATGGGCTAATGAACAGTGACTGTCATTCGAGACGGATTGTACCGTGTCCAGGTCTTAATAGAGCCCAGACGGAGGAGAGGGTGAGATCTATAAAATCTATACTTATCACTTGTGGGCAGAGCATCTGCTCAATCTTGCTTTGGCTTTTTTTAAAGGCGCATGGGCATATGCCTTGAGTTCACACCGAAAACTGGAAGCATATGGACAAGGTACAGACAGACCTCATGTGATTTGATGTTTCCAGTCCAGAACAGAAGCTCAGCCTGGGCTTGCCCCACTTTGTTGACATGTAGCTAAAGCAATAGAAAGGTGTGAAGCACACAAATATGCTCATATTTAATATATAACAGATTACATTGTTATTAGGCCTGTCAAAGCTAACGTGTCAATGTATGCATATATTTAACACAACTTATTTGTAAATAAGTTCACTTTCTTATTTTACTTTCTTACTTTCTTCTGAACACAAAAGGTTGCCATTAACAACAAAAAAACAACAACACTAAGACATTTCTCAGAATGACATGAGGCGAGTAAATGAAAAGATGACATTTGTAGGTAAACAATCGCTTTAACGTTAAATTTACCTTCATATAATATATGACTTTATAATATATATATATATATATATATATATATATATATATATATATATATATATATATATATATATATATATATATATATATATATATATATATATATATATATATATATATATATATATATATATATATATATAAAATTATTTTCTGTATGATTTCTGAAAACTGACTAGCACCAAAGCTTCTTGCAATTAACCTGGATGCCAGCTGAACTTAGCACCGCCCACAACATTTGAGGTCGGACTTGATCCATTGTGGAGCCTCGGGAACAACGAGTTGTCTCAGAGAGCGATTCGTTCATTTTGTATTGACCGTGCATGCACTACATGCCATCGGTTCTGTACAGGATCTTCTGCATTCAGTCTATGGGACTGCAAGTTGGTGTACGAATGACTCGAACCCGAAGACTCGAGAGGTGAACTAATCAATTCTGTTTTTGGGACTGCATGCATTGCATATGGGGCTGTCACGGCCCAGATCAAACACTGATGACAGAACAAACGACTCGAACCCGAAGACAGGAGAGGTGTACTAATCTTTCCAGGGAACAGACATGATTAAATGTGAAGTGACAAAAGAGAGAACGGCTCGGATTCGGAGGTGAGGTTAACTAACAGACTATATAGCCTGAAGACCCAGCGAATTAATGAATCATTTCTTTCTTAAAGTTTGGCCTTGGCTGCATTAGCTTATTTTATTTTTTTTATTCCAAATGTGAACAATGTTTGCATAAGTACTAGATGTGTTGGGGAATTTAACGTGACATTTTAATCATATTCTGCCGAAATGAACAAAATGACTTGGAAAAAAGGATTTGTTCATTTTGCTGAACTAGATTCAAAGATCCGAGTTCGTAAAATGATCCGAACTTCCCACTATGTGTCACTCAAAATATACATCACTTGGTTGTATGTCTATCCAATGGAGTGCAGAGGCGTTTTCTTTCCTGGTTCGGTTGAAACACACCCCATAATCACAGCCCAATGGAGCAGTATCAGACTCATATACTGACTAGAATTGAGTATGACAACGTCAGGCTATCTTGCAATAGCAACTTAATCCGCATTTATTAATTTAGCAGACAGTTTCTTCTGAAGTGATGACCATCAAAAATGTCAAAGGAATAGTTCAGCCAAAAATGTAAATCGTTTACCCACATTCATGTCTTTCCAAACCTGTATGACTTTTTTTTTTTTTTTTTTCTCTGGAATATGAAATATATATTTTTTAAAGCCTAAAAAAAAAAAACATACAAAACATTCCCCCATGCAAAGAAAGTCAATGGGGTCCAATGTTACTTTGCTTTATAGGTGAACTATCCCTTTAATGCAAATGTCAGGACCTTACCAGCAGCAAATACATCAGTTTGTATTTTATGAAATGCTAAAAATGACACACAACTCTCATCGAAACCACTGCACATGTTCCAATGACAGGCCAGTACTTTCATGTCACAAAACAAACGAACACGCAGAAATCTGAAAGCGGTTCTCACTCCTGCACATTTTCTTTTGCCTCCCTTAGGCTTTCTTCACAATGGACAATGGACTCTGCAAAAGCATCTTAATGAGCTCTTAAACTGTTCCACAGCTGTCTTCATCAACCATTCATGCACACACGCACACACACACACACACACACATACAAATTTACAGAGCTGCGCCCTTCAATGCCACCCTCTAATCCTACCATCCCACACTTCAATTATTTATCCATCACCCAGCGCGGCTTTCTGGCACTTTCTCTGTGATTACGACGCTTGTCTCTGTGGCGTGACTATGGTAGACAGTGCAGTACAGCGGTGCTCTGACTGTGTTGAACCAACCTAGATTAAATGCAATGTTAGGGAGCTCAAATAGGTTTGATTTCAGAAGCTGCCTTGAAAGAATGCATGAGAATAAAACTAATGTAAACTAAGGTTGCTTATCCTGTAATAAACAGGAAGGTCCCAGGTGAAGGTAGGTGGCTGGCATACAGAATGCCATCGAGGTGCAGGCTGTGGCTTTGTGTGGATGGTTAAAATGCCAAGGGCAAGGGTTTCATTACCGCTATGCTAATCCTTCAATGCTAAATGCTGTTCAGATAGCCTAGCCTTTAGTAAATACAACATCAAATGTCACTCTTCACCTAAATCCCCCTTACCCTTTTCTGCTCCCCATTTCATCTTTTCGTCCACATTTAAAAGAAAGAGCAGCCCACCGAGACTTGATTGCAGCTCACCAATTCAAACAGCAACTGGCCTTATCGGTGTCTGCCAGTTGAAACACTTAAAAGGGAGTGTGATGTCAGGAGAGACATTCATAATCAAGGGTACTGCATTCTGGATCACTGAGGCTTTGAGTCTCTGTTAGATAAGAGAAGCATTTCGCTCACGCTCGCGGCCAATACACTGACTGCAACACATCATCAATCCGTCTACATGACTTATGGGAACAAAGATCCTCTGCGTCAATCAGCCACAATAAAAAAGACCCAGGCTCATTTGCCATTCCTCATTGAGGTTACAGGATGTAGTATCACTGTTCCCTAAAGGCTCATTCAAAAAAACCTAGAACAGGGGTCACCGACCTTCCGACATCAAGATCTATTTTTAAACGGTCATATCCCCTGAAAAAAAAAAAAAAAAAAACGGACACAGAGTTTCCCAGCATGCACTACCACATGAATAAATCATGGAAATTACTGCTTCATTGTTTACTGTTTTGTACTGGTAACAGAGTGAATCTTGATGAGTTGTTTGCGGTAGCATCTCCTCATATATACAATGTATTATTCTAAGAGCAAACAGCAAAATAAAGTAGACTGAACTACATCACTGCTATATGTGGGACCCACTGGTTTACTTTCATGGCAGTTTCTTATCTTGCGGGTTTATCTACTGTGGGGCGGTTTACCTCCATACTGCTCATAACTTAAAAGCTGTTTGAGAATCAGGATGAATTACTGTAGCATTTTGGCATTCAAATGTGAGGTAATTTGTTAACATAAACAGATTTAATATTAATCTTCCTCCCTTGAGCCAATGATTACCCCACGTTACCCTTGACCTACTGAGAAGAATTAAGGGAAGAAAGGATTGATTGTTGGAAGTCTGAAGTTTGCATGGAGTAGAAAAAAAAAATGGTAATGAATAATGTAGAGTGAAAATGTTTTGCAGTGTTCTGCACCCATTAAAGGTGCAGTAAGCGATTTTTGAAAAACGCTCTTGAAAGTGGATTGGACAGTGCACCACAACAAACATGTAGCCAATCAGCAGTAGGGGGTGTGTCCATTCATGATGGGGAGGAGAGAGGGGGAGCAAGAGGGAGATTTGAAGAAAGACTGCAGAAAAAAAGATGGCTTAGAGACATTACAAAAGAGAAAAGGTCAGAAGAACAACAAATGGAAAAAGAAGGGTTATGATCAGGCAAGAGCTTTGGGACCTGTGTTAATATTAGAAAAGCTTTCCAGCGCTAAATCTGAAGCTGGTGTGCTTCTGACGACTAGAACACTATTTGGATGTGATTAGTTTAACATGAAGAGGTGGGTAAAGTAACTGTTAACAGTGCTTCTCTGTGATTTCAGTCCCATCCGAATGTGCCATCTCAGTCATCATTACGAACAATGTAAGTAATGATTATGGCGACTTTTACCTTCTGTAAAAAGTATATACTCTTGTGTACTGCATGTTATTTTTTTGTGCTTTCTTGTCATTTGTTTGTCATCTCTTTTTTAGCATTATGTTGCTCCGCTTCAGCTAATATAAAGAGACATCCACTCTTGCATTTCAGGGGCGGAGCAATGAAGGGAGGGGTGTGTTTGTTTGGGTTGATTTCAAATATCAAGAGTGTTCAACAAAGCTTTTCACAAATTGCATACTGCACCTTTAATGGAGCTCAGGACAGTGACTTCCTGCTAGTGTCTATTACCCCTTTTCCACCAAGGCAGTTTGAATGCTGGTTCAGAGCCAGAGCCTAGTTTCAAATCGGTTCTTTGTCTTTCAACACCCAAAACACCAGCACTGAACCAGGAAAAGTGGTTCTTAAGTAGCACCAAAACATTGCTGGTCTAGAAGAAAGAACCACTTGCTGGGGGCGGGGTTACCGTGAGCAACAAAAACTTGTAACCGCCATTTTTTAAATGGCAGCAAATCAAGCAAATAGCTGCTTGATTGTAATCTCTGTCTATACAAATTATGGTGAGCTGCTCGAATGCATTGGATTCGCTGTTTTTTGAAGCCGGTGAAGGATCGCAAAGCCATGTGCATCAATAGTAACACAACGTTCGCCATTGTTGATGGAAGGCTTGTTCGAGATGCATTAGCGCTGTGCAGGCCGATCGCCGTATGACAAAGTACAACGAGAGCATACGACTCCTTATACTTTTGATCGCTCTTGCGGTACTTTGATATCATGCGCTGATCGGCCTGCGCATTACCGATGCATCTCGAACAAGCCTGGTGTGTTTGTATTTCATGCTGCCTCGCTAGCATTGCAACTTGCAGAGAAAGATGAGACGTATACAGTGACCTAAGACCTGACTCTGTGGTGGCTCTCTAGCCCGTGGAAAGACAAACCGGTTCTTATAAGGCTCATCAGTCGAACCAACTCTGAACCGGCACTAGCACTAGCTCTGAACTAGCACCTGGTTCATGCTGGTGGAAAAGGGGTATTTGAGGAGCAGCAGTGCTACAGTAGTCTGGGTGAAGTTCACAATTATTAATCATGGTCTTATGGCGCTGTCTCAAGCCGGACAAAATTTCAAAACAGCATGCACTGCTTCAAGTCAAAAGCAGCACCGCATGAAGTCGAATCTTTTGGGAACTGAAATTGGTGACCAACCTTCTTCAATTTTCAAATGTGGACCATCCTTTTAATACCACTATGAGATTAGAATCAGCATCCTCGGTTGTTGTTTTGCTTGGGCTCAGAAAAAGAACAGATGCTGATATTGTTGCACTGTGCAGTTTTGTCTGGACAATCCGCTATTGGGCTACATTAGCATATGGATGCATGAAGGTTATTGTATGCTGAAACAATCACATCATTTGCAGTTAAAAAGAGCCAGAGCCCTACTTTCCAAGGTGTTATTTCACAAGCATAATGAAAGCGGCTATTTCAAAGGCAGCCATTCTATGAAAATGGCATGAAGACCTATTCATATTATGGGTGTGCACAGACCACTTCTTGAGAATCCGTTATGAGCCAAGCCTCACGCATTAGGCGTAAAGATTTGGATTGAAGGCTCCCCGGAACAATAGAAATATACACCTGTACTTTCAATTCACCTTCTCAAAAGAGCACCTGGTTCTTAATGCATCTAATTGTTTTGTCTAAAAAGATAGCAGCACACACACATTTTCTTAAAGGTTACACAATGAATCTCATCAAACAGCATGTCTCAGCGCTCAGCAGATATCTGATGTGTAGAGTTGGTGTTCTGAGTCATTTTGAAAAAAATAAAAATTCTCTAGGACTTTCTTCATGCTTACCAGTTTCCTAGAAAAATTGTCCCATGACTAAACTGTGTTACTGTGAAATTAAGAGGTTTTCTTGCTATTGATTTTTTGTAATTGAGATCCATGGTTTTGAAGAGAGGCTGAAGAGGTTGATCAGGTCAAAATACTGGGAGCAATAAAGTACATCTCACTGATTGGTCTGTGCAGCACCACATGTAGTCGAACACACCTTTGACCATTGTATTTTTTTGTCCATATAAAAGTCAATGGGTTACCAATATTCCTCAAAATATGTTCTTTTATGTTCCACAGAACAAATAGAGGCATGCAGAATAATTTAAGGGTGAGTAAATGACAGAATTTTCAGTTTTAGGTGGACTATCCTTTAATTTTGATAGCTATAACGTGAAAGAGTTTGTTGTGTTTTAATATGGTTCAATAATTGATTAGATTATTATAAATATTCATATGAGGAATTAAGTAGTAATGCAACTTGTCTATACCAGCCGATTCACATATATAGTAAAACAGAGATTAGGATGCTCGCTCCACCCCCATCCTGAATGCCCTTCATATTGGAGCGGTCCGGCGGGATAAATCATCATGTCGTGACAGCACTTCAAGGCCCCAGCAGATCAATAACTAAATGACTCTTTTTTTTTTGTGTGTGCAAACAAACAATCAAAGGGTGAGAAAAACATTACCAGAGCTGCTATAGCCCTAAAATATAGCCATATGGGGATGACGACAGGAGCTAACATGCCCAAAACAGTAAGGATAAAACACGAGACCTTCTTCTGACCTCAAATTAAACTGTATAATTGCCTACTCAAGGGTTTAATACGATTACTTGACAGAATTTTCCAAAGCAACCAGTTCAGTTCACCAAAGTCCAAATAATCACAATAGTGTTCAATGTCCAATCTAATATAATGCAAAAGTTCCCAAGGGCAAATACTCAAAGATCACAGATTTAAACAATGGCAAGAAAAAGACTCCCAAAACAGGGCAAGGGAATATCCAAATCTTTGCCACTTCCCCACATCCATTTTAACAAACCGTGTACAAATTCAGCATTCTCCAAATGCATGCATGTGCTCACTAGTTCCAAAAGACAGATAGAAGCCTTTAGCTGGATGCAGGATCTGAGGATAAAGAGGGGAAACATAAATTGATAGTGTCAAGCACCAAACGATATTTGCAGATTTGGCATTTTGTATTATGGGCAGAGGTAAACTGCTGTTCATTTGAAGGATAGCTAACTCTGTTATCTGTCATGAACAAATTGGTTAAGTGCAGAAGATAACACAAATAAGAAATCTGCCCAAAGAAATACTTGCCTAAATGAGTTCAACAGAGCTTGAAAGAAAAAAATTACTGAGCTGTCAGAATTCACACAAACACAAGGACAAACCTGCCACCCCCCAAATACACATAAGCAAAAACATAAGAACAAAGCAATAATGGGGCACCAGTCCTTTCTCTCTGCTTGTGTGAAGTGGTAATGAGGAGCATATCAAGCTACTGTACTGCTGTTTTATAATAAGTCCTCTCACTGCATCTATCTACTACAGTACCAGAACGCATAGGTCTTCTTCAGTCTTTCCACACTGCTCGTTTTATCATTACCCACACTTCATTTTCATGCCAAATAAAATATGGAGGGGGACATTTTTCACTACGGTTGTTTCTCTTCGAGCCAAAAATGGCCAATGTAGCGCAGACTATGGATGACAGTAATTAATTACCGCTGAATAAGGTATGATAATAGGCCTGACTGATATAATTAGCTTCAAGAGCCTCCAAAGTATATTTCTGCCCACCTGGTTCATCCTTCATACCTGTAATTAAAAAAAGATCATTTGGGAAAGATTTGCTTTGTTGCCTCTTGATTAGATCTAGCAACGTTCATCATGTTTTTGTCACGGTCTCTCAACAGGACACGATAGCGGGAAACCACATGAAAATTTGAAATGGCGGTTGTCTAATTTGCCAATGCAAAGGTTGCAGGTTTAATCCAAAGGAGGCCTGACCCAGAAAATTGAATTACTGAAATCCCTACACTGTTCTGTGACCACTGGGCTCTTAAACAGGACACTAAACTCCAGATTGCTGCTGAATAAGTATTTTTGATCGTAAATTGGTCTATCAACAATAGGTGGTTATAAAAACAGCTATGTTTTCCTGAGATGAGCAGGCAGGAAAATTGCCTGAGCCTTAGCTGTAAACATGAAAGTGAGACATAAATCTTGTGTAAAATTTTTGTCAGTTATTTTCTGCTGGATAACTCCATTTGATACAAATGCCCCAGCATACCAGACTCCAATACTGTCTGCCTAATTTAACCTTTCGCTGTTGGTTCTTCCTATATATACACACATGCATATACATAATATATATACACATACATATATGTGTGTGTGTGTGTGTGTGTGTGTGTGTGTGTGTGTGTGTGTGTATGTGTATGTGTATGTGTGTGTGTATATATATATATATATATATATATATATATATATATATATATATATATATATATATATATATATATATATATATATATATATATATATATATATATATATATATATATATATATATATATATATATATATATACACACACACACACACACACACATATATACACACACACACACACACGGTCGAGTAAGAAAATTCTTCTGTCAGCAGCTAGCTGCAATCAACAAACCTACACAGGTCATTGACTAAATAATTTAAGACCGTTTTAAAATTACAAAATGAGCATACAAAGAAAGGTTAAAAGGTCCATGTACTGTTGAGTCATAAAATGACATCGATAATAGAATCAAAGTAGACAAGTGAAACTGACAGTGATTTAAAGGGCATCTGAGGTCAGCACAGAGCTGGTGACACTTGAGATGTGACGGGAGAAATAAATGTCCCGCTGTATCCATCCCTCTGCCTGTAATTCAGCTGGCCATAAACTATTCCAATGTACAGAACTCTTAAAAGGATCTCTCTCTTCCCTACTTATAAGTACGTCCATTTATTTACATAGAAATCTTTTGTAACAAATGTATTTGTGACTTTTGATCAATTTAATGTGTCCTTGCTAAATAAAAGTATTAACTGGATGATAGTGTATATCTTTCATTACATAAACTATTATATTATATTATATTATATTATATTATATTATATATATATATATATATATATATATATATATATATATATATATATATATATATATATATATATATATATATATATATATAAATATATAAATTAATTAATTAATTATTCGGGGGGTGTAGGCAGAGAAGTTTCAGAGGCAAACGAACAAATCCAAATATCTCGCTAGATAAAGCTGCCCTGGGAAATGTCATAAGAAACACGATCCAAAGAATATTACGTTTAAATATTACAATAAAAGCAGTGGCGCAATCTCACAAAGATCTAAAGATCCTTCTGGCCATACAACAACAACAACATTCCCAAATAACCAGATTATATCTAAACGAAATGTGGACAAAAATCCACTAAAAGAACTTAACAGACATGACAATACAAAATCAATGCAAATACTGAAACAGCCACACGTTCTTCTGATCGGCTGTGATTTTTGATTGATTGATATCGGGTCGAGTCTGGTTTGCCGCATCGCGTCTGGTTGGGACACGGCGTTAGGCTGTTTAAATTTGCTTTTCAAAGCTGCAACAGAACTAATGAGCAGCATCATGAGCTGTTTATTTCCCCTGCCATACTCTGCCATACATAAACACCACCCCTGCAATAAGCCTTGAAAGTTTGCCAGAGAAGTCAAATGCACAAAACAACTCTAAAAATACTCATTGCCCCAACAGAATTGTTAAGCGTGTCAGATTCTCACTTAGTTCGGCATTTATTTGAAAGGGTCAGTGGATGACAGCGAAACAGACGAACCTGGAGGCATTTTGTCTCATTATATTACCTCAGAAACAAATTATATCCTTCAACCATCAATAGGGCTGATTTTAAAACATTTTCTCTGCCAAGAATCAGGGAAAGGGGGAGTACAAGACAACCTTCTGGTACTGGCAATCAGTGTTAGGGAAAGTTATTTTTAAAAGTAATGTGTTACAATATTGCGTTACTCCCCAAAAAAGGAGGGGTTTTTTTATGGAAAGTAATGTGTTACATAATTTTTTTATTATTTCTTTTTTTCTCACCTGGGCTGGGCTTGCTCGTTTGTTTTTTTTTAAAAGTTATATATTTCACAAATGTAAAGGCTCTTTCACACCAAAAGTGAAATAAGCCTCATGCTGGAGGAAATTCAAATACACACCTGTACAGTAGAGGGTTCAGCGCAAAAAAGAAAAAAAACAACCCAGAAGAATAGGAGAAGAAAGTTCAACAGTCTTCAGTAATTAAAAACAAAAAGTAAAACAAATGAAGTAATTTTTGCTTATTATATGGTTAAATTGGATAATTTAAGCTCCGCAGCAAAGACATTGGTTAATAAAGAGATTGAATACAAAGTATATTTGTGTTATTTACATATTTAATTTATTAAAGTTTGCATTTCATTTCATTTTTTGTTTCATGCTTCATTTTAAGGAATACTGAATCTGTTTTTGTGGCAGTGAGTTGAGCATTTAATCTAGAACTATAACAACCCTCATGTTTACACAGCACACACAACGCCTCTGCACTTACTCCCAATTTCTGGGGACAGGAGAGGTGTCAGCCAATAAATGGGATAAAGTAACTTGCGTTACTTATTTGAAAAAGTAACTCGGATATTTTGTTGTAAATTTAAAAGTAATGCGTTACTTTACTTGAATACTTGAAAAGAGTATTCCGATTCTGTAACTTGCATTACTTTTAATGTTTTAACCCCAACACTGGTGGCCATACATCTGTTATCCCCCATGCAGGGAGAAGTATGTCTTTTTCAAGCCGTAAGAACACAGCATGTGCTCACAGACCATAACAGAACACACTGAGGTTGCTGTCAGCTTCCGAAAGGTTGACTGAGTTGCATATTGGGAAGAAAAAAGGTCTCTACAAGCCAGTGAATACTCTCCCCCATAGTCTCACTCTCTTTCTCTGCATTTCTCACACATGGTATTGATGTTCATCCCTTGGGGCTTTGCATGCATCCCTTAATGGGTAAATTCATCAAAGTCAGTCCTGTCTCACTGCGCATCCAGGTTAATTGTGTCTGTTTACACATTCATGCTCTATCCCTCTTGTTTCTCCTTTTAAATCAGAACAAAACTGAGATGAGGTGCGTATCAAGACACAATATCCACTACAACCAGGTGTTGCCAGGTCTGTGCAACAAAAAGTAGCCCAATGGCCAGTCAAAAGTATCCCAAAAATAGCCAGGTGGCTCAATTTTCCACTGAATTTGTACAGGGGTGTTGGGGGATGCCAAAATTGTCATTACTGGGATGGAAATCAACCCGCGGGAAAACCAGACTTGGCAACACTGACTACAACAGCCATCACTGCATGGGTCACAGCGAGATGTACTGTGGACTCATTTTTCAGGAGACCACCATGCCATCCCTCTAGACTGGGTGTTTATCTGTTTCTACACAGAACAATGGCAATCACTATGAACTCTTGCTCATGCCCTAGGGACACTGGGCATTTCTTCCATGTGCCTAGAGCATATTGTGAGCCATCTGGTGCCCATCTCATATCCCTGTGAGGTAGTAAACGACCAGAGGAACAGCAAGCTATCAATCAAACAGCCAGTGAAATCATCTCATTGCAGATCAGTGGTCTCCATCCAATATAAGCGCCACACTGATCCAAAAATGACTGAATGCTGTAATCAAAACGGACATTTTTCTTCTGTCCACCACACCCACATCTTAAGTGCCCCATGCCATAACAGGAAGTACTAAGAGCCACTGATGTACATTAAAGAACTGTACAGCCTAAAAAAAAAGCCTGTTGACACTTCCATTTTATTCATAAACATTGGAGTCCAAAACTGATCTGTTATCATTCATCAACATATTAACTAATGCTATTTATGAAATGTATACAGAACATTTTCTTTTTTTACAGAACTGGTCTTTTTAGCTTGCCTTCCAATAGAAATATCTAAAATATTTTCTAATTGTTTATACTTAAAACAAATGCATACAATCATACTCAAGATGCATTCTCAGAAAATAAGTCTTAATACCTTAAAGCTGCAAGTAAGTTTTGATGCAAGTTTTACCTCTTTGTCGCCATCTCTGTTTGAAACCTGCAATTGCAGTTATTCGTGGAATTATCTTCTTTACGTTGGTTGTGCATCGCATGGCTCCTCAGGGCAGATGAATCTAATGTTTTGAGGAGTATTTGTGGCTGTCATTCATTCACCAGAAAATGTCTGAAGTAGTAAGTACCGTCTGCCACTTTTGTTCTGACCGACTGAGAAAAAAAAGCATTACAATAAATTGCGCTACCAAATCTAACAGATGCTTAGCTCATATCACATCAAACCGTGCAAATTATTATTATTATTTACATTACCTGTAAATTTCTGTACAGTCTATTCTTTTGCTTTTGACTATGGGTGAATCTCCAGTTGTCACTGATGATTGTCGTTCAGACCTTTCTGGATTACAATCCACCATCAAAATGATATGTTTAATTATTCCAGCTGCTGTGAGAAAAGGCTATAAATGATCCGCCACCTGCAGCATCCTCACATGCGATACTCCTATGTATATGGAGTCCCGTGGAAATCCACCAGTACTACTCAAATTATAACACATTACAAGCTTACTGTTGCTAAGGTAAGGAGAGAGTTTTGAACACTGGCTGGTTATGTACTTGCTCAAAATTTGATTTTGGATCATTTTTAAAAAAAAAAAAAAAAAAAAAAAAAAAGTTACAGACCATAACTTTAAAACAAGTGCATACAATCATACTGAAGATGCATTCTCAGAAAATAAGTCTTAATACCTTAAGGTTTGCTGTTCTTCAAGTAACTGGAAATTGAAATCTCATTAAGTGTAGTAATATCAATGGTGTACTTCTCAGTGCCATGTATTCCTCACAAGTAACATTTTATTTAGATATTGTCAGCAAAGGGTCTCCAAAGAATGATTAGTATAAAATGTATTTGCATCTCATTGTATTAATCTAAAAGTGCACTCTCCACCACAATTTGGCAATGACTCCAATCTCACTGCAGTTGGGCACAATATCTTTGCGCCAGCTTGAGCTGATTATCTCCACTCAGAGAGAAGCAAATCATTTGGCATCAAATATGCTTCACTTGGTTTTCCATAAAACACTTGGTTGTGGGAGGTTCCTGGCTAACCGGTCAAGCAGAAAGACAAAGCAAATAAGTACAAAAACTTGCGCCAAAAAAACTTGACTTGATAGAGATGTTGGGGAATGCTAGCACTATGAAATTCATGGATGAAACTCTCTTCACATCCTTCTGATAACAATCATTAATAGAAGTGGTCTAAATATTAAATCTTCTGTGGAAGTCTCAGGACCAAAAAAACGTTTGTCCAAATCATTGCATTCGGTCCGAATGCTCCCTAGTGGAAACTCCCTTGCGGAAGAAGAATGCCATCTTGTTTATACCTGTGACAATGATTTTCAAAAGTATGTGAAGTTCGCGGCTCCATTGTTGCAGTAAACTTGCACAACGTTCTTGAATTAATCATTTATAGATGCACGCCGGTCTGTTATTGCAGGGACATCGACTTTAGGTTGGAACATGATGTAGAACAAAACAAACTGTGATTGGTTGCGTTACATGTCAGTCAAACGTCCTCTTGGGCAGACCTTGGTCAATGAAAGCTACGAGAGAGTCCCGACCTTCTGCCCCCAGTCTGCCCTGTATTCTTATTTCACATAGCCCATTGTCTGTGGCTTAATTTATGTGTATACTGATTAATAATACATTGTTAGCTAACTGTGTGCTTTGTATATGTACATTTCTGAAATACATAACTTGGTCTCCTCTGATAAACCACTTTAAATTGTAATGTAGACGCATGCATTTTCTGTGAAGCTGCTTTGAAACGATATGTATTGTGAAAAGCGCTATACAAATAAATGTGAATTGAAAAGGTGTGGCTACGTGAGACCATGTCAGCACTATCAACGGCGAAATTAATCTGCAGCAGTCGTGTGGTACAAGTAAGAGCTCTGTAAGGGGTGCATCATTATTGTAATGTTATGTGCTTTGAGACGTGGTAATTTAACGCTCTCTCTCTCATCACGTGATGCTTTGCAGAATCTGCTGTGCGTTCATGTGTTTTGAATGAGGCATGGCTTTGGAGACGCTCTGAAGGGAGGGTGGGATCTCATGCATTCAAAGCTTGCTTGCTAGATTCTCCGAAATTGCCGACCCTACCTTTAAATGTAGGAGTAGAGGTTTCCCACAAAAGCCAGAGTTGGTATATGAAATGCACAGCCATAAATGCTTTGCATTATAAAGGAACATTTCATGTTTTCTATATGCTTCCAAGCAGACACTTTCACACAGATCAGGCAACTTCTATTTATTAAAAGTGACCATGAGGGTCAGGGAGGGAATGAAATATTCTATTCACAAAGAAGCTGAATAAAAATCAAGGGATAACAATGCACCAGCAAACAGACAAATAAACTCATTCAAATTCAAATCTAGTACCAAGCAATATTCATGACTGTGTGTGTCTGCCTTGCCCTCATTGTCCATATATTTGCTGACAGAATTCCTTACTCTTTGAAGCATTAACTTGCTGACAAGACTTCAAAGATGGCAAATCCCAAGCAAACATATAAAATGTAAAGGCAAAGCAGCAGTACCTTCCGGTAAGCAATCATGTTGGGCGAGTCGTCATCTGGGTCAGCCACGCCCACTGCACCTTGGTCCTGAGAGGCCTGAGCCATTCTTGGTCTCTTGATCTCTCTTTCCGTCTCTATGGGGAAAGGACAGAACAGAAGGCGGATCAGTCATATCATACAGAATTCCAGTGTGCCACCCAGACAATGAATTAAAACAGTTGTTCTGTGTAAACATGTGAATGAGATTTGAGAGCTAAAGCAGAGGGAAATATTCTCAATAAAATTTTTTTAAAAAAAGTCTTAAATTTCAGTATTTTTCTCAATACTATCGAAGACTTGGAATAAAGCCATAGACTAATTTATGATGCTTTTTATATCTCTTTTGGAGCTTCAGTAGTTCATAGTGTGAAAAAAAACATTTAGACATACTTAAACTCATAAAAAATGAGTTCCACTGAGGAAAGAAAGTCATGCATCAGGGGTTATTAGGGGTCTCAAATCATGTTCACTTAATTCGAACATGTTGATGATACGTATGAGAACCAATGACATTCTTGCAGAGTTTCTTGTTCTCCTCCTTATGTGGCGTACTTGTACATTGTGTCAGATCTACATGGGAGGAGGGGAAATTTTCAATGAACCATGACTTAAATTTCATTCAGACTATTAGTCGCATGTTATTGCATGGACGATTCATGTGAACCACCTTTATCCACCTCATATTTAACGTAAGAGCAGTCGTAGCTTTTTTTAACTAAAATGTGCGAGGATTCCTGTATTGTCCGCTTCCAGTTATTATAGCTGTACAAAAACAGTATGCTACGCTGTTTGACAGGCTATTACAAACTGGTGTTCGTTATTATATTTTAATTACTTATTATCACAGAGCAAATAGTTTTACCATTGTTTTTGTTTTTTGCAATTGGAAGTCTTGCACATTCACAGAAAATGAGGAGGATAGAACTTTTGGAATGTGACACTCCATCCTCTCATCCATCGCCTTTTGTGATCCATGGCTGAAACAAGAAGGGGTTTCATTTATTGGGTGTGAACAATACCTTAATATTAATAATAATAAACTACTGATATTTTCTAAACTATACTTTCTATAATTAAAATGTTTATTTGCAACAAAAAGGTGTATTATGCATAGAAAAATAGCAAGATAGGTGTAGTAAGAAAATAATAATTTTGTTTAATGTTCTCAGTAGTAGTATAGGTTTCTAAACAAACAAACAAGGAATACCGAAATTGTACCTATAGGAAATTCATTGGTAAGCTAATGGCCACCTCTAATTAAATTAGTAAGTTCACTTAAAAGATTAGTTCACTTTAAAATGAAAATTTCCTGATAATTTACTCACCCCCATCTCACACAAGATGTTCGTGTCTTTCTTTTTTCAGTTGAAAAGAAATTAAGTTCGAGGAATACATTCCAGGATTTTTCTTCACATAATGTACTTCAGTTGCAACCAACGGGATGAAGCTTCAGAGGCTCTGCACGATCCCAGCCAAGGAATCTTATCTAGTGAAACCACTGATCATTTAAGAAAAAAGAAAACATTTTTTTTTACCTAAATTGCTCATCTTGCGCTGCTCTGCGACATGCCACGGATTGCTCAAATCACGTCGGAAAGGTGACGCCAGACGTAGGCGTAAGTACCGCCCCAAGCGAACGTGCGAAGACTAATACAAACGGCCAAAGTCTCCAACTTCAAAATCATCCGACATCGTTGTTTCACCTTTTTTTTTTTTTTTAAAGGATGTTTGTATTAGTCTTCACACGAGCGCTTTGTAAACACGGCGCTGTGCTTCTGCCTACGTCTAGCGTGACCTTTCCAATGCGAGTACGCAATCTGTGGCGTGTCGCGGAGCAGAGCAAGATGGGCAATTTAGGTTAAAAAGTATATACATTTTTATTTTATTTTTAGAACATGACCGATGGTTTCGCTAGATAAGACCCTATTCCTCAGCTGTGCAGAGCCCTTTGAAACTAGCCTAGAAATCTAGCCGCACCCTAGCGGCAGCAAATCTAATTTGCCGCGAGTGTAGTCTAGCAACTCTCGGTAGACCTGCGAGCTGGAAAAAACCAAACTCTGGTCAGGCCAATCACATCGTGTATAGAGTCGGTGGGCAGTCTTAACATAATGACGGCAGAGTTGCCCAGGTTCCACGTGCTACTAGAAAACAGAGGCTGACGAACAGCGGTCTTTCGAATCGGCTTTGGCCGCGACTCTGGGAGACTTGTTGTTAAACTTTTCTTTGAGAAAAGAACAAAGAACGGTACATTTCTTGTCATTCTTAAGAAAAGAAGATGTTTTGGGGGGTTTTACCGACCATATATAGCGAAAGTTTAATCTATCAACTAGCTCCGCTTCACCTTCTTCGTTGCTCTGGTTGGTTGTAGCGCTGTCCTATTGTGCAGAGGGAATTTGAAAGACAACCGTTTATCCCGCCCCTCGGATTGAGCCCTGCCAATGGTGAGTTCCCAGACCCAACATCTTGATGTGGGTCTGGCTTGTCAGGCTACTTTGAAACTGCATTGATTTGAACCTTCAACCTGCCATTTAAGTCCATTATATGAAGAAAAATCCTGAAATGTTTTCTTCAAAACACTTAATTTCTTTTCCACTTAAGAAAAAAAAGACATGGACATCTTGGATAGCATGGGGGTGAGTAAATTATCAGGAAATTTTCATTTTGAAGTTTACTAATACTTTAAGTGTCAAGGGTTATGAGCACCGTGAGATTTAGCTTTACGCTTCTAACCGGCTGCACAGAAAGCGATTTATCGCCCACTCATAATTGAAGTCAAATCAGTTTTCGGTTTCAGATAATGGAAGAGATGACGGTGACATACACATCTTTCTCTTCAGCTTATGTGTGTTCCTCTCAAGAGCACAGCAATAGGCAATGATTTCAGTAGTACTGCTACAATATAGGATTTGGCGTCTTTAAATTGTAACCGTACAGCGTTAACTGGAAAAACAAAGAGAAGGTTTTAGTATTAACCAACAACAACAAATACAACTGTGTACAGAAACCGAAACGGCGCTAAAAACATCCCGGAACCTTCCTGACTGTACGTAACTAAGATTAAAAAATAAATAAATAATAATAAAAACGGTTAGGCCTATATTTTAAGACGCCAAACCACCGGACGTAACCATTTACATTTTAAAAACTGTGGGAGAATGTCTTTGTTACTACACAAATGACAGACAGGCCGAAAGGATAAGAGGATCCCATGCTTTTGGTCTTCTTCGTCACAGGCTGTGGCTACTTCACTGCTGTATGCGTCTCTCACCTGCACGAGTGTGCTAGAAACAAACACTCAAGTATTTGCTCATGGTCTCCTAAAATTATCCTTGGACTTCTTAGTAACCCTGAATTGATTAAGCTTTTCCACGCTAGCCACATGAGGAGCGCGAGCTCATAACAGCTGTTTGTGATCAACACCAGCGAACCTAAAGGTAGAACTGTGGGCATGATTTCCCAGCGCCGCATTGCACTACAAACATGTGCAGCTATTTAAAAAAAAAAAAAAAGACAAACAGCTGCTTCCAAAGCCCACTCCCCAAGGGAACACCGTCCCAAATCACACAGCACTCCACACAGTGATGCCGAATATAGAGGCAGAAAAACCCTGTCACTGAAAGACCCGCTCGCTCGCTCGCTCACTCATTCTCTCGCGCACGCACAGCAGGGAGCGCGAGGCGACAGGATGATTCACTTCAAACTCACCAGCACTTCGGGAGCCACTTGAATCCAGCGCCGGACATGACAATTGATCATTCGGCGCGAGCGAACATTGGTACAAGTTTACAGCGACACCCAGTCACACAAATAACTGATGACTGGAAGAGCATTACCTTAGTAAGTACCGCCTCGTCCACTCCTCGGAGCTCGATTTCTCCTCCTTAGCAACCAGAAAAGAGCAGGTTCATGATCTAACTGGCTTGAAGAGTCTGTGGTGATGATGATGATGATGGGGAAGATGATGAAGAGACCAAGGAACCGTGCAGCTGTGGAAAGCAGTGGGCTCCTTCCACTCCGTCCGTCTCGCGCGCGCACCGGATCCCAGCGTGGGTGGTCGCTGCGTGGAGTGAAGTGCTCAGGTACAGTGTGAGGATCCTGGCATGTGTGCAAACTGAGTGTGAGAGCGTGTGTCAGAGGCAGGGAGGGAGGGAGGATAACAGAGGGTGGGGGGGTTGGGGGTGGAGTGTCTCCCTCTTGTAGTTTCAGGCAAGCGATTTTGAAACATGTATGTTCATTAACGGTGAAAATGCTTTTGTAGGCATACCAATTTGAATTCTGTCATGTGATTATAAACATTCAATTGAGTAATCTCTTCTAATTTCTGTATTTCTCTCATTGGGACATCTGGCTAAGAGGGTTAGGCTTTAAGAATAAATGCAGTTTATCAATGCAGTAGCCTAGTTCATGGGTCACTTTGTCTTTAACAACATTATAAGTTGACCATATAATGTTAGTACTTTTTTTGTGTGCCAAAAACACAGAAAAAAATGGTCCCGTCACACATGAAATGAGCTGGTGCTCTCTCTCTCTCTCACACACACACACACACACACACGAAGCTACAAACAGTGAGTTTTGTGTTTGTGTTCAAACTCCCCATTCTTCAAGAACAGCCTCATTGCAAAGCCTCAAACGTGACATTTCACCAAAAAAAAAGAAAAAAAGAGTGCCGCTCAGACAAACCAGACCTTCTAAAAGCCCCCCAGGCAAAATCAGGCACGGGTAAAATATCTGGTATTATATAAATATTAGCAATTTCATTTATATGTTGCTTCCAAATGTTATTTTATCAGACTACACAACTCATTTTGAATGCCTTTCAGAGCTTCACAGGACCTGGAATCAAAAAAAAAAAAAAAAAGAGCGGTCGTTCATCCTGTCATTCTTAATCAGTGAGTGTGGCAAACTTGTGACTGAAATGGTAAGATTTCATCAGAAACCGCTGTCAGATGAAAAATGCTTGACCACAACTGAGCTGTTTCAAGAAGGCTAAGGGACGCCATCTTAACTCACTTTAAATCAAGCTGAAAAGGTCTATATAAATGCTCTTTGGACCAGAAGTCCTGAAAGTTTTTTTTATTTATTTTTTTATATAGTACATCAAATTCTTTTGTCTGAAAAGATCAAGGAAAATCAGATTTCTCATGATTCGATCATTTTAAAAGAAAAGAGGAAGAATATCACATCTGGGTGATACTGGGACACTGAACAAGTCTATATTTTGGGTTTCATGTAGCCATCATATTTGCACATTGCAAAATAGGCATTTAGTTCCATCGCATGGTTCTGAAATGGATTAAACAGAAAACAGGGAGAAATATTCATTAAATCCACTGCAGAATGTCACACATCTGGACCACAGAGACTTCACAGAGAACACAGTGTGTCTTTTTTTGTCTCCTGCAGGTCCACTCATGCGATCTGCGGTTTCGTTTGTCTGCAGCATCCCCTCTTCTATCCCATACATATATGCACACATCCTCTCACACACCCCCCTCTCTTATTTTCCCTACTGGCTCTTAATTGGCCTTCTGGCACAACTGAGATGATACATACCCACAGGGAATCCTGATAGAGTTCGGGAGTCTTTCTTTTTGTTACATTTTCTCCAAGTTCTGACAAAACATGATGCAATAAGGAGTGATTTATAGAAAGAGAGAAAAAGTGCAAACCCTTTGTAAGTTCACAATGTTACCGGTAATAAATATAAATACACACACACACACAAACACCAATCAGGCATAACATTATGACAGGTGAAGTGAATATCACTGATTATCTCATCACGGCAGGCACCTGTTACTGGGTGGGATATATATTTGGCAACATATATCCCACACAACATTTTGTCCTCAAAATTAATGTGTTAGAAGTAGGAAAAATAGGCAAGCTTAAGGATTTGAGCGAATTTGACAAGGGCAAAACTGTGATGGCTAGATGACTGGATCAGAGCATCTCCAAAACTGCAGCTCTTGGGGTGGGGTGTTCCCGTTCTGCAGTGGTCAGTATCTATCAAAAGTGTTCAGAACTGGACCACGGAGCAATGGAAGAAGGTGGCCTGGTCTGATGAATCTCGTTTTCTTTTACATCACGTGGATGGCCGGGTAGAACCTGGGGAACATGTGGCACCAGGATGCACTATGGGAAGAAGGCAAGCTGGCGGAGGCAGTGTGATGCTCTGGGCAATGTTCTGCTGGGAAACCTTGGGTCCCGCCATCCATGTGGATGTTACTTTGACACGTACCACCTACCTAAGCATGATTGCAGACCATGTACACCCTTCCATAGAAACAGTATTCCCTGGTGGCTGTGGCCTCTTTCAGCAGGATAATGCGCCCTGCCACAAAGCAAAAATGGTTCAGGAATGGTTTGAGGAGCACAACGAGTTTGAGGTGTTGACTTGGCCTCCAAATTCCCCAGATCTCAATCCAATCGAGTATCTGTGGGATGTGCTGAACAAACAAGTTCGATCCATGGAGGCCCCACCTCGCAACTTACAGGACTTAAAGGATCTGCTGCTAACATCTTGGTGCCAGATGTCATAATGGTGTCATAATGTTATGCCTGATCGGTGTACTGTTGCTCAAGAATGTTGCATTTCCAGTCTGCACATTCTAGATAAGCCCATTGTTATCAACCCTTGACCAAATATCAAGTACTCTACTTTTCAGAGAACAGTCAGGAAATGGGCTATTTATCAGTTCCAGGAAGTGTCCTTTATCACATACTCTAACCAGCCCCTTCTTGAGCCCTAGGTGTTAACACAGCTCCTACACTATTTTTGGGGCTCTCTGTCCTTCATTGTCTTAGTCAGGATGTATAAAAGTGTCATGGCTGAGTACAACAGCAATTACACGCAAGTATATACTTTGAGGCAAAAAAAGGTCGTTTTCAAGCTATAATACAAGAAACTTACCCCATAATACTATGATTCAAAATACAGACACTCCAAACATGCATTAGCACATGCTCAAATGCTCTTTTCCCTGAAATCAATACCGTCAAAAGCCATTAGGGAGGAGTAATTGCTCATCATGTCTGAATCACAAATGTATTCAGCCAACCACTCACTCAAAGAGGCATGTATACACACATATACAGTCATAATGGACATTGGCGCATAGCGACATCAGCACAAATTGACAGTATCAGGAACCCTCCCACTCCAGGCTAGATTAATTATTTAGACTAGAGAGAGATGCAAGAAATGCACAGAGGTGTTTCCTTATCTCCAGTAGCCTAATTGCATTGCACACACAATCATCTCGCTAAATTAGCTGTTTTTCCATTTCATGTGGACAAGAAATTATCTTCTGTCGAGCTGCAGGATGAATATATGTTGCAAATCCAAGTGTTTTCTCCTTGCTTGCACTAAACTGGAGACATTTCTGTCTTAGAAAGTAATGCTCCAGTGTGCATTAGGTAATATGTCGCAAGAGTGTTACATTTGCAGTGCATTTATGTTCTTTCTTACCAGAGACCAGCAGGAATGGGCACATGTTGCATAAATGCCAATTATTAGAGCAGGCTGCTAAGAATAGAAGTGAAGTGTTAAAGTCTGAATGTGACTGAAGTAAAGAGGACTCTAGTATTAGGCTGAAATAAAACGTATTGCACAATATTATAAAGCCAAAATGGTCATTAACAATGGGTGTGTTTTTTTAGGCAATAACTAAGAGAAGACATATTATGAATAGATGATAAAATACAGCAATGAACAACGACAAGATTACATTTTCACAAAAAAAAAAAAAAAACAGCTAGTTCAGAACAAATGCACTTGGTACTGTAAAAGTAGGGTAAGTGTTCGTTATGGAAGCAGGATAAAGATTGGTTAACACTTCATAATAGGTATAAAGTACTTACAAATCATTAACAAACTTCGAAATGAGTTATTCATTCAATGTAATTAAAACAATTATTATTGTTTAATTAGCTTGTAGTAAAGGAATTGGATATATAGGCATAACATTATGCCCTAATATTGTGTGGGTCCCCCTTTTTTTTTTGCAAAAACATTTGAGGCATGGACTCCACTAGACTCCTTTAGGTGTGCTGTGGTATCTGGCACCAAGATGTTAGCAGCAGATCCTTTAAGTCCTGTAAGTTGCGAGGTGGGGCCTCCATGGATCGGACTTGTTTGTTCAGCACATCCCACAGATGCTTGATTGGATTGAGCGAATTTGGAGGCCAAGTCAACACCTCAAACTCGTTGTGCTCCTCAAACCATTCCCAAACCATTTTTGCTTTGTGGCAGGGCGCATTATCCCTCTGAAAGAGCCCACAGCCACCAGGGAATAACGTTTCTATGGAAGGGTGTACATGGTCTGCAACGATGGTTAGGTAGGTGGTACGTGTCAAAGTAACATCCACATGGATGGCAGGACCCAAGGTTTCCCAGCAGAACATTGCCCAAAGCATCACACTGCCTCCGCCGGCTTGCCTTCTTCCCATAGTGCATCCTGGTGCCATGTGTTCCCCAGGTAAGTGACACACACACACCCGGCCCTCCACGTGATGTAAAAGAAAGCGTGATTAAACAGACCAGGCCACCTTCTTCCATTGCTCCGTGGCCCAGTTCTGATGCTCACGTGCCCACTTGTTGGCGCTTTCGGCAGTGGACAGGGGTCAGCATGGGCACCCTGACTGGTCTGCGGCTATGCAGCCCCATAGACAACAAACTGTGATGCACTGTGTATTCTGACACCTTTCTATCAGAACCAGCATTAACTTCTTGAGCAACTTGAGCTCCAGTAGCTTCTCTGTTTGATCGGACCACACGGCCAACCTTTGTTCCCCACGTGGCCGCCTATGACCCTGTCGCTGGTTCACCACTGTTCCTTCCTTGGACCACTTTTGATAGATACTGACCACATCACAATGTTTTGGCCCTTGTCAAACGCTCTCAAATCCTTACGCTTGCCCATTTTTCCTGCTTTTAACACATCAACTTTGGGGACAAAATGTTCACTTGCTGCCTAATATATCCAACCTATATATATAATATATCCCATATTATATTTTTTTAAGGAACACTTAATACTAATGAAGTTGATGTCTAATAAAGGTTGGTTTAAAGCACTTAATGACATTTTCCCATTTTCCGTGACCTAAAGTGAGAGCTATTTACAGATAATAATAAAAAACATCTAACTCTTTACATATGAGTTAATTAAACAATAATTTGGTTAATTACAGTGATAATGAAGGAAGAACTCACTATTTGTATATAGCCTATTAATATTTTAACAACGTAGAGACTACAATATATTAATTATGAATTAACTAAACTAATAGTTTGCTAATGATTTGTAGGTACTTTATTACTGTATACATATTATGAAGTGTTACTAAAGATGGGGTGTTTTTACGGCATTGGATCATCAAGTTTCTCTTCTATTAGTGCAAATACTGGAGAGCTCAGTCTGCTAACATCTGTACAGGAATGTGACAGTATTTCCAACAGCCGGCACTCTTGGGAAGAGCTCTAAGCCCTTTGCTCCCCACTACTTGTTCTACAACATGTTTATTTCAAGTGCACTAAAAATTCCCTATTGCATTGTTCAACCAAAGTTCTCGAGCAGAGGACATTCCACTTCAGTCTGTGTACTCAAGTCTTCTACATGTCCATTTCCAATAGTCTGAGTCAGATAATAACTCTATTGACATTTGCTCACTGATACATCCGAAATGTCTCCTATCACCACATACATGAAAATCCAGCAAGGTTATCTGACTTCACTAACTTGGGCAGATATTTTTGCATAGACTTTTGGCCAGAATCAACGGCTGCAGGTAAGAGATGCCCTTTACATTCTTTTCCATTTCGGGTTGACATTAGCATTTTCACAAAAAGAAGATTCTCTCACAGCATTTGAAAGTGACCTCATTCTGCAAATTCAGCGATACCAGTAGAAGCTACTGCCACAATCACATTACTCGGGATTCAGTTGCACAGTCACGAGAGGGTTAACGTCACAATCAAAGGCAGATCAGCAGGAGGACGTGAGGAGCCCATGGCAATCCAGCCCTGCTCTTCAACAGCCTTTGCTGATTACTTACTGCAAGGTGCAATTATCCTCGCCACTACCGTGGAAAAATCAGCCTCTCCCACAAAAGCACAACACTGACGGAGAGAAAGACAAAAACATAAAACAAAGGCACGGATCGCAGCAAAAATAAACACGGAGAGACGTGAGATGACATTCAACTATTGCATTTAGATTAATTTATTGGCTCAGAAAGCAATGGCAGATTACACCTCATAGAGCAGGCGGCAAGCACGAGCCATTTGTTTTGACCAGTTTATGAATAATTACAGCACCTCAAATCAAGTTTTTTTTTTATTATTTATTTATGAAACCTTAATACTGTAATCACTGGAAAGTCTCTTTTTAAACCTCTACACTTTACAAAGAAGATGAACAGTATATGTAAACAGTACTTTTGTTTGTAATCTTAATGCTCCTTTTAAAATGTGCACATCATTAAAAACACAATTCTTTAAAGTTTAGATGGGAGAATATATGGAGTAACGACTAATGACACAATATAAAAGAGATCAAGGGAAGGAAAACAATCCCAGCCTCATCTCTCTCAAAAGTGACTGCATACGCAAGAACAAGAAGCAACATCAAGAGCCATATGTTTATGCATGTCCATAAACGAATAGCAATAGATTTACACAAAATGAAAAAAAAAAAAAACAGTGCAAAGAAATTTAAATCAGAAGGCTAAGAACAAAGATAGAAGATAGAGAATGAATTAAAAAAAAAAATTTAAAAAAATCACATTCCCACAGTCATCAATATTTACCTTGAACAAAACATTTATGCGTTTAAAAATGATAAAGGATTGAGAATGTTGGGGGAATGAATACCAAACCAGAGTGGAGTGATGTGAGAATAAATAGTGGTGTTTTCTGCAGTCAAGGAGTTCAATGCTCTCGTTTCACCCTCCTGTCTGAGGCAGCAAAACCTAGAAATTAAACTAATAATCTCATGTCGTTCTCCACGTTGTGCAGGTCGTCCCTGTTAACAGGGAGTTTTGACCGAGGCGAAAGTTTGGCATTCTTAGTGTTCCATTCTCTGCGGGTATCAGGAGGCACTTTCTGAGACACTTCGAGTGATTCCTAGAACAGAATCGATTATGGCTGCTCACTGTTCGCAAACTCAAATCGAAGTTACCTCCGGATCCATTGTGCATATCTTCTTCGTAATATGTGAAGTATCCAGAAATCGACTCAGTCTTCATTATACTGAGAAACCAGCTAGTGCTTCCTGAAGAGTATAAACAGTATAATGGAGGAGATTTATACAATATACATTACTTGGGTCAGTGATACAAGTAGGGGCATGATATAAGTATGTTTGGTCTTTTGACGCCTGGCCTTTCTGCTCTGGGAATGCCGCTATGTTTGGACGAGGGACTGAGAAAATGACAACAAGGGCAAAGTGCTATAACCGGGTGTGAGATTACAGGGTAGTTGTTCAATATTATTGATCCCAGACAGTGAAGCTGTCTCTTAACTATGCCGTCCCTCTGGTTCCGCATTCTTTACGCAATGACGGTCAAAGCACCCAAGACCTGACACTGTGTGAGTGCATTCTTTCTGAGGCTAGCTCCTGCAAGCAACCCATTGCATCTTTCTAGAGTCTCCTGTTATGAGTTCAGATACGACTCTGAAAAGGCTCCATCCTTTTTCCCCCTTTTCTCAGAAAGGCACCTCCTCTCATCCCTGATATTGAATCCAATACCCGTGTGTCTGCTTTTTACAGCGTTATCTCTTGTTTGAATGGAAGGTTTCCATCGCTATGAGTGTGTATAGGCAACATGGAAACAAACTGGAATAGATTAGAGCTGAAGTCAAGTGAGACGATCACTTATTACCACTAGATGGCACTAAAGCAACACAATAGCAGACTAGGGTACCACAACTTGCACAACAAAAGATACTGCAGCTCAGGCAGAACTCTACTAAAAAATAATACCAAAAATAAAAACAAATTCCAAAAGAAGTGACATCCCCTTCCGAAATCAACACTATTCACAGATGTCCGTTGCACTGCACGCATAGAGAATCGAAATTGTTTACTCGTAACATAAATGAAATAAATAACTGAACTCTTCCCGAAATAAGACATGTCCTTAAATTCCAGACTTGTAGGATCATCAGTGTTCGTACCACAGACTTGAGATGTACAAGGCAGAATATTGCCAAAGTCATTATGTTTTACGCATGTCCAGTCTTTAGGACAAGGATTCAGACACCCTGCTATTGCTTCAATTGATGTTGAGATGAAACATCACAACACAACACAAGTTTTGACTTCATTATGAGCAAATCACTTCATGCCACCTTCAGAAAAAAAAGATTATCCGAAGAGCAGGGCGGCACATGGAGTTGTAGATTGTTTTCGCCAGAACATGCAGACAGGCTTTTTACAGTTAGGGGAAAAAAGCACAAACTCCAAAACCACAATGACGCCGCAAAATTTCACGACATGGAGCTAGATGCTGAAATGTGGTCATGTAGCAGAGGAGTCTTCTACTCGGGCTCTGAGGCAGGGGGTCTACATGGGACAGGGCTATAGTACTGTCCAAATGACTGGAACCGAATGTCAGGTTGTCAGTTTTAAGTAGGGCACAGGAGGGACAAGAATGGAACAGCCTGGAAGGCAGAGGCTGGCATTACAGCCAGTAACTAGTTACTCCTATGGGCACTTCTAAATATGTCCCGAGGGATCTAGAATGGAGAAGTAATCACAGAATAGGGCTGAAGATTTGTAGTTTTGCCCTTCCCTGACTTTGAGCCATGCCACCACAGATGTGTTGAGAGACTGTAGAGGAATGCTAATGTGAATATCAAATTGTGTTGAATTGTGAATGAACAATTCTTAATCCGGTCACACATGGGAGTAAAAGTCACTCCTATGTCTGTCAGGTCCTCGAGAAGTCAATTGATCTTGACTGTCTTCTGCAGATGGCTCAGTTCAGATCGATGGTGTTAAAGACCCACTCTGTGAACTTCTTGAGCTTGGCAGCGGAGCTTTGAGACTCTTCCTGCAGCCTCTGATTGTCTTCCCAAAGCCTCTTAATTTGGGTCTGCAGTTTTAATTTCTCTTCCCTTTCCTGGAGGAAAAGAAAAACATAGTGAGGGAATGATAAATGTGAGGTTGAATACACTAACTTTAAATAATCGACAGAGCTCCTGTTTACAACAGTTACTAAGGTTGAAAATGCAACACAAAAAGCAAAATACATTAAAACTATTCCAAGCAAATTATCAAGCACTTTTTATCTAGGAAAAATAAAGGCAAAGAGACAATGACTAATTCTGATGTTCCAAAGTGAATCAGTCCATCACAGTCGTTCAAGATTGGGTGACTATTACAGCTTCACATGACGTTTTTACTTCGTATGAAGTAAAAATCCCCTTCATTTTCTCCATTACTTACTTATAAACTAGACTTACTGTGAGCTGCAATGTTGTTAATCATTGGTATGTTTTTGTTGAAGTTGTCAGCCAGCATTATTTCAACTTATTTTTCAAATAATCATGCTCAACTCTGGAAGTTTTTTCAATCAGAGAATCACTAAGCGATAATCTTTAAAAATCAAGAGTTTTATATTTCTCCATAGTCTTCATGGCATTATATTGTTATTCTTTCCGTGAAGTACTTTTCTACATAGTTACTTTTTTTTTGTCCCGAACCAATAAACGGTATCAAAGCCCTGGAAAATTCTCATGACCGCCCTTACCACAGTTGTGCATTGGTTTTCGATAATTCAATGGCTTCAATTATTCCTGATTTATTTAACCCTTAATTGGTCAAAGAGGCCATTCTGAATATTGTATAAGTTCAACTCACTTTCTTCAAGTCCTCCTGCAACATCTTAACCAAAGCCTCCAGCTGAGAAACCTTCCCACTGTAGCTTGAAGGCCCCTCACTAACAGAAGAACCAGAGTTAGGACAAAATGGATGCCATGTGCAAGAAACTACAACATGACTAAGAAACCACATACACAATACGAATTACACATTATCTGTTGGACTATTAGGAAAAAGCTGTGAAATGAGAGGGTAGTGGATGTACCTGGGTGAGAGTCTGGTGTGGGGCACTGGGTGCAGCTCTAGATGCTGAGGACTGAGTGAAGACTCTCCTCTCTGACTGACGTCCTGAGAACTGAACATAAAGCCTCTTTGCACTGAGAGGAGAATGGGAGGAGAAGAGTGTGATTGAGTTGAGAGAAAGAGAGAGATGGTGGTGTGATGACAAGCAGAGCATTAATTTAACTGTGAAGGCATTATTAGGCATACGATAAAAAAGCACCTCCAGCTTAACATAGTTGCACATTCCAAGACATAATTTCACATCTGCCCACCAGTGCAAGGGACATTCCCATAAATGCAACATCATTTCAATCATTATTCTAAATCTTTATATTTCAGCAAATACAGCATATTATATCATCACACAAAATTGATAAATCCTTAACGTCATAAACCCCAGTAATGGGTGTTCCTTTAACTATGAGCACTTTTGGCCTTGTGTTGTGATCCTTTAGAAATAAAACTATTATTATTATTATTATTAATTAAACGATTTCACACTCTCATTAGGTTATTTAATTTCGCAGTCAAAGGAGAATGTCATTTTTTTCATGAACATTCCCATCACAAGCACCCTTCTCTCCACATACAGTATGTGATGTGTTTGCTGTTTGCTAACACTCAAACTATAAATAATAGTGATGGAAATAGCATTTTTGGCATAAAATGGTCTATGCTTTCTAATGCTTATTTCATGAATCATAATTCAGTGTTATTGTTAGCTAAAACAAAACTATTACAGCTTGTTTTCAGTAATTGAAATAAAGCTGAAATTAAATAAAATAGAAATATAAGACTAACTAACTAGGCAACTAACTCAAATAAGTAAGCTGAAATGACTAAAACTAAACAAAAACTACAAAGCTGCACGCGTCTTGTAGAGGATTGCAGTTTTTCTTGATCCATGTCAAATTTAGAGCCAAAGCTACTTTTCACTGTGCACGGATATCGTGACACGCACAGGTGAATGATGCATGCAAGCAATATCCTGCATTACTAAAAAAAATTATATCCAAAAAAAAAGAAGAATGGCTTTAACATTCAACCCCTGGCATATGAAAGTGCCCATATTTGAAGAAACACCTTATATGTGAATTAATAAAATAAAAACCTCTCCCTCTTACAGAAGATGGACAGATGGATTGTGCAAAGCAGTGACATAGCCGAGGAGGACAGATAAAGAGAAGAGAAATGGGCTCACTGCGCTGTGGTCTTCTCTCACCCTCGAAAGCATTGGCAACATCCACTAGGTGGGTCCAGTCCAGGCCGCTGTCTGTGTCCGTGTCCGGGAGGGGCATGAGACCCAGTTCAGGAGGAGGCAGCCTGTGCCGCTCGTGCAGGTCTGCTAGAGAGGTGTCAGACGCTGAGAGGTCACCTAACACATAGCCAATGAGAAAACGTGAGGTGGCCTGTGTGTGCGCATGTGTGTGATTGAGTGCTTTTGCCCAGTTAGAGATTGTTGAGTGTGCATCTTACACAACATAATGGGGAAATTTAGTGGATTGCAATGCTTTTTCATAACTTGTGGTACTAAATGAAAACTTCCCAGACAATGAAACATGCAGCTGAATATAGCTTTGAAGTTATAAAAATATTGTATTTTTGTTAAATGCAGTCTCATTTTTCCACTAAAATTAGTTTGAGATCAAACAGTAATTGGTGGAGCCCCTGCGGTACTGTCGCAGACCCCCTGTTGAGGATTCCAGGCTTATTAGATTTGTTCTATAATGTCTTGCATTTTCAGGACATTTCTCTATAGATTGTGCTACCCTGTAATGGCACTATGACCCAATCATGACAGGTTCTCACCATGCATCTTGATGCCCATTTTGTAGGAAGGTCTGCGCAGTGGGGCGCCACGGGTGGTCGGTGATCGTGGAAGGGTAGAGCAGCTGAAGAGCACGTCACTGGCCAGAGCCTGCTCCAGAACTGAATCTCCCAGAGACGGCAGTCGCTGACCCCGGTATATACTCTCATCTGACAGTGTGCGGTGCAGAGAACGCCGCCCTGAGCTTGCAAGACCTGAGGAGGAGGACTGCACGGAAGAAGAGGGAGAGGATTCATGATTGCAGTAACTGATCCTGTATTACAGTAATCCTCATTTTTGATCATTTAATTTTTCTAACAAAAATTGTGAAAATGTATATAAGTGTGTGTGTGTGTGTGTGTGTGTATATAAGTGTGTATATATATATATATATATATATATATATATATATATATATATATATATATATATATATATATATATATATATATATATATATATATATATATATATATATATAAAATTTTTTTATTTATTTATTTATTTTGGCAGAGTTAAACCATCTCCTTTGTTGGCAACAGGTTTATAAATGCTTCTCATTAAAAATCTGGTGAAACGTTTCCACAGACGTGTCCACGGTTAGCAGTGTGTGTGTGTGTGTGTTTACTACTCACTACTCCTAATGTATATGCACTAACTCGGATGGGTTAAATGCAGAGGACAAATTCCAAGTATGGGTTACTATACTTGGCTTTCATTTTGACTTGATGAGGTACCTTCTCCTTGTGCTGACTGGATGGGGGACTTTCTGATGTGGTGAGTTTCTTTAGATCTTCTTCCACTGTGGACTTGCACATGGCTTGAGGAGAGTGCAGATCCCTAAGAGAGGGCCTGGATTGAGAAGACCCAGGGTCTGTTCCCTCACCCTGTGGTCTTCTAGAGGGAAAAAGGCATAATGCAAGATTTCGGATTAAAACATCAAATCCTTGACTCTGTAAATTCTAAGTCAATAATTTCCTTATTTACAGGATCATTAAGCACTGATTCCGTTTCACTGTTATTGGTGTCCCTCTCCAGAAGGTGGCAGGCATGTATCAGTAAAAAACAAAACTCCAAGAGCAAAAGGAAAACAAACCCTAAACCCTCTTTTGACAAAAAAAGATTACATAGATGTATTGCCACTTAAGAGGAAGGTCAGAGCAAACACAACTAGAACATTAACTGTCTATAAAACAACGTGTGACAAATTTATCTAGGAAGACTGCAACTAGTCCATGATTTATGAACTTGAACTTGTTGTGACCGTTTTCCTGTGTGTATCTTTTCAAACATCTCTCCTTCACATCTTTACAATTCAGTCACACATCTATTAACCATCCATCATCCCCACAGTCAAGCTCCTTTACTTACTTGCGCGTGTCCCCAAAGTCCACAGAGTTGATGGTGCTGCCCGGTTTCCTCCAACCAATCAGGTACTTGCTAGTGGCCCCTTGGCGAGGATAGAAACTCTTGGGGCCAGGTGACACCGAGCTCTGGGAGGAAGAGGATGAGGGGGAGGTGGCTGAGGAAGACTCTTCACGTGGGGAGCTGTGGCTGGAGCTCAGGACTGCAGGGCTGACAGAGTGGCGTGTGCTGAGGGCCAGATAATGTGAAAACACGTCTGGACCATCTCAGAAAATAAATATCCAAGAAAAATAGTGCACATACTTTATAGCATGTGTACACATAGATGTAGCATTATTTGCCATGATATTGGTACTACAAAAAATGTATACAGTAAATCAATGAATTGTAACAAGCAAAATTAACATCCAAACTCTGGAGCACATTTCTTGCCCAAACAAAACTCAATGGCACAATGCAGATGTGTGTGGTTGCCAGGGTGTTGCTACACAGTTGCTAGGGTGTTCTGGGTGGTTTCTAGAGAAATTATGATGTGGTCTTCTAAGGGAAATCTAAGGTGTTCTGGGTATTGATGGCTGGTTATTTGCTCAAATCAAATAAACCCACAATGCAAAGATGTGTGTTGTGTGGTTACCATGGTGCTGCTATACATTTGTACATCTAAGGTGTTCTGGGTATTACTAGGTTTCCTAGAAAAAAGCCCACTATCACAGTGCTAAGATGTTGTGTGTGTTGCTGAAATGCTCTGGAAGGTTGCAAGGGCATTGCCTAGGGAGTTGAGCATTTGCTAGGTTGTTGCTTGCTAATCCAAATAAAACAAGTCAATCTACAAAACTCTGTAAAACTTTAAAAAGTGAATCGAAACATACCTAGAATGGGAGCCCATGTCACTCAGACTGTAAGAACTGCCATCCCGGACCAGTAGATGTGTCGGTGGACTTCGGGTAGTAGGCGGTGCATCAGCAGGGGACACTGGGGACTCTGCAACGGGAGGGGACCTCTCAAGCACCCTCCGGCTCCCTTCTGTGGGGCTGTGCCAGGGTGAAGGGGCTCTCTCTCTGGCCCCAGCAGCTCCCACAGCCAGCAGAGAGCTAGAACTCCCATGGGTGGGCCCGTATGACGTAGCATCAATGCCACTGTCAGCTGAAGCACCCTGCAGGTAGCCACCGCCACCCAGACCATTCGGCTCAGATTCCGGCTGCTCTCCCATCCCTCCACTACCCAGATCATACCACTTGTCATCACTATGACCCCCACTAGAAGTGGTACTGGAGAGCGTATTACTGCTGGAGTGAGAGTATGGACCTTCAGACTGTAAGGGAAAGGAAATGGTTGCTGAAACATCATACATTCACAAAAAGTTAAACTAGATAAGAAAGCTAGATATTCCACCATAATGCTAAGGCACAGTATTTCTTAGAACATTTTTTAACAAACAGCATTACTGCTTATTAATAAATTATGTGCAAAATCAAAGTCGACCAACAAAATGTGGTGCATCCAACATGCACAAAAAATAAAAGGTTTGCTCAGGTTGTTAAATGTTGTGTGGTTCCAAAAACTTTAGGATATTTATAAAATAATGATTCAAGATGTTTCACTTGATGCTTAAACAACAATACATTTTCAGAGTAATTGCATTAAAACCTTTCTTAAAAATGGTATTTTCGAAACCAAATGAAATCCACATGAATACAAAGTACATTTTCTTATGCACTTTTTTTTTTTTTATGTTTTTGCAGGAAGTTTCTTATGCTCACCATGGCTGCATTTATTTGATCAAGATAGAGTCAAAACAGTAATACTGTGAAATATTACAACTTCAAATAACTATTTTCTATTTTAATATATTTTGATATGTATTTTTCCTGTGATGGCAAAGCTGAATTTTCAGCAGCCATTACTACTATTTGTTCAGGATTTTTTGATGAATATGAAGTTAAAAAGAACAGCACTAATAAAACATTATTACGTTTGTAACATTATAAATGTCTATTGTCACTTTTGATCAATTTGATGCATCCTTGCAGAATAAAAATATAAATTTCTTTCCCAAAAAAATGTAATCTTACAGACCCGGAACTTTTGAACAGTAGTGTACTGACAGCTGCTAAAGTGTTCTGAGTGGAATTCTTTGCATTGCTCTGCTATTGATATGCTGTTGGTCAAAACAGTCCACCCTCAATCATAAAAATGGTGCTTTTGACCATCCTTCTGACGAACATATTAACTAAGTGTTAACAAACTACTGTTTGTTGTATTATATGGTAATGCTCGCCACTTAAAGCTCCTTTAGTGAAGAGGTACCATGGGGCGCCATTTTTAAGCGCGGTTATATACAGCAGTTGAGAACCCACCTGGCTGCCTTTCTTGGGTGAAAGGTGAATAACCTGCTCCTGTCTCTGGATGCGTGGGCCGCCTGAGTAGGATGAGCTAGACTTAGTGACTGGAGCATCTACCAAAGATAAGAGTGCGCATTAGAAAACAGGACATTTAGACAGTACTTAACAGGGGGAAAAAAAACAACACTGGTGAATACTGAAAATGAGGGCACAACAGCAGGGAGGAAACAGACACACTTGAGACTCATTTAGATGAGAAATGTCATAAACAAAGCCCAAAGTACACGTGTGCACACGCGCACACGCGCGCGCGCACACACACACACACACACACACACGCCTTGACACACAGTCCTTGAAATAAAATAATACACAATTTGATCTCAAAGAAATCAGATTTGGCCAATATAGCTTGTGCAGTCGGTACTGATTTCATTACAGGACAGTGAGTGTAAAAGAAACCATTGTGTAATTGTTGGCTGTTACATAATGGCCAGCATAACAAAAATAGATGGTACAAACAATTAAAGTACACAGACTTCAGAAGGGGGAGGGGGTGGATGGACAGGAAGCAGAATGTCAGAAAATGCTGAAATGATCCTAAAACAGAGACTGTGTGTGTTACAGTTCACACAGAGTGATTACACAGGCTTTAAGACATAATCGATTAGACATGGGCATATATTTAAAAAAAAATAAGGCCAGTTTTTATTCATGCATGAGCCACTGCAACATTGCTTTGTCAGAGGGGGGTAATTCCTTTCTAGCTTTATGAAAAGGCTTTCCTTCCCCTCTTGACACCCTACTTCCTGCCTCTACCTCCCTTTAGCTATTCAAAGCAGAGTTTTGTTTGTTTTTCCAGAATAATAATACCTTGCAGTATCTCAGAACTCAAACTCAGTTTGAACAAACCACAAGCTTTTAAAACTCTCTTTCCTCAATTCAAATTATTTCCTGAATATACATATTTGTGCTAACATGACTACTTTAGAGGAATGGAACATCTTTTCAGGAAAAATATATAGAAGTTACTGGGGAAAAGTAAAAGTTTTGGATGTGAATGAGCATCATAAAAAAATGTCAGAAATCTGTCAGAAATGGCAAAAGTATCCCCTGTATGCCTCATATGAATGTGTCACATACCTTCCAGCCTTCCATAGGAAAATAAGACACGAGCCCTATACGGATGAGACTAGTTTTCATGGAGGACATTACAGAAACTCATGTTTCACAGGTGTACTTTGTCATTTTAATCCTGTCCGAATCTGCATTGTGTGTTTTACCTCACACAACCTCATTAAAAATTCCAGGGCAAATGACCGATATGAAATGGCGATACTGTGTCATCCTAACGCTTCTCCTCAAGTTTTTGACCTACCGGAGCTACCGCTTGGACGCCAATCTTTCGCATGCTCTCATTTAATTTCAATATGGATGATATCTAATGAAAAAAAATGTACTAATAAAAAGAGCCAAATCAAGGAAACTGCAAAGACTGTCCATTTTAATATCAGTTTCAGGTAAGATACTTGTCTAGATGTCTCTGGGCACTTATGTGGGTTTATTATAAACAGCCAACCAAGTTGTATCAATAGGGAATTCAGAAATAAATTAAATTAAAAAAACATATACGTGATGTACGCAAGCACAGCACATGACCTTCTATACCGCCCACATCTAGAAAACACACTTCCACCTCTGTAATAAACATGGAGATGTTAGTCCTATCTCAAACTGAAATCACAGACGTCGGGTGATAAGAAAACTACTGGCGTCCAAATATAGCTATCGTCAAGGTTTTATTGGCCTTCCTCCCCCTTCTCTTCCTCCTTCACCTTCTTGTATTTGTCCTCCTCTAATTTGAACAATTTCTGCATTATTTAGCTCTAATGCTGATGAATTCATCTGTAGTTATTTTTGCACATCCTAAGATTCTGACTGGTGGGATTTTTATATTACCAATCAATTACTTTACTAATAGAATGGGTTTTTAGCTTTTTTGTTGTTGTTGTATTTTGTTAGATTTAGTGGTGCATAACTAAATTGTCTTTGATTAAATCGTTTTAAAATATCTATATAAAAGAGATTTTTATTTTTTAACAAAATTTCTATTATTTAAGTTTATTTAAGATAAGGTTCTTTGGGTCTAAAATTTTAATCTTTACAAATATAAGCCACAAAGCTACCCCAAAAGGCAAAACAGACATAGCCAGAATTTGGTGACTGACCTCTCATTCTCCAAACAGTCGACTGCAATCATGAGAGCGGCATATAATTCTAGGCTGTGGTAACATTTACAGCACGGGTCATAAGGTTTACTGGGCCAAACTGCTCAGATGTGTTTTGATGTGTTTTGTGTGGGCTGGACCCTATTATTAACATCCGAGTCCCCGAGAGGCCACATAGCAGAGCTAAGAGGGGTCAAGAGAGTGTGGAGGTGGGCCGCTTGACCACAACAGTCAGAGAAGCTGACAACAGTGAGATGGTTACAGAGAAATATACAAAAGAAGGACATAAACAGAGACTAAGCGAGAGACAGACAGACACAGTGGAGGCAGCATAAGACTGCCTGCAGGTCCTGCAGTCTCAAAAAAACACGGGAATATTCCTGTCAAAAACAGGAGACATGTGGAGAAGCAGAGGAATGGAGAAGGGAAGAGAAACAAGAAAAATACGCAGAAAGGGGGTGGTAGTGTGAGTCACAGCACACTTGGACCTTGAAGAGTGAGAGTTTGTGTGTGTGAGAGTGTGTGTGTTGGGGGGGGGTTTGCTAGAGGGACACAAAGCGCTGCTTACACAACCGTACCAGCAGGAAAGAGGAGGTATTTCTGTCTTTGCTTGAACCCATACACAGCCTGCTGTTCAGAGACACCGTTTATGTTTGCTGCCTTTCACTGGACACAGTTTACCTTTCAAAGGCTATGCTTGATCTATTGAGCGCTCCAAGGTTGACCACGGTTATACAAGAGAGAGATATTCAGGGGGAGGGAAAGATCAGATGATCTGCTGTGTGTTAGAAGGGTGAGAAGACCAAACTGAGCCGAGCTGCTGGCAAAAACAAGTGGCCCCCGAAAAAAGTAGCCATCAATGCCAGGTGGAAATATGGGATAACAAAGCCTACAGCATGGTAACAAGCACCCAAAGAAGGAGAGTTTCATTGCATTGGTTTTCATGCTAGCACATCTTTAATGCATTTCCCTGAGCTCTTGGGTTAAGGCAATGTGTCACTTTCAGTGTTTTCTAATGAAAGCACTTGAGAAGAAAGACTAGGTTTTTACATATCTTCAAGTGAATGTGAGTGGTGCTTGCCCGTGTGGCCGCCACTATGCTTAGATGTCGTGGGTTGGACATTACTATGCGGTTGCTAAGGTGTTCTGAGTGGTTACTGTCCGAAGTTAAAAGAGCCCACCCTCAAGTCTCTTTGATATTCTGATCCTCAGATCCTTCCTCCAATGCAAACCTATGGAATTTTTTTCGCCCACTTTAGCATTGATCAGGTAAAAATCCTAAGTCTGAGCTCTTTGTAAAATTATAGTGCACCTGTCCTCAAAAAGCCACATGATTTGTGGTCTCATGTCTGTAACAAATGACAAAACTACAACTACTAAAACCTAAACTAAAATTAGGGCCCTAATTAGGGCCTGCGGAAAGCATGGATGGAATCACGGAATCCAGATAAAAATTCCACAGAATCCTATCAAAATAAAAGTTCGGTTTAGCTTGAAATTGTGACAGAAATATAGTACTGTTGTACAATAGAATTTATCTACGTCTCAATGCAATAATAATACTAACAATACTACTGCTGCTGCTACTACTACTAATAATAAATAAATAAATAAATAAATAAATAAAACTTTTCTTTAAGGAATAATAAAAAAATGTCTTCCATGTTTTAATTTTAAAAGTAAAGCTCTGTTGTGCAGGACTTTGTTTGACAAAAAGTTTAAGATTTAATTTCATATGATTAAAAGATAAATTTAATGTTTTATGCCTTCATTTGATTGCAAGAAAAATTTAAATAAGTATTTAAGTATTTGAGTTCACAAGGCCCTAAACTAAATTTTTGTTAAACTTCTAATAAATTGTTGTTAAATTGTATACATTTCATGATTTCAATTAATTAGACATGCTTTTGATTATTAAAATGTAATTTAACCATTAAAATGTGGTTCAAAAAATTTTAACTGAGAAAAAAACAAAACAAAAACAACAACAGAATCCAGAAAAATTAAAATGGAAAAACAAAAGAATAAAATGGATTTAAAATTAAAATACAAACTGAATATACAAAATAAAAGCCAATTCAAAATATGAATAAAACCTATAACAGTATACAAATAATACTGAAATGGCACTACGTAACACAAACAGTGTGGGACGAGTTGATTATATCTGTTCAATAAGTAGTAATTGAACTGCCCTAGGGTGGGCAATATAGCCAAAAAAAAAAAAAAAAAAAAATTAATATCTCAGATTTTTTTGTTGAATGGTGATATACAGTATATACGTTTCTAAATTTTTCTATTTGGATAAAAAAATCTGTATTCATTTAAAAAAATATTTCACATCTTACCCAAGGATGTCCTACAATCAATGTTGATATTGAAGGCTATGAAAACAAATATTATAATATAGGCTATGCAATATATTATGCAAAAACGGGTTTGAATCACATTACATTCTAACATTGTAAAATTAGAATTAAAAACAAAATTACTGATTTTGTTTTTAAATTCACTACTTTTGATTAACCCATTATAATAGTGGCTTTCATAAAAATATACTTGTAGGTTTAAAATTCCACATATGGCACATTTATTGTCCAACAACAAATATTTCAGAAATATGTATTTTTTAGTCAAAATGATTGTGCTCCTAATCTATAGCGCTCCGTCTGTTCAGCGCGCACAGGAAGCCTGAATTTTAGCAGAGGTTCACTTGCCGAAGGTTCGTCCTCTCCTGACAGTAAAATGGACATATTTGCATGGCTTTCTAACATTTACAGATGGAGAATATACCTGTGAAATGTAAGTTATGCACTGAGGAAAGCACCACATCTCAAACGCATTAAACAGCGCAAGTCAGTATTTATCTGTCAGTCAGCACAAACATCTGTCAGAGAATCTGAAAGGGCATGCTGCTTTAAACTACAAGTTACATATATCTTACCAGTTATTTTGAAGCCCTTAAATGTAAAGCATGTGTCATGTTTAGGACATAATACCTCCACTATTTTTCAGACGCGCTCATATCAAACTACTGTATATCGATATAAACGGTATTGCCTCATTCCATAACGTTTCTAAAAAATATTTAGCGATATATCGTACAAACTCAATATACTGCCCTGTTGGTATTCTTCTAAATGTACAGAATGTTCCCTTTATAATAATAATAATAATAGACTAATTATTTTATATGTAAGAAAAATGGACAATTGAAATATGGTTAAATAATCAGATTCGAATCAAATCGACTCAAATCAAAAGCTTGTGAATCAGAACTGAATAAAATCTGAAAATCTGCTTTGATACCCATGACCTATGTGATATTTTTGACTCGAGTTTAGCAAAAGCATCTGATTTAAGAAATGCTTGAAATTGGCTAAGAGGAGGTGGTGTTACTGTAAAAAAAAAAAGGTACAATTTATTTTTTGTGTCTTGAGATTTGCATGTATGGCATCATGTTTTGACGAGTCTAGAAGCAAAGTCTATAATCATGGTTCATTCAAATATCGAGCACAGAGGGCCCCTAAACCCATAATACATCAGCAGCACTATTTCTGTCATCATGCGCTTCAAAACCAGTCCGTTTTTAAATATTCACTGTCATTCTTCTGACGTTTTGTCTTCATTCATTCTCCTCAATATTTCATTCAGTCAATAGATTTGTTTAGCTCATTCATTCATTCCCACAGTGCTTCCTCATTGATCTCCTCCTCCCCTCACTTTCAGACACCTTGCATTTAATCCCCTTTCCTTTAAAAATTCATCACTGATGGAGTGTGGTCTGACCTGATGGTGGTCTTTCAGAGCTGTCCTCCACTCTGGGCCAGCTGGGGGTTGACTTGCCACTGCTTCCTCCCTCTGGCACCATTTGCCGCTCCGCTGGGAGAGGAGAGTGCCTGTTGTGTGCAAATCTATAATGTAAACATAAACATGTATACGCTGTCAAACACATGCATCATTTTATGATCAATGCATCCTGTCATTAAAAGCTGTTGTGAAAGCTTGAACAGATAAAGTGGTGCGATGACTAGATGATTAAGGGATGGACAGCTAAGAGCTCAAAAGAAATCAAGGATGAAGAGAAGGTAGACAGTAAGATGAGGTGCATTTGTAGAGTCTCACCCCTCAGGCATGGACTTCTGCCTCCAGTGAGCAGAGCCTGAACCTGTGTCACTGGAACAGGAGAGGTTACTGGGGGAGCTACGGTTGTGCTGCGAGCGGCCCAACATGAGAGAGGAAGTCAGGGCATAGTTCTCAGAACCTGGAGACATCCTGAGAGAGGTAGAGAAAGAGCGATACACACAAATACAGATAAACGAGAGACAGGAAGAAAGGTGCAAAAAAGATTAAGGGGAAGAGTACCAAAAGCTCTACTCCGTAAAAGCAGCTATTGCACACACCTTTTAGAGTCCAGGGGTCGGCCATCGCTGGACACGCTGCGAGGTATAGCAGCAGCTCTTTCAGGCCGCTCGGCAGAGAGGGTCTTGCCCATGCTGGCCCCCAGACTGACGGCACGGTTCGGGGTCCCGCTATGACTCTGAGGTGAGGCGGTGAGGGACTGCTGTGGGCTGGACGAGGTGCGCTGCCATTTGTTGTTATTGCTCCGGAAAGGAAACTTGTACTCAAATGAGCCGCTCTCATTACTGCCCTTGTATTCAACAACTGGCATACGATGCAGTTCTGAACAGCCCCTATAAGACGATAAATTTGGTAGTTAGTGGTAATGAATAGCATTTGACTTGATCTTGAAGGTGAAATTGGCCATTTACACTACCGTTTAAAAGCTTGGTTTCTGAAAGACCAAGGCTGCATCTATTTGGTAAAAATACAGTAAAAACTAATATTGTGAAATATTAGTGTGATTTAAAATAACTTTTTTCTAATTTTAATATACTTTTTAAAATGTAATTTATTGCTGTGGTTGCAAAGATGAATTTTCAGCAGCCATCTCTCCAGTCTTCAGTGTCACATGATCCTTCAGAAACCATTCTAATTATGCTGATTTGGTGGTCAAGAAGCATTTCTTATTATTATCAATGTTGAAAATGGTTGTACAGTTTAATATTTTCATGGAAACCATTCAAAAGAAAAGTAATTATTAGAAATAGAAATCTGTGTAAAATTATAAATTACTATATACACAAGTATACATGTATACAAGTATACATAAATTACTGTCACTTATGATTAATTTAATGCATCCTTTCTGAAAAAGTATTAATTTCTTTCCAAAAAAACCAAAAATCTTACCAACCCTAAACTCCTTAAAGGGATAGTTCACCCAAAAATGAAAATTAACCCATTATTTACTTACCTTCAAGTCATCTTAGATGCATGTCATTCTTCTTTGAGACGAATACAGTCTGAGTTATATTAAAAAAATGCCCTGACTCTTCCAAGCTTTATAATGGCAATGAATGGCTGTTTCTGTTTTGAAGTCCATAAAAGTGCATTTATCCATCATAAAAGCAATCCACATGGCTCTGGGGGGTTAATAAAGGCCTTTTGAAGCGAAGCGATACATTTGTTTGAGAAAAATATCCATATTTAAAACTTTATAAACTAAAATAACTAGCTTCCGACAGACGGCTGTACGCATTGATTTACAGTGAAAGAGTAACCCTTGACCTGACGCACGACATATTGACAAATGTGGAAGCGTAGAAGATAGAGCAAAACAAAACATTGGTCATGAATTAGAGAATTTTTTAAAGAGAAATGTCAGAGGGTTTCGATATAAGAGAAGAGGGGCTTGAGATTGTTACCCAGCCCTATTTGTTTTGAACCGTGAGAGGCATCAAAGCTTATTATCAATAAGATAGTATGTTGAAGTCGACTTGCATAGGCCGTCTGCCGGAAGCTAGTTGTTTTAGTTATTAAAGTTTTAAATATTGATATTTTTCTTACACAAACGCATCACTTCACTTCAGAAGGGCTTAATGAACCCCCCAGAGCCGTGTGGAGCAGTTTTATGATGATAGATGCACTTTTATGGACTTTAAAACAGATCAGCCATTCACTGCCATTACAAATCTTGAAAGAGCCAGGACATTTTTATAACTCTGACTGTATTCATCTGAAAAAAATAATGTCATATACACCTAGGATGACTTGACGGTGAGTAAATCATGGGCTAATTTTCATTTTTGGGTGAACTATCCCTTTAATGTAGTGTACATTTCTTTACCATCTTGACAGGAGACAGCACAAAAGTTATGAACATATCAACTAACAAAAAAAAAAAAAAAAAAACTTCCTACACACTTAAAAATGACAAGAATATTCCTTAAATTCAAATTTAAATTTTGAATACTGTTGATACCTCAATTCAAATTCAGGAATTAGATTTAGAACTGATTGGTCAGATGCCCCAGTCTGTTGTGATTGGTCTACCGCGTACAACACGTATTTCTGAAGCTAAACTTTCATTAACATAACTGAACTTCAGCTCCATCCGGAGGCTTCTTAAAGCTCAGCGTTTGTACACACTGTAAAGACAGTAACGATGACATCGATTTTACATCAATCTCAGCCCGTCCGAATTGATGATGAAACATTGGAAGAACTAGTTATTCAATCAGCATTAACAAGTGTGCGTCCATCAACAAACCTGTGTATGTGTAATTTATTGCGGTGCCCATGCGGGAACTGTATTAATAACAGCCATGCGTTAGCCCAGCACTAACGTGAATGAATGATGTAAGTTAACATTAAAGTTTGCAAAACAACTCTTGCTCCATCCATTATCTTTACTCTAAGTAGTAAGAATGACAGACAATCTGCATTAATAGACACAGTTTTATGTAATAGTGGCCCACAGCTGATTTACAGTAGTATTTCAGTAAGACAGTAATAACATGAGTTAGCCGTTTAGCCAGAGACCTAGAAAATATGAAACACAATTTGAGAGACAATAACTTTATATACGCTGCACTTTCAGATTTAAAACTTTGCAGGATGTTTTCATTCACTTAGAACTATATTCAAGAATCAAAAATTCAAGCATCTCCTATGTAAGCTCATACCTCTTTAGTGGCTCAATTCCAAATTTTTTCCTCTCATTTGTTTAAAACTCAGAAGAGACACGAAGTGTCAGTTTTTAGTTTAGATAAAAATATAAACTGTCAAAAATGGAAATGGTAGGTTTTCTAAGGATAATAATAATGCACCACCACACTGTATAAAAAAAAGGAAAAAAGAACAGTCAACGCAAATAAAAATCTGGTGGGTCTGATGATTTGTAGTTTAGACCCTGATCATTATAACCTTCAAGTTGGCACGGAGCCTGCAGGCAAGCCTAGACTGGGAAGGCGGATCTCATCTATTTTGGTTTGCATGTGTGGGCACAAAGGTACAATGTTTTGTATTGTTATCTTATTGCAGAACTTGGAATGACTGGTTTACTTTTCTACTTGACAAAAATAATAGCTACTTATTCACCAGGATTCAGTCAAGAAATAATAAATCAAACCATTAATTGATACTCAAAGACCTACCTGCGAGGGGTGGCATCCTCGTGGGGTGGTATGATGACAACTTTCACAGTGACCGAGGTGCGGAGCAGGTCTATCATCTGTTCGTGTGAAAGTGTTGCCACAGCCACCTTGCAAATTTCGACCAATCGGCTGCCTTGCCTCAGCCCTGCTTGCCAGGCATAGCCGTACGGCTCCACCTCTGCCACAATACCCTCATAGTTAACGTGAAAGCCAAGTTGGCCCAGGCCATTCCTCCGCAAGGTCATCTCAGATGTTTCACAGCCTTTAGTTAGGTGCTGAGAGGAAGGGGGGGAAGACTGATATGACTTGTCTGACACAATTTATCTTGATTCTTAAGTAGTTTTATGCAATTTAGAAACATATACGCGACTAAGAATGCAAGACCTTATCAAAAAATGGGCAAATGGATCGGAAATGTCTATCACAAGTTATTGTACCATCTGCAAATCAGGATCAGGGCTTTTTTCTCAAAGTATAAAGAAAATTCTGTTAATATGTTTTATGACTGTGATGGAGATCATGAGCATTCAGTTCGCAGAATACTAGTTACTATGGCAACAGCACTTGCACTTGAAGAGTGACATAATGGGCAGGGGGCCAAATCAGGAGTACATTCAAGCCACTGCACAGTTATGCAAAGGCTCTCTACTACACCCCATTAACTCACATGATGAAACATACACAACACAGCCCTCAAAACTACTTTGAGTTTTTTCCGAAAGCTTGATCCCACTTGGATACAAAATAAAAATTATTAAGAACCAAGAGACAAGCTCTCAGGTCCATGTGCTGTATCTGACTAAATGACAAATACTTAAAAACCCTTAATTTTGTAAAAAAAAAATAACAATAATTAAATAAAAGAAACATTATTTAAAACAATAAAATAAAACATGAAATTCCATCTGTCATGATACCTGGAACTCCACACTTACCTCTAAACGTTTGACAACCTCACGGAAGTCTTCTGTGTTGTTATTGATGGAGCGCAGGGAGATGTTCTCTCCACGTTCATAGTAGATCTTCATGGAAGCAGGGCTTCCCAGCGTCCAACCAATGACATCTCGGACGGCACAGTTAAAGACAACAGCCTTGGCTTCTGGGTCCACCAGCACTAGAAAGTCATTTGAAATGGCCAGCAGGGCCTCCAGTTCTCCTCCGGCCCCATGGTCCTCGGCGTAAACAGGCCAGGTGATGGCTCCTGGGCTACGCAGCTCCGCACCAAGGTACGGCCGGGTCTTCTCCTTGCGCTTGTGGGCCAGAGAAATGAAAGGAAATTTGCCAGAGGGATCAATAGGCGTGCTCGTAACATGCCGCTCAGCCAGGTCCCTCAAGTACTCCTGCCGTGTCCGAGTGGCCATGGCGCGAAACTTGTCTGACTTGTGAGCTGCATTTTCAGCGTTGATAACCTTGGCCAGAAGGAAATCTCGAAAGACAGTGGACTTTGGAAATGTAGCATCCTCAGGAATAGGTGGTCCAAAGGCAGGTACATCTCGTGAGCGAGCCACTGCCACACTGTGAATGAGGGGATAATGGAGGGAAACAAGAGAGAAGATTTCAAACAATGAGACAAATTGCTCATCACATGCACAAGATAATTGCTAAACCATTCTCAAACTTCCCTAAAGGCCCTCATGTTTATGCATGAGCAAAATTCATTCCAAAGACAATGTGGCTGCTATGAAAATTATGATTCAAAGTGTGAAGTGTGGCAGTGGGGACATCAAATACTTTGCCAAATGGGAATGGGAGGAAATTATCAAAAAGACAGGGATAGCCATTATGCTGTTGACTACGTCACACAGTGCTAGTAAACCTGGACAGATCCCTTATATGCTACAGAAGAATGAATTCGATTCCAATTCTGAAAATATTCAAACCTTTCTTCTCTACCTTGCTGCTTCATCTCTCCCCCGCTTTTTTCCCTTTCATTAAGCCTTTGGAATGGACATCTAAAGCTTCTTGCTCTGTCTGGTATGCTTGGAACTCATACGCAACTAGCCAGCCATAGCAGTAATGAGGCTGGACTAAAGAGAGCCACTAGCCTGATTTTACAGTGATACTGGAGGAGGAAAACAAAGAAAAGTGGGGGCCAGAAGTTAGAAACGATGGTGAGATAAAGAGAGAGGCCAAATAAAATTCTGCTGTCTGTGCGTGGGCCTGGTCTGTAAAAACACTAAGGGGAAACATGTACGTGTGTGGTAGAAAAATGAGCTTGCAAATTCATCACAACATAAACTTCTCTACTGCAGTACCAGCAGCTTGCTAAAGTACAGACTGAGATGAATAACTTGTTGATATCTAATTCAGTCATATTGTTTTTCTTTCTTTGCCTGCAGAGACAAACAACAGACTTGATTAAGACTAAGGCTGGAAATCAAGATTGTTTGCTGGTTTGATGCCCAACAAAAAGTGAGCCTTGAGTTATCACCCTTGTTCCCAATAAAAGTATATTACACAGATCTTTTATGTACATCATGGTAATTAACAATCATCATATTCATATATAATATTTACTTGATACTCCCAGGTACTTTAAAAGAAGTGGATGGTATTGATATAGAACATAAAACATTTTTTTTTGAAGGGCTTATTTTAAATCTCTCTCCTTTGTGTTTATACATATGTTTTTGCCAAGCGATGAATAAAGAGTTATGAGTTGTAAGTGAATGGAAGCGCTAAACTGCTGCAAGTGTTAATGGGATGAGTGTTTCCCACAAATTGACAAAGTTCACCGTTAACACTTGGTATTGTTTGAATTTTTCACATCTCATCTATATTTAAGCATGGCACTCCAACATACTTCAAAAGAACAAGATGGTATTACCATGGTGCAAAAACCATAGTATAACCACATCCAAAAACTTTGAACCATAGTAGTAAAACTTCAATCAAATTTACAGTTGCCATTAATTTATTATTTTAAATCTCTCTTCATTATATTGTTTTCTGCTTAAGCATTAAGCAGTGCAAACAACCACAATTGTGCACCAATGGCTCACAAAAACCAAACTCTGTATGAGAGTGTGGACAATATATAATTACAATAACCGTCATCAACATTTTTCAAAAGCCAGAATAACGCATTGCACATTCCATCCAAACATAATACACTTCTGGGCACTGAGCAGTTATTCAATGACTAACAGCAAGCGGGCTGATTTTATTGTTGCAGTCGACCCCCTTGGCTTCGATGGAGAGGCAAACTGGATTACATATCTGAAGTATAAATACACAGTGTGTGGGTTGGTGGAGCATCCACTGCCCACAGCAAGGAACCAAAGAACCTCCACACAAGCAAATAACACCCTGACCCACTCAGAAATACACAGGTGCACAAGTATCACATACACAGAGCAGAGTTCTCACACACTGTAAACTTATTGAAAAGATAAACTCTTTCTGACACACTAATTGCGAAGAATGACAGGACACAAAAAAAATATTCATTGTAGCATATTTGATAATACATTTAAGTAAAATACCTTCTGTAGCTAGTAGCTACACTACCATTTAAAGTTTTGGGATCGGTCAGATTTTATGTTTTTGAAAGACGTCTCATATTTACCAAGGGTGCATTTATTCAGTTAAAATACA